>JAMKFB010000189.1:733319-873319 GCA_036247105.1 Cirrhinus mrigala | reverse complement strand
TTACACACTTCAATGTCCTGGCAAACCACTCTGTCCTCACAATGCAGTGTGTTATCTGGTTCATGTTTGGTGAAACTAAAATGCCTATGGTTTCACTTCAATGTCCTGGCAAACCACTCAGTCCTCACAATGCAGTGTGTTGTCTGTTAAACGGTGTGTAACTCTACCTCAAGTCTCTGTCAACTTTCTATTTTTCAGATATAAAGTAAGCACACTCAACCAAAATGACACAATACCTGTTCTGAACTTGCTTCTGGGAAGGGTCTTGACATCTCAGTAATGATGTTTGCATTCATCTGTCAAATAGAGAATGAATGTACATAAATATTGATATCAAATTTGCTCAACCTAAAGAAAATCCAAGACCAAATCTTGACACTAAGTCTAAGATTAATTAGTTAATTTAAGCACTTCACAAACTACTGTTGTACTATGCTACCATGTTATTATGTCCCCCCTACAATAATCAAACTGAACCCTGTACACTGTTGACTCCTCAACCAAACCTTTAACCTACCCGTAACACTAAACCTGTTCACAACTCAATAGCAGCAAAAGTGTTGTACATTAACAAAAGCGTTTAATATTTCCAAAACATCTTTTAAAATCCTTTGTAGATTTTTAAAACGTGCATGACCATATGAATTGAAAGATGAATGCCATTGGTAGGCATTTTAATTTGCAAAAAATAATAAATCTTTAATTATTAGGTAATGCTTAAGTTTATTAGTAAACATTAAGCACAGTATCTTATGTTTCTAGCTATTTAAATACAGTGCTGCTTGAAAGATTGTGAACCCTTTCAAATTTTCTATATTTCTGCATAAATATGACCCAAACATGATCAGATTTTCCTGAAAGTAGACAAAGAGAACCCAATCAAACAAGTGAGAGCAAAATTTTTTTGTTAATGATTTAAGTTTTCCTTTAGTGAAATTGATGAAAAGCAAGTTTATGATTAAAACAAGAACAATTATCTGCCAACATGCTTTAAAAAATCTACTTAAAAGTGATTTTCGTACCCTATTTAGACATATTTGTTCTTGTTTTAAGCATAAACTTATTTTTTTATTCTTCGTGTTGCATTTCACAATAAGTATATCTTGATTTAATAATTGTATTTTATTTATAAAGTAAAATAAAAATACTGAGGAAGATATTTCTTTTCTGCAATTCACTGAACTGCTTACATTTCAAAACTGGTGGTGTGTCATATTCAAAAATATACAATACCTCTTCTGAACTTTTTTCAAGCAAACAAGATCCAAACATCTGAGCAGTGTCAGTATCCATTTTACTCTGCAAAGAAATGAGTAGAAGAGTAGAGAACATCAACGTGCATTATTGTAAGACTGTCAGAATACTGTGAAAATTCAGTCTGAGGTACATGCTTGGTTGCATATTGGAGGGGGACATCTTTTTTTACCTGGGTTCTCCACAGCCAGTCTGAATTTCCATAGTCGTACGTTAATTCTTGACCAGGAGAAATGTCAGAAATTGCAAAAAGGCATAAGTGTGGGCGGTTATTGACTGTAATAACTTTAAATTTGCAGTTAGGTTTTTTGTGATCATCGTTCAGTATTCTGCCCAGGCTGCCGTCCTCTTCAGATGCATCCATGCTGCAATAAAGTGTGTATTTTTATATAAATCAAAGAAATAACATGACCAACGGCACATATGAAGATGAATGTCATCCTCTGGACAAAAAACCTAAATAAATTTAGCCTAAATTTCTTTATCTATATTGGAGGATTATGTTATTACTCCACTAACATATCAAAAATGCATTATCAATGTCTTACAGTCATTGATAAAGAATACTTACCACCACATTTGTCCTCTCCATTGGAAATTGAAAAGAAATACTTTGGAGGATTCCTCATACTGCTTTTCTATTTCCTCCCCCTGTTCCCGTGTAAGGAGTTTGCCACGATACTCCAGCACGAAATCCCCTTTTCGAATTAACTGTTTTGTAAATACTCCTCGTCCTAATGGATAAAAGATCAGATTAATAACCCTGTTTGCACCAAGAGTGATAACTATAAAAGTAACTATAAAGATATTGGTATCCACACCAGTGAACAATATTGTCTGTTTTTTCTAAGCGCACCCTCGTCTGCTTTAAATTCTCGAGCTCATTATAGCTGGACTGATTCTGATTGGGTGTCAGTGTTTGTATCATTCATCAGCTGGAAAAAAAAATTGTTCTGAAAGTGATTCTAACGATATCGTTTCTCTGTGCCATTATCGTTATAGCTGTGGTGTGGACTCTGTTATTCTTTAATACTGAGAACGATTTTTAGAAGTCCTTATTCTTATCTTTATAGTTATCATTCTTCGTGTGAATGGGCCTTAAGAGCCACCTCATTGTCTTTTTTTGTCTGTATTTTAACATTCACACTTTTAATGTTTTACAACATTCATCACTGTGTACAAATATTTTTGTTACTCTATGTGGTTATTTAAATGTCTGAAACAAACATTATTTTGTTAGCATAGAACAGTAGTGATTTATGGCAAGTATTTTCCAAGTCTGTCTATGGCTGAGTGCCAGTAAAAAGGCAGGAAAGCAGATTTGAATAGTAGTTAATAATGTCAAGTACATAACTTTGAAATCACATTAGTGTGATTGTATGGTCCAGGGACCAGCCTAGAGTGATGATGACAAGTGTAACTAAATGTGCACATAATTCTGAGACATTACAAAACGGTAAAACACACTCAGTCCAGTGTATGGAGTACCGTACCTTTGAACTTGTTAATAAAACGCTGCTCAAGATACGGTTTATCGGCTAGTGATACAATGTGGCTCTCTGCGTCATGTACAGGGTTAAGCCTGCGTCGCCTTGAGATGATTTCCATTTCCTCTACCTGCAGAAATAGGATATAGTTCTTTAAAAACACAGTATGGTTTGCAGAACATTTGCAAATACAAAAATCTGTAATATGCTGCACCATATATACAGGTATACACAGAATTGCTTCATTCCAGTGTGTATATCTGTATGTGACCCTGAACCACAAAAACAGTCATAAGTAGCACGGCTATATTTGTAGTAATAGCCAACAATAAATTGTATAAGTCTAAATTATAGATTTTTCTTTTATGGCAAAAATTATTAGGATATTAAGATCAGATCATGTTCAATGAAGATAGTTTGTATATATTTTATTATTATTATTATTATTATTTAGCTTTTCAGATCTCAATTTAAAAAAAAAATTACCCTTATGACTGGTTTTGTGGTCCAGGGTCACATATATGGTGCAGCACATTAATTTAAGGTATTCATTTCAATTCATTTCATGATAGTTTACATAGCTAACTTTGCATTAAGTCTGTACTTCTAATTATATTTTTCATTAAAAAGTAAGCTAAATATATGCTTTTAGTCCTTTTTTGTGTTATTCTGCTATTTAGATTATTTAATTATATTATATTAGTATGCTAAATTAGACAGTCTTAACTGCACTGCAACAGTCAATACAATATTAATAATGAATTATTAATTCTAAATTACAAATGTATATTCTTAAAGCAGGCTGAGTTGACCTCAGTTACAGTTAATTGAAATTAAATAAAGAAGTAAAAATCAAGTAAAAAAAAAACACAATTTAAAAGCTTACAGTATTAACTACATATTACCCATCCTAAAGTACAGGCTAAGAAAAAGAGTATATATTCCCCAAAGCTCAGGGAAAAGTTGCATTATCACCATATAAATGCTCATTTTGCGCATTTTAATTCATATGAATCGCGCACATGGCCAGTGTTGCATCAAGCTAATAGCATATTAGCTTTTCATACCCATTAACATTTCAATCATATGTACGCCTTATTCTCTTTACGGTCATCGTTTTCTTTACCAATAAAGCCATTTCAGGGAACAACGTGATTAATCATCTCAATCACAACGCAAATTTAAGGCATTTGGATGCTTAATAAAGAGTCTATTTCCTCACTGATGTCACAGTTCTTGCAAAACTTCCAAAATACTTTTAATTATTTAGACGCAGCCTATCTTCAGCTTCATAAATCGCATATGGATTATGACGGCATGAATATATATTTTAACGACTACCACCGGAAAACAATGCTAAGAAAAATAAACCATTCAGACAATACCATTTTTATGAATGAATATAAATCTTAATACTTTATTTACTTACCTAATTTGTCACTGCTGCTGCCGCATCAATCGACGACGTCCATAGGTAGATTGCGCGCTCCCGGAGAGACTCCGCCTCCGGTACGCGGGAGCATGATTAACCAATCAAAATGCAGCCCGCGTTTTCCGCCCATTTAGGTCGTAATGTGTATAAATGAGCAGTTACAAATCCTGCCATTAGGAGGCATGATGGCATACACTCAAAAACACCAGAAAACTGGTTTACCCGTTTAAAAGGACATTCCAAAAAAAAGCAGGAGATTGTTCCTGAGGCTCAAACATATGCATTTACATTGTTTGAATTATAAGGACATGTCCTTGGTCCTCATAATCCCAAATGTCCTTATAATGCTGGTATGTAAACTGGTGGAATGTCCTTGTAATCCACCAAAACCAACACACACACACACACACACACACACACACACAAACACGCACACACAGTGGTGTTTAGCATGGTCACATTGTATATCTGTTATTCAGGAAACTTTTGAAAAGTTTAAAAAACAATTTATGAAAACATCTTTAAGAGCTATTTGCATGAAAATCAAATATATATTAATATATATAAATTGTGTCATTTAAAAGTGTTTATGTATTGTAATTAAAAAGAGGGAGGGGGATGGTATTGGCACAGCTGTTGACCAGAAAAATTAAAAATGGCATGTCATGCTGAAAAGGTTGCCAACCCCTGTGTTAGAACAACTGGCCTATAGTCATTTAGGTTGTTACCTTCTTTCCCTGCTTTGTGTATTGGTACTACTATTTCTTCTTTCCAGCAGCTAGGCAATTTTCCACTTTTATTATATAATTCTAGAAGTACATTTTTAGACAATTCACTTAATTTAGAAATCATCATTATAATAATAACATACTGTTACACCCCTGTGGACTGTCTATATTGGTTCCTCCCTTCTGTGCCCTTATATGGTCTTTCCTGTTCCGTTCCTTGTTAAGTCATTATTGGTTAATCACCCACACCTGTCCTTGTATCGTTAGCACCCCTTTATAAGTTGTATTCAGTTCTGTGTTTGTCGTCGGACCTTAACGTTATGTTGGTGTGTGTTTCCCTGCCCTACCTGTCTGGATGTACTGTTTGTGGAGTTTATTAAAGACTTTTCATTATATTTCATCTTCGTTCGTCTCATTCGACAAACAACCGTGACAGAAGGTCCGACAAAACTACAAATTAGAGATGAGTTCCCCTGCGTTTTATTTTCGTTTTCACCAGGTTTTTTTTTTTTCTCTTTTGCCACATGAACCTCGCCTCAATCAACGTTGTCCCAAGGAGGGGTAACACCATTCTGGAAGGTTTTACCATCTTTATCTTCCAGAATGGCAGGGACCTGGAGGACTACGTGGAGGAGTTTGTCAGCACCTGCCACCGTGCCAGTTGCGATGACGTCTGCTTGATGGAGAGATTTAGGTGTGGGCTGGACGATGACCTCCGCTTTGTCATGTCCCGCGGAGATTCCTGCTGGACCCTGCTAAGTTACATCAACTTTGCACTGTGGACGAACGGATCTACGTTCACAGTGGGCGAAGCGGAGGAGGACAGCAAACTCGTTCAGCCACACCTCGCAGACGTCTCGCAGCCTGACCCAGAGCCCAGCCAACCACCACCCTGACTCGTGGAGCCTAAGCCCACTGCGGACGGAGAGCCAGAGCCAAGAGCAACAGAGCCATCACCGCTGGGAGTGACAGCGTGAGAGAGCGCTACAGAGCCTGACCCCATCGATTCCGACCAGGTGCGAGAGCTGGCCACAATGCCCGTGATGGTGGATGTTCCAGTGGGACAAGAGGGTGCTGAGGACAGCACCACCCACTGCACCACTGAGGGTGAGCGACGTCTGGAACTGGGACATTTAGAAATTGAACTGGACTTAATTGATTTCACTGAGGATATATATGTGGAACTTCCTACCTGCCCTGAACAATATGCCTGCTTGGATTTCCCACCCACCCACCCTCACCCTGTTATCTCCTCCTATTGGCCCTGCTGCCTCAGTCTCACCACCGCTGTCTCCTGACAGCCCCGCTGCTCACCCTCATTCCACCATCTGTGTGGTGGGTTCGCCATGGGTCTGCCAGTCTCCATCGACGTCATGGCTGGAGGATCCCTCATCTCCGCCTCCAGCCTCTGAGTCCTGGACTCCGCCTCGGCCCTTCAACCCAGCGGCTCCACCTCGGCTCTCAGCTCCCTCGTCTCCACCGTCGCCCGTCAGTCCACCAGCTCCACCGGGCTCCATTGTCTCTCCAGCTCCGCCTCGGTCCTCTGTCGCTCCAGCTCTGCTGCGGACCTCCGGATCTCCACCTCCACCTGCTCCACCTCAGTCGGTCAGCCCCCTGGAGTCGTCAGCCCTTCCTCCACCATGGCTCCTCCCTCCGTCAGACCCACCCTGGACCCTTCTGTCTCCTCCATGACTCCTCCCTCCGTCAGACCCACCCTGGACCCTTCTGTCTCCTCCTTGGCTCCTTCCTCCGTCAGACCCACCCTGGACTCTTCTGTTTCCTCCATGGCTCCTCCCTCCGTCATCACCACCCTGGACTTTGTTTGTTGTCCTCCTCCCAGGAGTCCGTCCTCCACCTGAGCCTCCTCCTACACTGACTTTTTTGTTACCTTCCCTTTTGTTACCTTCATCCACTCCTTTATTTTTGTTTTTCTACAGCGCAAGGTCGCGCCTTCCGGGAGGGGGGAGTAATGTCACACCCCTGTGGACTGTCTATATTAGTTTCTCCCTTCTGTGCCCTTATATGGTCTTTTCTGTTCTGTTCCTTGTTAAGTCATTATTGGTAATCACCCACACCTGTCCTTGTATCGTTAGCACCCCTTTATAAGTTGTATTGTTCTGTGTTTGTCGTCGGACCTTAACGTTATGTTGGTGTGTGTTTGTTTCCCTGCCCTACCTGTCTGGATGTACCATTTGTGGAGTTTATTAAAGACATTTCATTATATTTCACCTTTGTTGGTCTCATTCGATACACGACCGTGACACATACTTGATTTTTAACTGGTGGTGATGGTCTAATATTCGTTAGTGCCTATTTTTAATTCTCCTATTGTTACTGACAAATCCAAATCTTCTATGCTTAAATCTTTGTATCTTAACATTCTTTTCTTCTCGATCTCTCCTCACTTCTTCACTGATATTGTCTAAACTATCAAATTCGACAAGTGTTTTCAAAAGCAGTTTTCATAACCATCTTCTATAACAGCATTATTGCCATTGATTTTTAATCCTGGGTATCTATATTCTCTCCTAATCCCATTTATTTTCCTCACCATGCCCCATATGGTACCACCAAACCATATCAATGTCTATTTCCAATATTATCCAATGATTAACATAAGTATTCAATGTAAAAAAAAATTTTTCCTAGTTTCTCTGTCAAGTTATTTCTTGTTTTCTAGTTTTTGTCATTCCTGATCCTAGTATTGTTATCTTGGATTTTTGCCCGTCGTGGATTTACCCTTTGTCTTGTCACAAACTCTGTTCGCCCCTCGTATGGACACTAGCCTGTCTGTTTGGAACACCCTTTTGCCTAGCCCCCTTGGATTATGTTCACTGTTGATCGACCCTCGCCTGGTTTTACGGATTACTCTTGTGTCTTGCCCTTATATACCTGTTTGCCACTGTTTAACCCTGCCTGTGTTTGATCATGTCTTTGTTTTTCAATAAAAGCTTGCGTTTGGATCCGCCTGCTTCCTGTCTCCCTCGCTCTGTTACAGTTATACAATTATTAAAAGCTTTATTAATAAATCATTAACAAATATTATATAATGCTTAATTAATCATTAGTTAATTAGTTACTGCTTACAAATATTCAACTTTCAATTCATACTGTACGATCATTCACTTTTTTAAAAATCTACAATGAGACAGAAATTCTACAATGATTACAATTTTTTTTTTGTGAATATATGTAACGCCAAGCCAGCAGAGGGAGCCCTCACCCGAGTACTGACTGCCACCGCTCCCTCTGCTGCTTCTTCCTTTACTTCCTGTTTGCTGCTATTTAAACTCTAGCCATGTGCTCGCCCCCCGCGAAGTATTGCCAGTTTATTCTGCCTTACCGAGCGTTCTACTATTCATTGTTGGATTTACTGTTGCCGTTCTGCCTTGTTTCTGGATTTATGAGTTTACGGATTTACCCTTGGATTGTTTGTACCGATTGGACTGCCTTCTCGTTTTGAACTGACGCCTGTTTCTTCGTTATTGTCTCCTGGTTCCCCCCTTGTTTTGGTAGCCTGTGTGGACTGTTTTACGGCCTTGACCCTCTGCCTGTCTATGTACCACTGTTTATTGGACTGCCCTTCTGTTGTGTTTGCTCTGCTGGACTGCCTCTTGGTTTTTGACCCTCTGCCTGCTATTGTGTTTACGTCTTTTCCTGTTTACATCAATAAACGACCCCACATGGATTCGAACACTGCTTCAGCGTCTGCGTTACAGAATACTTCGCCTTCCATGAATCCAGCGGAAGTTTCCAACCTCCAAGCGGCATTTGCTTACCAAAGCGAAATGTTGAAGAGCTACCAAGAACAACTCACGAAGCTCCAATCAGTCAACGAGCACCTGACTCAATACATTCGATCGCTCCCACCTCCCACGCCGCTTACGGTAAGCTTTGCACTCCCTGATAAATTTGACGGCACAGCTGAAACTTGCAAAGGATTTATTCGTCAAGTTAAGTTGTATTTTGACCACCAGAGTGATAGATCTGCCACTGAGGAGAAGAAATGTGCTTTTCTCATGACTCTGTTAACTGGCAAGGCTATCGACTGGGCCTCGGCAGTGTGGGATTCTGACTCACGAATTAGATATTCCCTTGACTATTTTATCGATCAGCTTCGTGAGGTGTTCGAATATCCCACTGGGGGCAGGGATATTTTGACTCAAATTATTAATATTAAACAAGGCCACCGCACCGCTGCCGAGTTCGCTGTCAAATTCAGAATGCTAGCCGCTCAAAGCGGATGGAATGACATCTCTCTAAAGGCGATGTTTTACCACAGTTTGAATCCAGATCTCCAGACAGAGCTCATTTGCCGGAGAGAAGACTCCTCATTCTCTGAATTCGTTTCTCTCGCCATTAAGATTGACAACCTTATGAGACAGGCCCCTAAACGTAAAGTAGACAAAGGTAGCTCACGCAGTTCACAAGTGTTGACGGCGGGCGGGCCAGCACCGCAAGAAGAAGCCATGCAGCTGAATAATTCATGGCTTTCGGAGGAGGAACGAGAAAGGCGCCGTTTGCATCGTTTGTGCTACTACTGCGGTGAATCAGGCCATCGCAGTCTGGGATGTCCACAGAAGGCCAAAGCTAGCCCCAGGGTAAATATAAACCATTTCTCCCTGCTTAGTAATCGAACATTTACTCTCCCCGTTATTCTTAAAAGTGATACTATGTCTCTTGAATTGACAGCGATGGTAGACTCTGGGGCAGCATTGAATCTCATCCACAAGGACATCATAGAAAAATATCAAATTCCCACGCAACCATGCACTCCTCCCATACGCATCAAAGGCATCGACAACGCCCTAATCGGGGAAGAGATAACGCATCACACAAGGACTCTCACACTCCAGGTCGGACTGCTGCACCAGGAATCCATTACCCTGTACGTTGTCGACTCCCCCAAACATGAAGCCATTTTAGGATTCCCATGGCTCTCTACTCATGACCCCGACATCTCTTGGTATCACGGTGAGCTTACCCACTGGTCGAAGTTTTGCCTTAAGAACTGCCTTTCTGTCAAACCCCAACCATGCTTCACTACTAGCATTGAGAGCCTAAATACCTCCAAGTCAGTTCATATTCCCCCATGTTACCACGACCTCTCAGAAGTATCTAGTAAGACCAAAGCTACCCTACTACTGCCACATCACCCCTGGGACTGCGCCATAGACCTGCTTCCCAATGCTATGCCCCCTAAGAGTAAAGTCTACCCTCTTTCCCAGAACGAGAGTCAAGCAATGGATGAGTATATCACGGAGGCTCTCAACTCTGGATTCATCCGCCTATCCACTTCTCCAGCCGCAGCGGGGTTCTTCTTCGTGGAGAAGAAAGATGGAGGTTTACGACCGTGTATTGACTACAGAGGACTAAATAATGTAACTGTCAAGTTCCGCTACCCTCTTCCCCTAGTACCGTCTGCTTTAGAACAATTGCGAGAGGCAACCATCTATACCAAGCTGGACTTGAGGAGCGCCTATAATCTCATTCGAATCAAGGAGGGAGACGAATGGAAGACTGCTTTCATCACCACCAGGGGGCACTACGAGTACCAGGTGATGCCCTATGGGTTAGGAAACTCCCCAGCGGTATTTCAGTCATTCATTAATGAAATCTTCAAGGACCTTCTGAATAAGTACGTGATAGCCTACATTGATGATATTCTTGTCTATTCCAAATCTGAAGCAGAGCATATCGACCATGTAAGGACAGTCCTATCTCGGCTCCTAGAGAACCAGCTTTACATCAAGGCCGAGAAATGTGAATTCCATGTGAGCCAAACGTCATTCCTGGGCTACCACATCAGTCATCACGGAGTCAGGATGGACGCCACCAAGGTACAGGCGGTTACTGATTGGCCACAACCCTCCACCATCAAAGAACTGCAGAGGTTCCTGGGTTTTGCTAATTTCTACCGTCGATTCATCCGAAACTACAGCACAGTAGCATCCCCCCTGACTACACTACTCAAGGGCAAACCGAAGAAGCTGATTTGGACTGAAGAGGCCAGCCTGGCTTTCACCTCCCTCAAGGAACGATTCACCTCCGCACCCATCCTGAAACACCCAGATCCCAACTTACCATTCGTCGTCGAAGTCGACGCTTCGGACTGCGGCATTGGGGCAGTTCTCTCACAAAGACATAGGCAACCCGGCGAGTTATATCCCTGTGCCTTCTTTTCTCGAAAACTCACCAGCGCAGAGCATAATTATGACATCGGAAATAAGGAACTCCTTTCCATGAAGGCTGCTATCGAAGAGTGGCGACACTGGCTAGAGGGCGCCACCCACCCATTCCAGGTCATCACTGACCACAAAAATCTTGAGTATATTAAGAGTGCGAAACGTCTAAACCCCCGACAGGCTCGTTGGGCTCTGTTCTTCACCCGTTTCCAGTTCTCCGTGACCTACAGACCTGGCAGTAAGAACAGCAAGGCAGATGCCCTCTCTAGACGCCATGATCTCCCCTTAGAAAATCAGAACCCTGAACCCATACTCCCACCTACTGTGATCCTGGCACCCATTTCCTGGGACTTAATGGAGGAGATTCAACGGGAACAGCAACATGAACCACCCCCGGCTAACTGCCCTCCTGGTAAACACTATGTACCAGCCCCTCTTCGTCAGCGTGTACTAAAATGGGTCCACTCTTCATTAAGCTCCGGGCACCCAGGTATTTCTAGGACCACCTAATACAAAATACGTTCTGGTGGCCATCCATGACCCAAGATATTACCACGTACGTCAAGTCTTGTCAAGCTTGTGCACAATCCAAGACCCCCAAAGAATTACCCTCCGGTTTGCTCAAACCACTTCCCATCCCACAACGCCCCTGGTCTCACCTATCCATTGATTTCGTAACAGATCTACCTCCCTCCAACGAGTTTACCACCATTCTAACCATCATTGACCGATTCTCCAAATCCTGCCGTTTGATCCCATTAAAAGGGCTACCTACAGCCATGGAAACAGCCCTAGCTCTGTTCCATCATGTCTTCAGGGTTTACGGCCTCCCTGAAGACATCGTCAGTGACCGTGGTACCCAGTTTACCTCCCAAGTATGGAGGACTTTCTGCAAGCACCTCGATATCAATGTGAGCCTGACCTCCGGCTACCACCCTCAAGCCAATGGCCAAGTGGAACGCCTGAACCAAGAAATTGGCCGATATCTACGTACCTACTGCAATCGAGAGCAGCACAGGTGGTCTGAGTTCCTCCCCTGGGCCCGAATACGCCCAGAACTCTCTAACCCACTCTTCTACAGGCCTTACCCCCTTTCAGTGTGTCCTGGGGTTTCAACCTCCCCTATTCCCGTGGTCGCGCGAACCATCTTCGGTCCCGGCTGTGGACGATTGGATACGGCGTAGTGAGAGGGTGTGGGACAGTGCACACGTCCGTCTCCAGCGGGCTGTAAGTATGCAAGAGATCCAAGCCAACAGACGGCGCTGCCCACATCCTCCCTACCAACCGGGACAACGGGTCTGGCTCTCGACTAGAGACATCAAGTTGCGGCTACCCAGCAGAAAGCTCGCACCCAGGTATGTACAGTTGCAATCAAAATTATTCAACCCCCTTGACCTGCAAGACATTTTGATCCAGAGAACAAAATTTTGTCAAAACAATTCAACAAAGGCGTCAGTACACTATTGGAGAAAGTTTGTCATTACACATTTGAATAATTCTGAGAACGTAAGTAAGTAATGTAAGAAAAAAAAAAAAATCAAATTGGCTCTAAACGTTCATCTTCAAAATTATTCAACCCCCAAAAGTAAAATTTGGTGCAGAATCTTTTATTCTTTAAAACCACCAATAATCGCTGCTTGAAAGTGCTTGGAAGCTTCTGTCTCCTCTTTACTGCAATCTTGGCCCATTCCTTGCCTGAAAAAGCTTTCAGATCACTGACAATCTTTGGTTTTCACATTGCCACTGCTTTAATCAAATTCAACCAAATATTTTCAATGAGAATTAAATCTGGAGACTGAACAGGCCACTCAAAAACATTCTATGACTGATCCCTGAACCAAGCTTAAGTAGATTTGGATGTATACTTCGGGAAGATTGTCCTGCAGGAAAGTCCATTGATCATCAGCTTTAGTCATTGCACCAAAAGCATCACAATTCTTGCCAAAATGGCCTGATACTTCAAAGAATACATGATATCCTTCATACAGTCATGTTTTCCACTTCCTGCTACAGTAAAACAACCCCATAACAGGACTGATCCACCTCCATGTTTGACGATGGAGATGGTGTTCTTCTGCTTATAAGTTTTGTCTTTTTTGCTCCAGACATGCCGCTGATCCACAGGTCAAAATAGTTCTAGTTTGGTCACATCACTCCATGAAACATTCTTTTATTCCATTCCAGAACTCCACAGGTCTATCCAAATGAATTTTAGCATGTTCAGGTCAGCCTTTTTGTTCTTTTTGGTCAAGAGTGGTATTCGGCAAGATGCCCTAACATGAAGGCCATACTTGTCTAGTGTTCTTTTCATACACTGCTTTGAAATGTTTTTCCTCGTTTCATCGGGTCATATTGCAAGTCTTTGGCTGTACATTGCAGGTTTTTCTCAGTTGCTCTGATCAAACATTTTATGATATTGTGCTTTTTTTGTTCAACTCCCTCAAAGGTTTTCTGGTACAACACACTTCAAACTAAGGAATAAGGCTGCCAGATGCATCTCTAGGAACTTTTAATGTCTTGGAAATCTTAATGTAGCCTTAGACTTTCTAATAAAATAAGACAATTTCTTCTCTATAGTTTTTGTGAGAGCTCTGTTGACTGTGTCATATTAGCGACTCAACTTCAGCACATGCATGGGCTAACCGTATGTATGTGTCACACCCCAAGCTAATTCTGTTTTTTAATAAAGTTTATAAAGGCTTAATTGTGTTTTAAGACAATTTTGTTCCCTACCATAAAAAATAAGTGACTTAAAATGGCAATGTTGAACAGGGGTTGAATAATTATGACACAGGTGTGATATTAAAAAATCCTATAACTCAAAAACATTACATTCTATATTGACATTATAACTTTTAATATGCCATTAAACTGTTGTAGATGCAATTTTTATAAAGTTCTGGATCTTCAGAAAAGCTTGTATTTGTAAAGTGCTGCAGTCTCTGGGGGGTTGAATAATTTTGATTGCAACTGTAGGCCCTTTTAAAATTCTGAGAAGAATTAATGAAGTAACATACCAGTTAGAGCTTCCTGCTGATTATCGCATCTCTCCCTCTTTCCATGTTTCCCTTCTTAAACCGGTCCACCCGGAGGCTGACCCCGGCCATGCAGCCCCAGAGCCGCCACCACCACTGGATATTGACGGGACTCCCGCTTATCAAGTGAAAGAGCTACTGGACTCGCGACGTCGAGGGGGTCAGCTCCAGTATCTGGTGGACTGGGAGGGGTATGGACCTGAGGAGAGGTCGTGGGTAGCCCCCCGCGACATCCTGGACCCATCTCTTGTTGAAGAATTCCATCGAGCCAGACCCGACCGACCTGCGCCACGACCACGGGGACGCCCACGTCGAGCTCCAGGAGTCGCTCCTGGGGGGGGGGATTCTGTAACGCCAAGCCAGCAGAGGGAGCCCTCACCCGAGTACTGACTGCCACCGCTCCCTCTGCTGCTTCTTCCTTTACTTCCTGTTTGCTGCTATTTAAACTCTAGCCATGTGCTCGCCCCCCGCGAAGTATTGCCAGTTTATTCTGCCTTACCGAGCGTTCTACTATTCATTGTTGGATTTACTGTTGCCGTTCTGCCTTGTTTCTGGATTTACGAATTTACGGATTTACCCTTGGATTGTTTGTACCGATTGGACTGCCTTCTTGTTTTGAACTGACGCCTGTCTCTTCGTTATTGTCTCCTGGTTCGCCCCCTTGTTTTGGTAGCCTGTGTGGACTGTTTTACGGCCTTGACCCTCTGCCTGTCTATGTACCACTGTTTATTGGACTGCCCTTCTGTTGTGTTTGCTCTGCTGGACTGCCTCCTGGTTTTTGACCCTCTGCCTGCTATTGTGTTTACGTCTTTTCCTGTTTACATCAATAAACGACCGCACATGGATTCGAACACTGCTTCAGCGTCTGCGTTACAATATACTTATGAATGCTACGAATTATCATTAAACTTCAATTCATACATTACCAAATGCTCTTTTTTACATTTACAAATGAATATTTACAAAATAGCTTAGCCATTTTCAGCACCAACTATTCATGTTAACATATCATTCATTAACTCATAATCACAGGCTGTAAAGGTCATATATTTAGTCTTCGTTTGTTGACTTCTACTATTTTCACATCTTAACAAATCATTTATTACTTTTTTGTTCATGTTTTTGCAGTACCCAATCTGAAAGTTAAATAATCAACACCAGTATTGTAATCCGTAATCAAAGTCAGAAATGAATGTAACTAGTAAATACAGGATTTTCTTGTTAGTGTATGATCACGAGCGAACTTACTATTGAGAATGAAAAACATTCATTGATCTAGCACTAAATATTGCCAAACAAATCATTTAGTTCAAAGAACCACTAATCTCTAGAAGCTTGTAACTCATAACCGATAAAAAAAAAAAAATCCCCCCTCATTGAAGATTTTCTGGTGACAGCCCTGTTTGTATGCATACAAGCATTTTACTTGGTGATAATATGTCCAAGCTTAACAAACAAGCTTAACTTGGAATGTAAAAGGTATGAACAATGTTATCAAGAGAAATAAGGTTTTTCTCATTTGCACCAGTTAAATGCAGGTATTGCTTTCTTGCAAGAATCTTTTAAGGACTTGTTTATAGGAGAAGTCCACTTCCAGAACAACAATTTACAGATAATGTGCTCATCCCCTTTTCATCCAAGATGTTCATGTCTTTCTTTCTTCAGTTGTAAAGAAATTGTGTTTTTCAAGAAAAACATTTCAGGATTTTTCTTGATATAATGGACTTTTACAAAGATCAAAATGTTATGGAGGGATGGCACTGCCTAATTTTTTATTCTAATATTGGGCAATTTTCAGAAAATCTTATGTTAGATGCCTGAGTCAGACCCATAAAGCACCCCACTGTGGGTGCATTGGGAACAATCATGTCGCAAATTTAGCCTTAGTCCTTAATCTGTGCCTGACTCCCTTTGATAGGTAAGATTTACATTAGTTTTCAGAATCCAGTAGTTGTGCACACTCTCCAAATCCAACCACGGTGTGCACCAGTGCAGTTTTGCTGGCACCTAATGAGGAAAATCTGGTACTGCACCCAAACAAAATCTTACTGAAAGCTAATTTTTTTTAGATATCAACCTCAAATTTGGAACACAGCTTGTTTAGATTTATGGCTTTGATTTTCTAGCAAGTTTAGGGTTTAGCACGTTTCATAAAATATATTCTATATAAAATATTGTTTATAAAGCACTTGCATAAACTTAAGCTTCCACAACTTTTTTCTGGCTTCACTTTTTAAACTACTTCTTCTTCAACAATAATCTGCCACTGATCTTCTTTAAAATGAGACCAAACTTAACTCTGTGCTCCGTAACTTTAAATTTTTATGACAGTTTTTTGACATAAAAATTTTTGTCCACTAAGGACCTATGTGTAACTTTTTTTTTATTGACGCACAAAAGTTAAATAATACTTTTTGTTCTTTTGAAGAGCTTGAGCATCGCTTTGCTTTGCCCAGATCTCATTTTTTCAGATTTTATTAAGAAAGTATTTAATTCCTTTCCAATGTTGCCCCCTATCCCGTCCATTGAAACGTTTCTTGATCTGAATCCAAACAATAAGGGGCTCATCTCATGTACATATTCTATTATATCCTTTATAGATCCACAAATTTTAGACAGTATTCGGACAGTTTGGCAGTGTGACTTGGGCCTAGACTTTATGGAGAGAGAATGGAATGATGCTTTAAACCAGGTACATTCTTCATCTCCCTGTGCTAGGCATGGTCTTGTTCAACTTCATAGACTTAATTTTACTAACTAGCTAAGATTTATCCCAATGTTAGTTCTGCATGGTTCTGCAATAGGTGTTCGCAGTCACCTGCCACTACAGCTTATATATTCTGGTCTTGTCCCAAATTGGAAGATTTTTGAAGGGCGATCTTTGATTCCTATAAAAATATTTATGGCATTACTGTTGATTCTGACCCCTTAAAAGCCATGGTCTTAGAACAGAATCATAATTCTGTTTCTTACATGTTTATGTTTTTATTTAAACTTTATAGCATGTAATTTTGTAGCATATTTTTTTACAGTTACAAAATATATTTAGTTATGTATTTTTCTAGTTAATTAAGTGTATCTGTCTGTTGCTAGTGCACAAATTCTATATATACACATACACACACACAACCACCCAGGCACAAACTCAACACACACTTAACACCAAAAGCCCATCCCCCCACACAGAGTCAGAGTGAGAGAGTTAGAGTGAGATCAGATGTTTAATAGTTTTTTAATTTTACATTTTTTGTAGTCTATTTTATATCGATGGAACTAAGCATTTATTTCTTAGAATGACTAGTTCTATGCATGTAAAATGTTTTGAAGTGTTTGGATGTTGCATTTTAAAGATATAAGAAAATTAAGGTTATGTTTTTTACTGCAACTTTAATAAATCACTGCATCAAAACTGTTCAAGATATCCCAAATCCGCTTGCAATTTATCATATTCAGTATGTTGGCATCATGTTGACAAAGTTTGGTGTGCATTAGATGTTTTTTGAAAGAGTAGTATTCCTTAATTCACAGCTCAAATCCACATTCAAATCAAAACAGCAGACTTCCTGTTGGTCGCAGCTAATGCGTGTAAATTAGAAAGTTGTCCAGCTTGATGAGACCAATATACATATTAAGTTTGGTGTCTGTAGCTAAAACTAACCCCCCCACTTTTTGACAAAAAATGGCGCTATAAAGCGCCTCCTCCACACCCATTGATGAGCTTTTGGCAGTGTCTAACTATCATTAATACTGATGTGTGTGTTGAGTTGCATGAAATTCTTAGCATATTAAGGGCCCCAAAAACACAGGAAACAAATGTTAAAGTTTGACACATTGTCATGGCAACAGCATTTAATGCATCAACGACCCCTTTACAGATTCTCATCGGCCATGTTTTGACATTATTCTAATGAAGTTTGAAGCAAATCGGGTAAAAATAACAATATGATTTCAAAGCATTTTTAAAAGAGACACACTTCCTGTTGCCAGTTGGTGGTGCTACAAGTTTGACTTGTAACATTCATATCTATGTGATTGGCCTCGTACAACAAATAAACTGCTGAAGTTTGATCAAAATCAGACGATGTATGTAAAAATTATAAGGCACTTCCTGTTCCTCATTTCTCGGCATAATTTCAACGCCTTCCCACGGCCAAACCGTTCAAACTATCAAAAGTCCCCTCACAATTTTTGATCCCCAGTGTCTTGAGATCAGGTTGACCGAGTTTGGTGGCAACTGGGTAAAAAACCTAGGACTAGTATATCAAATTCCAGAGCATGCATTTTTGACAAAACCCAGAATAACCAACTTCCTGTTGGGATTAGCTAATGACAGAGGTTCTAAAATCCAGCATGTTTCCAGTCTTTGCAATACTCACATTAACTGTAAAGGGAATCTATAATTAATGTTTTTCAAAATAAATAGCTTATACTTATCTTATACTTAAAATTTTCAAATAACTATAAGAAAAAAAAAATATCAAGGGCAAGAGAAAACATCCTCCTTAAATATACATTTCTCAGAGATGCCCAGAGATTTCTGCGTTATGAACTCAATGTATGTTTTATTAACTTAATTTGGTTACCGTATTTGTAACTGTATCTGTACATTTTAACAATTTAATTGTAGCATGTGCATTTCTTATGTTTTGTTAATATTTATTTGTTTTGGGATTATGAGCATGTTGCATAAATCATAATGTGTCTGATGTCTGTAAGTAGTGCATACAGTAAACAATTAGTTATAATTGTATCTTTTCACAGCCCATGTTTTCATCT
This sequence comes from Cirrhinus mrigala, assembly GCA_036247105.1. Classification (NCBI taxonomy): domain Eukaryota; kingdom Metazoa; phylum Chordata; class Actinopteri; order Cypriniformes; family Cyprinidae; genus Cirrhinus; species Cirrhinus mrigala. The sequence continues at coordinate 854,422 of JAMKFB010000189.1, read as the reverse complement.
GAAAATTAGAACGAGCTTTATTGCCAAGTGTGCTTACATACACACAAGGAATTTGTCTTGGTGACAGAAGCTTCCAGTGCACAGACAGGATCACAAGCGACAAGACACAGATAACAAAAATAAACAAGTGATTAGAATAAATATGAAAAGACACAAACAATAGACAAATAAACGAGCGTCAAATATGTTTCATGCAAAGATAACCATGTGTAGATGTAAAATAAGACTATTAAAATGTTGATGGAACAAAAACAATGTATGCAGTGACCCAATCATGACATACACAAGAGAGGATTTGCTTCAAGTTCGTTTGGCCGACTACGATATAACAGCAGACCTTCCAGACTGCTTGAGAGCACAGACGGTGATGAGCAGAGCCCGGCGGAAAAGAGGGCACAGAGGCGGCGTCAGGTTACCTGCAATAATCTTGAGCAATTTCAGATCACTTCAACAAAAGATGGATGAAGTGCGCATTAAAACTAGAGCCTGCTTTGAGTATTGGTACGCGGGTCTCCTGGTACTTACGGAAACTTGGCTTCGCCCAGAGATGCCCTGCTCGCTGATAGAGGTACAAGGTCTAAGATAGTTAGGCCTGCAGAGAATAATGATTTTAGACCGGTTGCTGCACAAACACACACACACATACACAGAGGAGACAGGAGGTGAGTAGCAATCCAATCCAGAGATTTATTGACAAGCTTGTAAGTACAGCAAACGGAATGAAACAGTATGAATGAGTTCTTAACTGACTATCCTTGAAACATTGAGTAGACGTGAGTTCCAGAGAGTGAGCCACGCCAAAACCAGAGAGCAACGGAGAGATCCACGTGGAGAGAAGCATCAGAACAGATTCAGGAGTCAGGAACAACATTAGCATATGAACAGTAGACCAAACAAAGGGGGAATGGTGAGAGTGTCTCTAATATAGGGCGTGGCTCCATGAGGATCAGGTGCAGGTGATTAGAACTCGGGTGATGATGAACGAGTGGGCGGTGCAACTGGGGGTGTGGCAGATGGAGGTGGCTGTGGTGAATGCCCGACACTTGCATTAACATCTGTGATTATGAAATGTTTTTGAAAAGTGTGTTGTGTCTATGTTAAAAGCAGAGGTTGCTAGTAATTTAGATTCTTTACAGTTCACCTATAGACAAGGGAGAGCAACTGAAGATGCTATTAATAGCATTATGCACTTGATTTTAAGGCATTTAGAAGGCCCTAAAGCTTACGCTCGGTTATTGTTTATTGATTTTAGCTCTGCTTTTAATACAATTCAACCCTATTTGTTAATTGAGAAGATGAAGCAGTTGAGTGTAAACCCATGTATTATTAAGTGGTATTATTCTTTTTTAACAAATAGAACTCAATGTGTAAAGGTAAATAAATTTGTCTCACAGCAAAAGAGTAGTAGTACAGGTGTTCCACAAGGCTGTGTCAGTTCACCTATTCTGTTTACACTTTTTACAAATGAATGCTTAAGCAGGCATTCACAAAATTATATATTTAAATATTCAGATGACACAGCCATATTAAGTTTAATCTATGTGCATGACGATATTAGCACCATCTACCAGTCAGAAATAAGCCGGTATAATAAATACAAAGAAAATGGAAGAGATTGTTTTTGATCCAAGAGGCATAGGTGACCATCGTCAAGTGGCCATACATGATCATCACATTATCCAGTCACAGACCTATAAGTATTTGGGTGTTTACATAGATAGTTCACTTACAATAAAAACACACTCTGTCTACAACAGAGATTGTACTTCTTACGTAGGTTATGTCTCTATTGAGTAAATAAGAATCTTATGATGTTGTTTTATAAAGCTGTTTTGGAAAGCATTGTTAGGTACGGTATGGTTTGGAAATCTGTAAGCACAGTTTAAAAGTAAGTTGATGCACCTGTTATTGACAGCATGGAAAATTGTTGGGCACGATGAACAGTGTAACCTTAAAGTTCCATATGAGAAATGTGTTCTTAGTCAGGCAGAGAGGATTCTTAATGATCAGACTCATTTTTTGTACTTGCAGAATGAATTGCTTCCTTCTGGTAGAAGATATAGAGTCCCAAAGTGTAAGCTAAATCGATCTTTTGTACCTGTGTCAGTGTGTTTATTGAACAAGAGTTTATATTGATTTTACTTTGAGCTTATCTTCTTTTTTATGTATTCATTGTATTACTAATTGTTTATTGTATGTTTGCAGCAACATTTAGTCCTCAACAAATTTCCTTTTTGAGGACAATAAAGTATACTACTATACTACTACTTATGATCACGCAATCGATCTGCTGCAGAATCGCTTCGGAAGAAAATACCTGCTTATTAATGTGCACATGACCAAACTGCTGAATCTCTGCCCAGTAAAGAAATCTCATGACATCACTGCTCTGAGACAACTTTATGATGAATGCGAAGTACATATCCACAGCTTACAGTCGCTGGGTGTCGCATCAGAGGCATATGAAAGCTTGTTATGCCCTGTTCTGCTACAGATGATTCCAGACGACATTACGCTCCAGTATAGTCGACAGAGAGGAACCAGTGATGAATGGAAAGTCTCAAAAGTTATGGAATTCCTGCAGAAAGAGATTCTGAGCAGAGAAAGAACCATGCAGCTGATTAAGTCAGGTAATTCCAGAGAGAGTCAAAGATATCAGAAACCAGTTAAAAGACAAGAGGCATCATTTGAAATGAAGCACAGAAAGCACAACATGCCGTCAGCTGCAGTACTGCAAACCACCAATCAAAGAACACAGAACTGCCTTTTCTGTGACAGTGCAGCACACAAACCAGAACTGTGTCCAGAAACTGATATCACTGCATGTAAAGACAAATTGATGAAGATGGGAGGATGCTTTGTGTGCCTTGGGCTAAAGCATATCGCAAGATTCTGTAAGACTAAAATGTGCTGTAATGTATGTGGAAGCCGACACCACAGTGCTGTATGTGAGAAAAGAAAGACGTGTACTTCTGACACTGATGACAACAAAGACAATGTTGTTTCTTCCTTCGCATCGCATTCAGTAAAGATACAGCCTGCTAAACAGAACACTGTGCTGCTACAGACCATAAGAGCGTGTGCAGAAGGACCTGCTGGACGTAGAAGCATTCGCTTCTTCATCAGTAAGAATACAGTAAGAGCCTTAAAGTTACTTGTGATCAAGCAAGAAACAGTCACACTTTATACTTTTGGCTCTGCAGCACCAGTAATAGCGAAGCGCAACACGGTGAAGGTAACTCTGCAGAACATCTGGAAGAAGGGGCAGAAGATTGAAATAGAAGCACTCGAGACACCCCAAGTGTGCACTGCCATGATGAAGATTCCAGGTGAGCACATCCAAGCAGAGTTGAAACGAAAAGGTTTGCAGTTAGCAGATTACACAGACAACGGCACTCATGATACAGAGCTGTCGATGCTGATTGGTGTGGACTACTACTGGCGTATAGTGTCAGGCAAAGTAGAAAGAATTTCACAGCGTCTGAAAGCCTTCTGGGAAATAGAGTCTCTGTATCACCATGAAGCAGACAGACAGCCCTGAGGAAGAGGAGGCTCTTCTCAAGTTTGAAAAGACAACTCAGTACAAAGATGGACGATACAAAGTTGAACTGCCGTGGTGACCTGACAAACCGGAACTTCCAGATAACTACAGAATTGCAAAGAAAAGATTCGAAGGCCTTAAGAGAAAGTTGCAGTCAGACGTAGTGCTGTGTTACCGATACAATGAAGTTGTGAATTATTACCTTGAGCAGGGCATCGTCAAAGGCGTGGTGGAGGAGGATTCATCTCCAACCGCTGTGAAGTATTACATGCCTCATCACACTGTCCTCCGTAAAGACAAGGTAACAACAAAACTCAGAGTAGTGTTTGATGCCTCATCACATGACACAGGCTTTTTTTAATGACTGTCTACTTACTGGTCCTAATCCGAATCCAGATCTGCTCAGTATATTGATAAAATTCAGACTGCACGCAATTGCATTTACAGCAGATATCAAAAAGTCTTTCTTGCAGATCTCTCTTGCTGAGAAGGACAGAGATGCTGTGCGATTCCTCTGGCTCGCTGCACCGCGCAATGAAGACAGAGGTGAGAAACTGCATGTGCTATGGATGACGAGGGTGGTGTTCGGAGTCTCCCCCAGCCCATTTCTGCTCGCAGCTACAGTAAGAAAACATTTGAAGAAATATGAAACACAACTTCCTGAGGTAGTGAAGATAATAAAAGAATCACTTTATGTCGATGACTTCATCTCAAGTGCAAGTGATGTTGAGAAAGCTTTCTCCATAACTGCTAATGCCAAACAGATCATGTCTACAGCTAGCATGGACCTCTGCAAATGGACAACGAACAGTCCAGAGTTGAAGGAGAAATAGAAAACAACGATGAATGAGCTTGCACCAGAGACAGAGACACCAGGAGCCATACTGAAGGTGTTAGGATTGGTGTGGAAAACTGAAATGGATGATTTCGTCTTTGATCTGACTGCATTGCTGGATGCTGTAGCAAAAAGAGAGAACACCAAAAGGAGCGTTCTGAAACTATCTGCCCGCATATTCGACCCAATAGGCTTTCTAACTCCTTTCACTGTGCGTGTGAAATGTCTTTTTCAAGAGGTGTGGATACGAGGCCTCGGCTGGGAGAAGGAGCTGCCTACCGATCTTGCACAAGCACTTCCACAGATCCACCACATAGTAATCCCCCGCTAGTATGGAATAAAATCTGAGCACAAGCACGATGCACAACAACTTCACGTGTTGTGATGCAAGTGAGAAAGCTTATAGTACAGTCGCATACCTGCTGCGAGAGGTGGATGATGGAACAAAGATTACATGCCTCGTTGCTTCAAAGTCCAGAGTAGCCCCGCTGAAGAAGATGTCCCTGCCGCGTCTTGAGTTAATGGGAGCAGTGATTGGAGCGAGACTAGGAAACAACTTGCTAAAACCTCTGAATACTGTATGGAGCTCCAACAAGTTCACCTTTGGACAGACTCGATGATCATGCTACAGTGGATTCGCAGTCCAGCTCACAAATGGAAACAGTTTGTGTCAAACAGAGTATCTGAAATACAGTCGTTAACCAACCCTGCAATGTGGTCGCATTGTAAAAGCAAAGACAATCCAGCAGATCTCCCGACCAGAAGTCAGACTGTAGCAAACCTAAAGGAAAGTGAACTATGGTGGAAAGGACCACCATTTCTGACAACACCAAATCTGACTGAAGAGAGTGATGATGATCAGAGTGATGAAGACGTGAGTAATAAGCTCAAACAAGTTCAGCAGATCACTGTGCAACTCAACAGCAGCAGCGACCAAAGTGAAACAGAACCTGTGCTCGATTTACTTAAGTACAGTAAACTGAAGAAGGTATTGTGGGTCACTGCTTGGATCAAGAGGTTTGTGCATAATGCAAGTTCAAACTCCAAGAAATGAGGTGAGTTGATTGCTGAAGAAATGTTTGATGCTGAGAAGTACTGGACCAAAGTGACACAAGTTAGCAGCTTTAGTCCTGAGATTAGTTTGCTCAAAGCTGGTAAAACACTGAACTCGGATTCAAAAATCAGAGATTTGAAACTGTACCTTGATGCTGACGAATTGATCTGTGTTGGAGGCAGACTGCAACAGTCAGACTTTAGTTACAGAGAAAAACATCCATGGATTCTACCTAGCAAAGGCAAATATTGTGAGCTGCTGGTTCAATACAACCATGAAGTTACCATGCATTCTGGTCTCAGAACAAATCAGTACAAGTAGATACTGGATTCTGCGAGGCAGACAACTTGTAAAAACTATCCTGTCGAAATGTACTGTGTGCAAAAGATTTAAAGCAAAGCCCGCACAACAGGACACGGCTCCACTGCCATGAGACTGAATAACAGAAACCCCTCCATTCGAAGTGACTGGTGTAGACTTTGCAGGTCTGCTCTGTTTGAAGAATGATTGAGTGCTATGCAAGGCCTATGTCGCTCTGTTCACATGTGCAGTCACCAGAGCAGTGCATTTAGAGCTTGTTTCAAGTCAGTCCACAGAAAGTTTCCTGTTAGCACTTAAGCGATTTATTTCCAGAAGAGGACTGTGCGAGGATCATTTATTCAGACAATGCCAGATTTATTTCCAGAAGAGGACTGTGCGAGCATCATTTATTCAGACAATGCCAGAACTTTCAAAAGAGCAAACCAAGACCTCAGCGAGCTGTGGCAAGCCATCAAAGACCCACAACTGCTGGAATACTTCTCAGGAAAGGGCATCATCTGGCGCTTCATCGTAGAGCGAGCGGCCTGGTGGAGCGGATTTTGGGAGAGGCTAGTGAGGTCTGTAAATACGTGCCTGAGAAAGGTGCTAGGAAGAGCATCGCTCACCTTTGAAGAAATGTCTACGCTCCTCACAGAAGTAGAAGCACACTGAATTCCAGACCCCTTACCTTTGTCCACAACGAGGTTGACGAGCCTCAATCACTGACACCTGCACACTTCCTGGTCGGTGAACAACTAACTTCACTTCTGCCAAAACCATTCCCTGCAGACCACAATCATCACACTGTGAGTAAGGAGAAGATGACAAGAAGGTGGAGATACAGAAACAGACTCATGACCAACCTGTGGAATTGCTGGCAGAAAGACTACCTGCTAGACCTGAAATCTGCATCCTTCCTGCAGCCCCCAGAAACCCACAGAGCTCAAAACAGGTGACATTGTTCTCATCGGAGATGCCAACAGGCCAAGACAAACCTGCAAATTAGGAAAAATTGAAGAGCTGTTTTCAGGTCGAGATGGGATAGTCGGATCCTGTGCTGCTCGCACATCCACGGGGACTGTGTTAAGAAGACCAGTTCAGTTGCTTTATGCATTAGAGATTTAGGTTGATGAACAGTTGTTCATCGGGGAGGAGGATGTTGTGACTACCAGATTACTACCAGATTACTACCATTCAAGGAAAACCGTTGGGTAAGGGGTCATGTCGACATCGAATGTCTCCATTCGGAGAGGATTTCACTCTTGGTGCTGGAGAAGGCTAATGTGGATATGGTTCTGGGATGCCCCTGGCTCACAAAACACGATCCCATCATCAACTGGAGGTCTGGAGAGATCCGTAAATGGAGTTCTAGATGTTACCAGGAGTGTCTGAAGGAACTACCCAAACCAGTCATCGCTACCACTCACCTGTCAGTCTGTTCCACCTCCGTTGAAAGCCCCAACTCCTCTCAAACTCTCTTCATTCCTCCCGAATATCAGGATGTCTTCAACAAGGTCACTGCAACCCATCTTCCGCGTTACCGACCATGGGGCTGTGCCATAGACCTGCTGCCTGGAGCCAGACTACCTAAGGGAAGAGTCTATCCTTTATCGATCCCAGAGAGAGCCACCATGGAGGAGTACATCCAGGAGGCGTTACAATAGGGGTTCATCCATCCGTCCACATCACCCGCAGCATCAAGCTTCTTCTTCGTGGCCAAGAAGGATGGGGGTCTGAGACCCTGCATTGATTACCGGGCACTCAATGAACATACAGTGAAGTTCGCCTGGAGTTCAGATGGACCAGATAAAGGTGGATGCGGTGCAGAACTAACCACTCCCTACTACCATCAAGGAGACAGTCAAGTAGAGGCCGCCATCTGAACCGAGACTGCTCCGCCGGGAGGTCCAGAGGGGAAGATCTTTGTTCCTACCTCTTTACGACACGCCCTTCTGGACTCAGTGCATACTTCTCCGGGATCTGGGCATCCAGGCAGCTACCGAACCCTCTCGCTCCTCAAGAACCGTTACCGGTGGCCCAACATAGCCCGGGATGTCGCTCGATATGTCAAAGGATGTTCGGTCTGCGTCATCACCTCAACACCTTGTCCCACCTAGGCATCAACTTCGTCACCGATCTGGCACCTTCCAACGGATACACCACAATCTTTGTGGTAGTTGACCAGTTTTCAAAGGCTTGCAAGCTAATCCCGCGGTCTCCCTACCGCACTCGAAGCTGCAGAGGCCTTATTTCAACGTGTTCTGAAACTTTGGACTCCCTGAGGATATAGTGTCAGATCGGGGGCCTCAGTTTATATCCAGGGTCTGGTGAGGATTCTTCTGGTTGTTAGGAGTCTCTGTCAGCTTGTCGTCGGGATACCATCTTCCGCCGAATGGCCAGACCGAACGAAGATCCAGGATATTGGGCAGTATCTCCCGGCCTACTGCCACGAACACCAGGACACCTGGAGCCAGTTCCTACCCTGGGCCGAATACGCCCAGAACTCTTTACAGCAAGACACCACCGGCCTAACTCCCTTCCAGTGTGTGCTCGGCTTCCAGCCACCAATGTTCCCCTGGTCCAGGGAGCTTTCAGAAGTCCCAGCGGTAGATTACTGGTTCCAGGAGAGCAAGAGGGTATGGGACTCAGCTCACGTCCAACTTCAGCAGGCAGTTCGGAGGCATAAGGACAATGCAGACGCGCGTCGTTCCGACAATCCCATCTACCGACCTGGAGACCATGGTTGTCCACCTGGGACATCCGCCTCCAACTGCCAGTAAGAAGCTGAGTCCCCCGGTATAAAGGTCCTTTCCCTATTGCACGTCAGCTCAACGAAGTCACTTACCAACTGCACTTACCTGACAACTATCGTATCTCACATACCTTCAACGTCTCCCTGTTGAAACCTTTTGTTAATCCTGTTCTCCCTCCGTCCACAGAACATGAGACGCCCCCTCCTCCACCCGAGATCATTCCCGATAACATCTTCAGAGTCCACGAGATTCTGTACTCCCAGTGGTGAGGCAGAACCTTCAATACCTCGTAGACTGGGAGGGGTACGGTGCCGAGGAGAGATCGTGGGTTGACAGAGATGACATCCTGGATCCGATTTTCCTCTCAGGCTTCCACCAGGCCCATCTGGACCGTCCCGCTCCCAGGGCACGTGGTCGCCCTCGTTGTTGGAGGGGGTAATGTCACACAGTCACCTGTCTCACCAGCCAGAGTCACTCGTTCCCAGTCACCCGCCTTCTAATTGGACACACCTGGAATCACTTACCTGCACCACATATAAGCACATGTACTCCACTCAGTCAGCAGCTGGTTTCAAGGTCTCTACGTTGGGAAAACCTACCTGTCTCTGCTCATCTTCCCAGGATGCGCTAATGCGAGGATTTCTAAAGGAACAAAGCAAAAAAAAGGATTACACGCCAGTTAAGACTTTGAACCTTATAATACTATATCCTTCCACCTTTTGATCTCACCTCTATTTATGCCTTTACGTTAGAAGCTTCTGAGTTCATCAATAAAAACCTTGTTTGTGAAACTTACCTCTTCTTGCCTCTTCCAACTGTGACAGTGTGAGTGCGTTCCTGTTTTTACCAGTTTAACCACGTCGGTTTCTTATTGAACCAACATCAATACACACAGTACATCATTGTAAATCGACAGATGAAATCTAAAGAATAAACAACATACCGTGTGCGCTTTCTAATCAGATATCCAGGAGACATTAGTGTAGGCATTCCTTCTAACAAATAATCTTACAATCTGACAGCTCTCAGCATGTGTGCATTTCTTTGTGGATCAGATACTAACATGGCTAGCTAGATCACGTGACAAATTCAACTAACGTTGCACATTTCACCTGTAGGTGTCACTATTACCCAGTTTTGTAATACTCAAATACAATTTCCAAATGGATATTCATAATACATTATACACCATTTGTGAACTAAATACCTTTTTACAAAATAAACGACTGAAATGCTTAAAAGAAAATACAACCTTTTCTGTGACAGCTACACTCATTCACAATTAGCATAATCCCTGCCATGTATTACAGCTACGCAAAATGCATGTCCAGGAACGCAGTAGAATATCTGGTCTACTTTCTCAGGTTTGGCTCCAGTATATTGCATAAATGCAAAAAAGATAGGTAGGCCATTTGCCTAACAATAAAAATGCCAGGCACTCTTCTGAAAATGGCCAGTCAGTGGCACTTGAGAACGCTTTTGTGTTACAGCGTTTTTCCAGCTGAGATGCTTTGGTTGCCATGATTTGGAATAACCATGGCAGCAAGGTATTACTATTTTACTAAATATAAAAAACACTAACCAGTAATATTGACTTCTCCATTGTTGTAGGATGGTTGGTGGGTATTTGTCCCGTCCCTTCTCTATTTATGGCTGGGTAAATAGTGACAGTGACAAGCGCTGTGTTGTACAATTATCAACTCAGCTTTAAAAATAAAATAAAAAAGAAGGCAAGGGCAAATGTGTTTATTATGGCAGTACATCAAAATTCACTGTCATCAGATTGCTAAAAAGAACACATAACATTTTACCAAGATCTTACCAAGATTTTATCCAAGATGATTTACATTGCATTGAAGTTAAACATTTCAGCAGATCATGTTTTCATGGGAACTGAACCTTTGCATTTCTGCCACCTTGATCTACTGTTTGAGCTACAGGATCTTCTTGTGGTGTAATCAAACACCTTTGTGTAATGATCTTATGACCAGGATGTATTCAGTGTAAACAGGGATCTTTCATTTCATTTTACTTTCATTATTCCACGTATTTCACAGGAATATCATAGGTGTTTTTACATGACTGGATTAATTTTTCCAAAACACAATGATTAATGCACTGGGTTTGTTTGTTTGTAACAACATTGATATGTTTTTGAGTTTATTGACACAACTTCAAGTACAGTTAAATAGCATTTACCATTGAGTACAATTATTTTAATGCCTTTATTACAAAATCATTATTTATTTATGTTATTGTGTTAAAACATTTTATACAATGCACTTTACATGTCAGTTAAAAATATGATTTAATAGATGATGTTTAGGTTTTGCTTGTAAATATAAAATAAGGTGGCTAGAATGTGAACAATGTATTCTTCATTTGTGCATCTGGGTAGTTTTTGGTTGAAAGAACAAATATGGATCTGTGTTGTACTTCATTTACTTTCTTTCTTTATATCTTTCATATTATTTCCTATATACTTATTACATTTCAATTCATATTATCTTTTTGCTACTGATTAATTTAATACTGTTTAATAAAAGACAGACATAGTTTTTCCAGAAATTTAGACTGGTTCCAAAATTTGTGTGTATCCTCTAAATTTCTATGGGTATTTTTGATATTCAAGCTTGGATCAGGTCAGTTTTAAAACAAATGTAATACTTAAAAAAAAAACAATAATGGAAAACATTTTAGTACACATTTATGACAACAGCCATGAAAGTGTTGTTCCTGTCCTTTTATTCAGACACTTCTGAGACTGAATTACATTGAAGAGAAAATTGGGAGGGACTTCAGCTAGTTAGGCTTGTTAAATACACTGGTATTTCTGTCCAATCTTTTTGTTCAGCCAGACACTTGACACAGGTTGGTATGTACAAAATTGCATCTGTCAGTGTTTAATGTTTAATTAAATACTATAACAGTTCTTTAAAAAATACAGTGTTTTATAAAGTAATAAACTGTTTTGCTGTAAGCAGACTGGAGAGTGACAGTGAAGGTCTTCTGCTGAGGTCGACACATTCAGTCAAGCAATTACCATGAATTTCGGGTGAGTTAAAATTTATGTTGTACTTCTATATAAATTATGTAATCCGAGACTATACCATTGTCACTTGGAAGTTATGACAAGTTACAGCTGTTATTGTTTGCAGTGCAGTATTTGACAGGAAAGCTGAAAATTACAGTTATTTTTTATCAGTTATGACTTATCAGTTATGACATTCGCATTCTTCACACTTTAGGCCAAAATATGACACAAAAATGTAGTAGTGGGGTAGATTTTATGTAGGCCTGTTAGAATGAATTATAATATATTATAATTGGATGAATTACAGAGAGAGAGAGAGAGAGAGAGAGAGAGAGAGAGAGAGAGAGAGAGAGAGAGAGAGAGAGAGAGAGAGAGATGTGCATGTGTGAAATCTCTTTTTCTGTAGTGAAGTCTGGTTTAATTGTGAAGCGTATTGTATACAGGCTTCTATTTATTTTCACAAATAATATAGGTTTTATTACTTTATTCACCTAATGTTAGTATTCAATTTAAAAGAGATGAAAATTAGGGTTGTTAATATAGAAAATCATATACATTTGAGAACATGTGCAATAATGTACAAATGTATTAATGATCTACACTATTTGGCTATTTTCCTGTGGGCGTATTACAGAATAATGAAGTGATAACACTGGCATAAAAACACAGTTTAGAACTAAAAAGTGACCCTGCGCTCTTTGGCACTGAGCGGCCCACAGTACCTGGTCCACAATACAAAATATAACACACCAGCTCATTTTGAGCAGAGCAATTTTTATTACCATGTACTAACTTGAAACTCTAACTCAAAGGAAAAAAAAAAAAAAAAAAAAATTAAATAAATGATAGTCTTCCCTGGTGTACATCAAATATAATTTTAAAGAATTTTAAACAGCCCTTTTCCATACAAGGACAGTTTAATATCAATCAGTCCATGTGGCACAAAACTTGGACACAAGACTTGGAATGTAGTTCAGAAGTCATGTGGACTGTCTTTGTGATGTCTGCTTTTGAATTTGGTTTACGTTTATGCTTTTACGTCTTTTATTTTGCAATTTGGCAGTGTAGTTTCCTGGTTTGTTGTGTACTTTCCTTGTTCCTCATGTTATGTTGGCTGTGTTCCACTCCGGGGAACGTGATTTCACCAAGTACAACATGTTCCTGGATCAACATTCTTGTTGATCCTGGAACATTTCAATCAACCAATCAGAATTGAGGGATAACTTTCCTGGAAATGTCAGTTTTAGGCTTACGATCAGAGTTAGATGCTTCTACACCCTTGTTAATCAGCTATCATTTCCCTCTGATTTTAGGAATAAATTATGGTTAGGGTTAGGTTTAGAGGTAGGGATTGGGTTAAGTCTATATTTTTGGACAGTAATGTTGATCCAGGATCAGCAAAAGATGTTGATCCAGGAATATGTCTTACTTGGCAAAATCACGGTGACCGTTCCACTCCACTTTTAGACACGCACTCACAAAATTACCTAAGCACTTCCCCTGGGAGAATCCCCTGTAGTGAATTTTGCTTTCGCCAATCTAGGGAGGCGAAATAGTGTGGTGATGGGTATTCACATCACAGATGATGTTATGGTTCTTGGATCATGTGTATAAAATGCAAGTGATTATTTTGAATGTTGCTATGTCAGAGCTACGTTACCTGGAAAGATAAACTGCTGCTACTCTGAAATAAATAAGGTGAAAAAACCTTATTATGCATTAAACAAAAACAAATATGTGTAAGATTTGTTATAAGCTGCAGTCAGATATGTAATATCTAATGTAAATTAGAAAATCATATGCTGATAACATACAACAATGCCAAGGTCTCTGGAAGATGTTTGGAAGTGATATTTACGTTCGCTGTGGTTGAGTGAGCAGTCCGGCAGCGGCAACAACTTCCACTGGTTGCGTTGGTGGCAGTAGAGTGGGGGAAGGATCAGGAATCCGTTTCAACAGCCTTGAACATAAAACGCTGTAGGATGCTGATCTCCTGGAGCACCAAAGGGTCCTAAGATCTGGAACACACAGATGTGGCCCTGGAGTAGGTGCTGAAGGTCCTTAGCTTGGAACAAGCAAGCAAAAGCACCTTGAAGTGAAGGTTTACTCACAGGTGCTTAAAGCTGCAGTCTGTAAGTTTTTTCGCTTTGTTGCCATCTCTGTTTGAAATCCTGCAATTGCAGCTATTTGCGGAAATATGTTCCTCACCTAGGTTGTGCACCGGCACCGCCAGTGTTGGGGAGTAACTAGTTACATGTAACGGAATTACGGAATTTAATTACAAAATAAATGCAGTTGTAATTAGCTATACAGGTGCTGGTCATATAATTAGAATATCTTCAAAACGTTGATTTACTTCACTAATTCCATTCAAGAAGTGAAACTTGTATAATGTATACATTCATTCCACACAGACTGATATATTTCAAGTGTTTATTTCTTTTAATTTTGATGATTATAACCGACAACTAACGAAAACCCCAAATTCAGTATCTCAGAAAATTAGAATATTGTGAAAAGGTTCAGTATTGAAGACACCTGGTGCCACACTCTAATCAGCTAATTAACTTAAAACACCTGCAAAGGCCTTTAAATGGTCTCTCAGTCTAGTTCTGTAGGCTACACAATCATGGGGAAGACTGCTGATTTGACAGTTGTCCAAAAGACGACCATTGACACCTTGCACAAGGAGGGCAAGACACAAAAGGTCATTGTAAAAGAGGCTGGCTGTTCACAGAGCTCTGTGTCCAAGCACATTAATAGAGAGGCGAAGGGAAGGAAAAGATGTGGTAGAAAAAAGTGCACAAGCAATAGGGATAACTGCACCCTGGAGAGAATTGTGAAACAAAACCCCTTCAAAAATGTGGGGGAGATTCACAAAGAGTGGACTGCAGCTGGAGTCAGTGTTTCAAGAACCACTACGCAAGACATGGGTTTCAGCTGTTGCATTCCTTGTGTCAAGCCACTCTTGACAGTGTCAGAAGCGTCTCGCCTGGGCTAAAGACAAAAAGGACTGGACTGCTGCTGAGTGGTCCAAAGTTATGTTCTCTGATGAAAGTAAATTTTGCATTTCCTTTGGAAATCAGGGTCCCAGAGTCTGGAGGAAGAGAGGAGAGGCACAGAATCCACGTTTCTTGAGGTCCAGTGTAAAGTTTCCACAGTCAGTGATGGTTTGGGGTGCCATGTCATCTGCTGGTGTTGCTCCACTGTGTTTTCTGAGGTCCAGGGTCAATGCAGCTGTATACCAGGACGTTTTAGAGCACTTCATGCTTCCTGCTGCTGACCAACTTTATGGAGATGCAGATTTCATTTTCCAACAGGACTTGGCACCTGCACACAGTGCCAAAGCTACCAGTACCTGGTTTAAGGACCATGGTATCCCTGTTCTTAATTGGCCAGCAAACTCGCCTGACCTTAACCCCATAGAAAATCTATGGGGTATTGTGAAGAGGAAGATGCGATATTCCAGACCCAACAATGCAGAAGAGCTGAAGGCCACTATCAGAGCAACCTGGCTCTCATAACACCTGAGCAGTGCCACAGACTGATCGACTCCACGCCACGCCGCATTGCTGCAGTAATTCAGGCAAAAGGAGCCCCAAGTATTGAGTGCTGTACATGCTCATACTTTTCATGTTCATACTTTTCAGTTGGCCAAGATTTCTAAAACTCCTTTCTTTGTCTTGGTCTTAAGTAACATTCTAATTTTCTGAGATACTGAATTTGGGGTTTTCATTAGTTGTCAGTTATAATCATTAAAATTAAAAGAAATAAACACTTGAAATATATCAGTCTGTGTGGAATGAATATATACATTATACAAGTTTCACTTCTTGAATGGAATTAGTGAAGTAAATCAACTTTTTGAAGATATTCTAATTATATGACCAGCACCTGTAGTTACTGAGAAAAAATGTGTAATTAAATTAGTTACTTTTGAAAATGTTAATGATTACATCTGAATTTTTTCACACACACACTCACACAGATTTAATCGACTTCTGTCATAAATTGCATTGACTGCTCTAAAATGAGACACCAATGTTTTATTGTTAGCTGCCCGTGTTTAAATAGTTCATAGTTCATAACTATGCAAACATTCAATTTCAAAACAAGTATCATGACTATTAAACTTTTTCTTATGATTTTAAATCTGTATTCAAGCTCAGAATGATATCAAAGTAAATAAGAGGTGTAAGTTAAGGCTCTGTGGAATGCTTGATTCTGATTGGTCAGTCATGAAATTCCAAGGTATGTTATTCCCTGATAACAACTGGTAAAAGCTAATAACACATACTCATCCAGGCAACTTAAATCTGCGCTATACACTTGATAGTTTTTCTTGGTGGAGGCTTTGTGTTTGGTTAGCTAATAAAATATTAAAACTCTATTCAATATTATGTGTACAACTTCTTAATTCTGTCATCCTGGTATCGTGGACTCGCTCTATTATTTCATACAAACGCAGCTACTGACATTTTGTTTTGTACACTGTAATGGATTATAAGATAACTAACAAACTAGTACTGTAAGTAATTGTACTTAATTATTTATGTGGTGAAACAACGTGTAAGAACAGTTGCCGCTTGCTAGCAGCTGATTTCTTCATGGAAGCTTTGCATTCAAATATTTAAACTCAGATCAGTGTTTCTTGTCTAATTATTTACTTTTGTGGCAAGCAGCTGTGTGAGTTGTGGGATAAGTGGGATAATGTACATCCAGCTAGTTGTTATCACAAAATAAAGATGTATATTATCCCTTACCTATTATAATCTTAATTCAAGTGAAAGGATTTCACTCAACACAGTAATCAGTGTTGAGTGCTACTGTAAGGTTAAATCTGCCTGGTTTAAATGTTTCAAAATGAATAACAGTTGCAAATATTAGAAAAGTAATCAAGAAGTAATCAAATGTAATAAGTTACATTACTTTAATAAAGTAACTGAAAAGTTACACTTATTACATTTTAAATAGAGTAATTTGTAATCTGTAACCTATTACATTTCCAAAGTAACCTTCCCAACACTGGTCACCGCACCGGTTTGGATATTCGCTGTACTTAGGAAGATTCTACATCTTGGAATATATGACCTAAATAAGAATTTTCACCGGATATTGTCATGTGAACATGTAAGTAAAAAGTCTAAAACTTTTGTTCTGACCAACTGAGGTAAAAAACATTACAATAAATTGTGCTACAATGGTGATTTAATCTAATCATATAATTAGATTTTATATAATTTAATCATATCATTAGATGAAAAACTTAGCTCATATCACATAAAACCATGCTAATTATCAATACTGTTTACTTTGTTTTCAAATTGTTAACGTTAACAACATCAGCATTGTGTGACTGTGTATGTAGAGTGTATTAGTGTGTAGATTTCAGTTTCTGTACAGTCTAATCTCTAATTGTCATACAATTTGAATTTCATATGAAGATTTTTTTTTAGCCCAAAAGCAAATTATTCTTCCTTAGAACCGGTTCTCTTTAAAGGAACACTCCACTTTTTTTGAAATCGTCTTATTTTCCAACTCCCCTAGAGTTAAACAGTTGAGTTTTACCGTTTTCTAATCCATTCAGCCGATATCTGGGTCTGGCGGTAGCACTTTTAGCATAGCTTAGCATAGATCAGTCAGTCTGATTAGACGGTTAGCATCTCACTAAAAAATGACCAAAGAGTTTCGATATTTTTCCTATTTAAAACATGACTCTTCTGTAGTTACATCATATACTAAGACCGACGGAAAATGAACATTTGCGATTTTCTAGGCCGATATGGCTAGGAACTATACTCTCATTCCAGTGTAATAATCAAGTAGTTCCTAGCCATGTCAGCCTAGAAAATCGCAACTGTTCATTTTCCGTCAGCCTTAGTACACGATGTAACCACAGAAGTGTCAAGTTTTAAATAGAAAAAATATTGAAACTCTTTTAAAAAAGGAGAACTGTTTAACTCTAGGAGAGTTGGAAAATTAGCTTATTTTTGGAAAAAGTGGTGCTCCTTTAAAATACAAAGTTGTGTAATCCCACATAGGCTATGTGTAATCAGATGCACATTTAAAACTGGAATATAATTTGATTTCAGTCTCATGTGTTTCATAAACACATGAACGTTTTCAGATTATAATCCGCCATCAAACTGATAAATTTAGTTATTCCAGCTGCTGTGAGAAAAGACTATAAACGATCTGCCACCTGCAGCATTTTCTCATGCTATATAGCCTACCAGCCTATGTTTACAGACATGACGTAATGATGCAGCAGCATGCTTGAATTTCCTGCGAAAACATACCCATACCACTCAAATTAGAAAACAATATTATAAGCTAACCATTGTGAACCAGGCTAAAGTAAGGCGATAGTTTCGAAAACTGGCTGACTATGTATTTGCTAAAAAATTGAGACTCAGGACGTGCTTCATCTGTTATCTCACTGGATGAAAACGTAGAATATCTGAATGTAGAATATCTTTTTCCTCACAGGCTGGAGGCTCAGAACATGTCTTATCTGTTGCTGTATCAAAATCTGGAGAAACATGGAATGTCTGTTTCTGTATTTCTAGACAGTAGACTCATAAAGTTGGTGTTTCTGTTAGTATCTCCTACCATGCAGGCTGAAAACTCAGAACGAGTGATTCTGATATTGTCTCACTGGATGTGCCAGAGACTCAGAACGGTGTATCTGTTATTGCTCTTTCCCTTATGGAACTCAGACTCGGTATGTGTTGTTTCCATTGCTGCCTTTGCGGTAACAGAAGCGTCTTTTTGTCTCAATTTGGCGCTTCTCCATTTCCATACTGTGATTGGCTGATTCCATCAGAGTGGGGGGACACGTGGTGGCCCACCCTTCTTTCCTCCTGTGGAATTTATTTGCATAGTCCAAACACAAAGCTAGAAAAGTGTCACTAAAGTTTTACGGATTTCTCACTTTCCAAACCACAACCAGAATACATTTGGCGATGTTATGAACACATTAAGGGGTCATCAGATGCAAACTTCACTTTTTCATGTTGTTTGAACATTAATGTGTGTTGGCAGTGTATGTACAAATCTACCCTATAATGATAAAAATCCATGCAGTGGTTTTTAATTAATCTGTAAAAATAATATCCCCTTTTTCAAATCGAGCCGTTCTCAGATGCCTGTCGGTGTGGCGTCACACCCACAGAGGCCGCTCCCACGATAATTGATTGACACGAGCTCTTACCTTAGACCAGCTGTCACAGTCCAGTAACTTTCCTTGTTTTGATGCCAAAGCAGGGATGTAAATTAGACAAGAATATCTCTGATTGAGCGATTGAGGTGTTGTGTTGCTGAATGTAATAATGAACATAGTGGTCGTCATTTACTCCCGACATCTGAGCCGCTGAAGATGCAGTGGATTACGTTTGTTTGTGAAGGTAATGCGCCTCCCGATCTACATATATCTGTCTATGTTCGCGCGAATCATTCATGATCCAGCTTCACCTACAGCAGAAGTGAGTATAAACGTTTTTTAGTGAATCTTTGCAATCGCCTTTCCTTATAACATGGTAGTTAGGAAGTTTAGCGGCTATCGTAGCTAAATGCAGCTAAAGTAAACAAGCTCGTCATTCCACAGAGAGAAGAGAGGGGCGGGGTGAGCAGAGCTCATTTACATTTAAAGGAACAACCCCTTAGAATGAGATGATTTTTGCTGAGCTCATTTTGACAAGGTAAAAAGGGTGTTGTTTTACAAAACCATTGAGAATTTTTAACCAAAGTATATTAGAGACTTTTCATTGAGACCCTAAAGAATCATATCAACTTGTGGAAAATGGGCATCCGATGACCCCTTTAAGTCCAAACATGATGGAAGAAGACTGGACAGTCATGTATGTGTGGTGAGATGACCTAAAGAGATCAATAACAACCAGGCAAAAGGGGCCATGAGGTGACTTCAATCAACAGGCACATTCAAGTCAAAAAATATTAGAACATCACACCACCAATCTTTGATGCAAATACCCACATGAAAAAAAAGAAAGAAAATAAACATAAAATTAAATAAAAAAACAACAAAAAGAAAACCAACCATAGATGGCCACAGGTTACCTAGAAAGTGAAGACAGAAATGGTATAAGAGAAAAAAGTGTTCTCACAGCAGTTAAGCTCACAGCAATCACACTGCAAACCTACAGAAATAAACAAAAATAAAGTGATCAAACCACCACACAATCCCAGCCACCTCACCACAGCCAACCATACAGTGAGGGAAACTCAGTGGCCACCGCTGACTTAAGAAACCAAAAATGAACCTACAAAATTAAAAAGAGTAAACAAGTTAATTAACAGTGGGCAATGCAGATGACATAAACGAGTCAGCATTAGAACACAATCACCATAAACCCAGTTCCCGTTCAGGGTCCCAAAGTCACAAAACAAAAGTGATTAAAAAACAACAACAACAACAACAAAAGTATTAGGTGTAAAGCAAATGGTAACTGTGCATCCGTCTAACATCCACTATTTTTAACTGGGACAGTCAGGAAATAATTTAGCCACAACACTCCTTAATTGGTGCATCATATGTTCAGTTATCGACGAAGCTCCGGCAGTATTTAACATAACTGCTAATCTGCTGCCATTCTTTCAAAGTGTTATGTCATTCTTTTCAAAGTTCTAAATCCTCCACGACATGCCAAAAAATTACAAGTGGAAGCGAATGAGCAAACAAACTTCACTACTTCCTTATATAATGCTGGGGCTGCTGGGACTTGTAGTGCCCAAACCATATCCCATTATGGTAATTAATTAATTAATTAATTATTAATTATAATTAATACAGAGATGTATTGTTCTATGTTAAAAGTACATTTTAGTTAAAATACATGGTTTCTCAAAATAGCACAGTTGAGTACACTATAGATATTCTTAAGATTATCTTAAGTACTAAGGAATATTTTTTGTATATTAACCCTTAAAGACCTAGAACATTTTCAGGGTACCTGACACACCTGCATTTTCTTTGTTTTGACATATTCTAGCAGTCAGCATCAAGTGCTAAATATCATCGAAAACAGGAGAACTTGAAGTTTCAGTCTAGCTAATTTAAAGTCACAATTTTCGTTTTGTCTTTTCTAAGAATGAATGAATTTCCAGAATTTTAATAAAATTGCAAGCAACAATTAGATTTTTACTGTGTACTCAAACAGAAACTCATGTAGTTTGGATTTTTATCTTTAGAAAGTTGTATTTGGGTGTTTTACACTTAAAATTTTATCTACATATAACATTTCCCAAGAAAGTTATAGCCATTTATTACAATATTGTTATAGGCGAAAAACAGGTCTATTTAGTTTATTGACAATATAGATGTGTTCAAAAATGTTCAGGAAGTAAACAGAGAAATATATTTTTAATCAGAGTATGAACAACAAACGCAAACAGTTCTGCAAGTATTGAAATCAAGAATAATTTACATAATATAACAGCCAAATGGATCGATCCGCAGGTTGTATTCCGCATTTTATTGGACAACGCATAGTCACGTGAAAACATAAATTCCAGTGCTTTATCTGATGTTTCATCCTTGTTTTTGTTTTGTTTTGTTTAATGTCAAGGTGCTCTGTCGTGTTTTTCTGTGCTTTTTCAGAGAGTGCTGTCATGCAAATGTGTTATTTTGTGTTTGTTTTCATGCACGCATGACATACTTTACTTTGAGTTTGTTAAAATTTACAAAGAAACATGCTAATTGGTTGGTTCAAAAGTCCAAAAGCTATGTTTATTGGTTGAATAGATGACAGTTTGAACCAATCTGGGCACGGGGGTGGGACTAAACGTCAATAATTGTTCCTGCTTGGCTCAGAGGAACAAAATGCATTGGTTTCCTCTGACGAATCAATGCGATCAAAATGTGATGATGTAATCACGTTCACTACGGAGCCTCTAAAAATCCAAATGAGACAAATGTGATACGTGGGAAAAATTGGAGAATCTGTACTTTTTAAAGCATTCAGATTGGATGGGAGTTATTAAATATTTAAGAACAATAGCTATTTTTACAAAATTAGTATGTAAAAATAGAACACTTTAAGTTCATTATGGAAGTGCACATTATTTCCATACCTAAGACACATTTTACAGTCACTGTTATGCACACTGATCATAAACAGCTCAAAGGCTCCCTACCAGTGACCTTCTCAAAACCAGTTTTATCAAAGGTAGAACACAAAATATTTCATACAAACATTTTATTCAAATTTAATTTGTGAAATATTTCAAACCTTCAAACCACAGGGGGAAATTCACCCATGGCAACAGTAAACGTAGACCATTTCAGTGGAAAAAAGCACGGACTTGGCGACCCTGCATCCAACACAAGCTGCAGGAGTCAGATTTGACTGATCACAGGGCGAGAGTAACACTGTGTCTGCACCGGACGTGTCACTGCAGTCGCTAAAGTCTGTCTACACTAGATAAAGCAAATGTTAAAAATCATTTGAACTTTGTGTCAGTGCGTCATAAATAGGACACGGCATCAGTTTACATGTGTCGTGCCGCACCACATCCAGTGTAGACAGTGCCCTCCACTAATATTGGCACCCTTGGTAAATATGAGCTAAGGAGGCTGTGAAAATAAATGTGCATTGTTTATCCTTTTGATCTTTTATTAAAAAAATTCACAAAATTCTAACCTATCATTGAAGTAAAACAATCAAAAGTGGGGGGCAAATCTCATTATGAATGTTTTTCTCTAGTTCATGTTGGCCGCAGTTATTGGCACCCAATTATTGCAATGTAGTTTCCCCAAGATAACAGCTCTGAGTTTTCTCCTATAATCCATGGTGAGTTTGGAGAACACCTGACAAGAGATCAGAGACCATTCTTTCATGCAGAATCTCTCCAGATGCTTCAGATTCCCAGCTCCACGTTGGTGCTTCTTCTCTTCAGTTCACCCCGCTCATTTTCTATTGGGGTCAGGTCAGAGGACTGGGATGGCCATGGCAGAAGCTTCATTTTGTGCTCAGTGACCCTTTTTTGTGTTGATTTTGATGTCTGTTTTGGATTATTGTCCATGACCCATTATACGATTTCAAAAAATGAGAAAGAACCAAATTGCCTATCACAGCTATGCTGATGATACCCAGATTTACCTAGCCTTATCGCCAAATGACTACAGCCCCATTGATTTCCTCTGCCAATGCATTGATGAAATTAACAGTTGGATGTGCCAGAACTTCTTTCAGTTAAACAAGGAGAAAACTGAAGTCATTGCATTTGGAAGCAAAGAGGAAGTTCTTAAGTTGAATGCATACCTTGACTCGAGGGGTCAAACAACTAAAAATCAAGTCAGGGATCTTGGTGTGATTCTGGAGTCAGACCTTAGTTTCAGTAGTCATGTCAAAGCAGTAACTAAATCAGCATACTATCATCTCAAAAACATTGCAAGAATTAGATGTTTTGTTTCCAGTCAAGACTTGGAGAAACTTGTTCATGCCTTTATCACAAGCAGGGTGGATTATTGTAATGGTCTCCTCACTGGCCTTCCCAAGAAGACCATTAGACAGATGCAGCTCATCCAGAACGCTGCTGGATTCTGACTAG
Organism: Cirrhinus mrigala; assembly: GCA_036247105.1. Lineage (NCBI taxonomy): Eukaryota > Metazoa > Chordata > Actinopteri > Cypriniformes > Cyprinidae > Cirrhinus > Cirrhinus mrigala. The sequence continues at coordinate 831,334 of JAMKFB010000189.1, read as the reverse complement.
AACCAGAAAATCTGAGCATATCACACCAGTCCTCAGGTCCCTACACTGGCTTCCAGTTATATTTAGAATTGATTTTAAAGTACTTTTACTCATTTATAAATCACTCAATGGCCTAGGATCTAAATACATTGCAGATATCCTCACTGAATATAAACCTAATAGACCACTCAGATCATTAGGATTGAGTCAGTTAGAAATACCAAGGGTTCACACAAAACAAGGGGAATCCGCTTTTAGCTATTATGCTGCTCGGAGTTGGAATCAGCTTCCAGAAGAGATCAAATGTGCTAAAACATTACTACTTTTAAATCTAGACTCAAAACTCATTTGTTTAGCTGTGCATTAACTGAATGAGCACTGTGCTACGTCCGAACTGATTGCACTATGTATAATTCTTTTCTATTTTTAACTGTCTTAAATTTATTTTAAATCAATTTTTAAATCATTTTAAAAGTTTTTAAATTTTTTGTTTTATTGTTGTGATTATTGTTTTTATGATTATTCTACTTCCTTTTTTGTGATTATTGTTTTTATTATTTTTATGATTATTCTACTTCCTTTTATGTAAAGCACTTTGAATTACCTTTGTGTATGAAATGTGCTATATAAATAAACTTGCCTTGCCTTGCCTAATAGAGGCAGTCAGGTTTAGATTTGTTATCTGTTGGTATGTGATAGAATCCATGATGCCATGCATCTGAATAAGACGTCCAGGACCTTCGGCAGAAAAACAGGTCCACAACATTAACGATCCAGGAGTATATATAATCCTTAGTACTTTTTATCCCTGTTTGGACCAAACCCATCTGCTGGGTTTGCTGCCAAAAAGCTTGTTCATATATATATATATATATATATATATATATATATATATATATTAGGCCTTCTGGACTCAACTAATGTATGCAGTTCTCCAACTGTGATCCTTGGAGAGTCTTTGGCCACTCAAAGTCTCCTCCTCACCATCCATTATGACGATATAGACACACGTCCTCTTCTAGGAAGATATGTAACACCTTTAGTTGATAGGAGCTACTTAATTATTGCCCTGATAGCTCTTTTCTTACAGCCACTTTCTATTTTGTGAAGCTCAGCAATCTTGTTCTGCACATCAGAACTATATTCTTTGGTTTAACTCCTTGTGATGGATGATTAAGGAAATTTGACCTTTGCGTTCCTCATATTTATAATCCTGTGGAACGGGAAGTCATGGCTGGACAATTTCATGCTCCTAGTCATCATGGTGTGCTAAAAATGTAAAAATGAATGGGAATATACTTCCAGATATTTTAGTAATAGGAATTTCTAAGGGTGCCAATAATTGTGGCCAACATGCATTAGTGAAAAACTTTTATTTCATCATGAGATTATCTCCCCAACTTTTAATTGTTTTACTTCAGTGATAGGTTAGAAATTTGTGTATTTTTTTAATGAAAGACCAAAATGATAAACAATGCAGATTTATTTTCACAGCCGCCTTTGCTCATATTAACCAAGAGTGCCAATATTAGTGGAGGGCACTGTAATGGGTTCTATTGTATTTTGTCACGTTGCGCTGCGCTGCTTGCGTCCGGTGTAGACATGGTATAAGGAGAGATGACTGACAGACCATGCTGGAGGATTTTTTTTTTTTTTGGCCATTTTTTGGTTTTCAGTTGATAGGACAGTGGAGATTGACAGGAAAGTGTTGCGGGGGAGCAGGATCAGCAAAGGACCCTGGGTCGAATTCGAACCCAGGTAAGCTCAGTTGCGCCATATGTCAGTGCGCTAACCACACTGCTAATCTTGTACTCATCGACAAATATCTGATCTTTTAAGATTTACACAAGTGTCATTATCACGAAACCGGAACTGAAAGTTAACAGGGCAAGCATTCATTCAAAAGCGATTTCAATACCCTGCATATTGATAGCGGCTCATTGATGCACGAAAATGATATGTGATGTTTCATTAACAAATTTCGGGAGGAGCACGCGCAGATAATTAACACGGCCAATTCATCATCAGCAATTGCACTCTCTATCCAATCAGCACAAGAGAGAATCCCTATAAATAACTGAAGCAGTCTTACCTTCATTTTCTCTCGTCGTTCAGCATTCGGTTCGCTCCTTTTGCTACTATATCACAGCCCCAAATTTTCCCCGTCCAAATAATGAGATCTATACCCGGGATTTTCGGATCCTCCGCAGTAATCCACCTGCCACATGATCACCCCTTCTCCGCCAGTCTTCGTCGCCAAGCCCCAGGCTCCATCGTGGCCGGCCAGCCACACGAATTCCCCGATTTACCTCGCCTCCACTGCCGAAAGTTCAAACTTCCCTGGCATCCTTGTATCTCTTGGCCGCGCCAACAATTCCTCTGATTGGAAAGCGGACCGTATTTAAGCCCGAGGCAAACGCTTATTATTTCCAACGCATCATTCTCGCGGAGGGTAAACAAGCGGATCCGTACAATCTATTCGTTACCCTGAGAATCAGCCAACCCCACTCCTAAGTCCACTCCAGCCGCCAAGGCGGTAAATAGATCGAGCAAAGCCCCGAACTTGCCTTGCTCGACACCGCCATTGTCCTGTACAAGACCCGACTCTTCGCGAACATCGGGTCGCAGCAGCAGCAGGCCTTCAACGAGCCTGGGCCGCACCCAGTGCTCACCCCACTCACTCGCTTTCCGCTTCGGCTCACCTTCCACCGTGGCTCTTCTGGCTGCAGCGTCGTTTGTAGCTGGGCCTCTAGCTTCTGTTTCTAGATGCTAGCACGAGACTGCCTCCGTTAGCCGTGCATGCCACCAGTGTCGCCAAACAATTAAAAAAATATAAAATAAAATCGCTAAAGGTACTCATTCGTTACTAAAAGTCATCGTATGTTAATATCACCACGTAACCGTGACACACTATGCTGAGAATACACACTGAAGTTACTTAAACTTTCTGTACTTTTACCAGCACTTTACCTGCATTTAATTTTCACATCGCATTTAGATAAATGGATAGTTAAGATGAATAAGATTCATTTTGTTTCTTGGATAAGACTAACAGTGGAAGAGAGGAGTTTCACTGTTGATCACAGCGGACCAACAGTAAATAATTAACAATCACGGGTACAAACTAAAAGGCGTATCATACATAAAGAACTAATGAACAAGTGCATCCTGCAGCTTAATTCATATGTGAAGTGTGTACTGCTAGGCACCTCTTAAGTGTCTAAAGTTACCAGTCATGTGGTTCAAAAATATAAATAAATAAAATAAATAAATAAAATAATATAAATAAGTGAAAATAAATATATAAATAAATAAAAATGCATGCCTTTTATCATTTCTAACTTTCAAAGGTTGCCAAATAAATCGTTAAAATAGCTACACTTGTTGCTAGGGTAGTCCAAGAAATTGCTAAATTTGGCAATAAAATTGCTAAGTTGGCAACAATGCAGGCTTCCCGGACATTTCAGTATGTCCCGCCAAAAGTCACAAACCACCCCTCTTCCCTGTGGCCTACAGTAGCAGAAGCAAGCTAACCCCTTTTCCTTCCAGCGGCCTCCAGCTCCCACAGCAGACATCAGCGCGAGAACGCCTCCGCTAGTAGCGCAGGCTACACAGACTTCCAGCCTTTTGCCCTGAGTATCACAAACCCCATGGCCCACGGCTACAGCAGCTGAAGCAAACGCAAAGCCATTTCTGCTTGCAACACAGGCCTTCACATGTCTTTCCTCCTGTTACTTCTAACTCCTTTTTTATTTTTCAGTTGTCTCCAGCTCCCATAGCAGATGCTAGCTACATAGACTTCATAGGCTCTTCAGGATGTCACAAACCCCTCTCCATTCCCATGACCTACAGCAGCTGAAGCAAGTGCAAGGTCACCTCTGGTTGCAACACGGGCCCACACATCTCAGTCTTTTCCTGCCACTCCTAATAACCCCTTTTCCTTCCCAGTGACCTCCAGCTTCCATAGTAGACGTTAACATGAGGCCACCTCCACTAATGGTGTAGACCCATCCACAGCCTTTCCCTTACCCCACTCCTAAACCCCTCCCCCACTCATGCCCGAAGCCCCACCATCTAACTCTAGTGTTAGGCCGCCTCCGCTAATGGCGCAGGCTACAATGTCCGCCATTCCCTGTCTCCCCCTCTCTTCTTCAGTTATCGCTCCCGGGGCTGCCCCAAGCATGAGCATGCCTCTGCAAGTGGTTCCGTCAGCTATCTTTTCTCCTCTCCCCTTGCATGCCCTTCCTTCTCTTTAACTTCTGCCATTCCTTACCCATCCCTCCAAATGCTCTTGCCTTGGAACCAACCCTTGTAGCCAGCAGCATCAGGAGTCTTCAGAAGCCAGAGGCCTTCAAAACCTACATTGGGTCAGACCGCTTCCATATCAAAGAAGCTCACCGAATTCTCATCAGACGACCAGTCTATCCTCGTCCACTTGAACTTCAGACCGCCATAGCTATTCCCTTTGAACACCACCAAAACCACCCATAGCGGCTCATCTACACTTCAACCATCCCGGCAGCACCCCGCTCCCGCAGGAGCCCCCCCACCAGCATTTCCCCACTGCCTCAGCAGCACATGCTTCCACAGAAGCCACTTTCTCTTTTCAGATACTGCAGCAGTGCATGCTTCCACAGAAGCCACATTCTCTTTTCAGATGCCGCAGCAGTGCTCGCTCCCGCAGGAGCCTGTATCTCTACTTCCCACTCATCTCTACTTTCCACTGCCACAGCAGTGCCCACTTCCACAAACCCACATCCTCTTTCCAGATGCCGCAGCCCTGCCTACTTCCGTAGAAGCCACATTTTCCTTCAGATGCTGCAGCAGCGTTTGTTTACGCAGAAGCCACGTTCTCTCTTTAGATACCGCAGCAGTGCCCGCTTCTGTAGAATCCACATTTTCTTCCAGGTGCCGCAGCAGCGCCCGCTTCTGTAGAAGCCTCATTCTCTTTCCAGATGCCGCAAGCAGTGCCCGCTCCCGCAGGAGCCACATTCTCTTACAGATGCCACAGCAGTGCCCACTCCCGCAGGAGCCCTTTTTCCGTATTCCCCCCCACTGCCGCAGCAGTGCCCGCTCCCGCAGGAACCTTTGTTCTGTACTTCCCTCCCACTGCAGCAGCAGCGCCCGCTCCCGCAGGAGCCACATTCTCTTACAGATGCCACAGCAGCGCCCACTCTTGCAGGAACCTTTCTTCTGTATTTCCCTCCCACTGCTGCAGCAGCGCCGCTCCTGCAGGAGCTTTACTCACGGTTTCCCACTGCTGCAGCAGTGCCCGCTCCCGCAGGAGTTTCATTCATAGTCCCCAACTGCCGCAGCAGAGCCCGATCCCGCAAGAGCCTCATTCATAGTTCCCCACTGCCACAACAGTTCCACTCCCGCAGGAACCTTTTTCTATGTTCTACCGCAGCAGTGCCTGCAGGAGCTCCTCCCATATTTTCGCCCATGTACGCTACTACAACCAACATCCAGCATCCCTTCAGCCCAAGCTAGGCAAATTTTGGGGGGTTATCTGGCTGCTGTCCTGCGATTATTAGCCTTTTGGGGGAGCGCTTATTGGGTTCGAGCCTAATGCCGAGCTCGGAGCCCTCTCCCGGACAGCACGCTATATACGCAAAACTTTTACTCTGTTTATTATATGCAAGTGTGAACTCGTGAAACAATATTAGAATGTTTTCAGGTGCGGGCGGTAAGAACAAAAAATGGAGCTTAATTGAATAATCGCACCATTTTTGTGATTGGCTGTTAGGTTATGTAGTGTGGGGCCAGGGTGGGCCAAGCTTCTGGGCCTGTATTCACAAAACATCTTAAGGCTAAAAGTAGCTTGTAACTTGCCAATTTAGGAGAAAATCTTAAAAATAATGGGCGTGCCAGTCCTAAATTTAGGACTCCTAATTTTTTGCTCTAAGAGTGTTTCACAAAGCGTTTTAGCGTTAGAACTAGCTCCTAAATCTGTGCAACGTAAAGGCTGATTTACAACGTAAGGCTGATACTCGACGCGTACGCAAGTTCGCTTGGGTTTGTGAAATCAACCATTTCGCGTGGCACGGACGTACCTAATGCTGATGAAACATTCCTTTCTGTTAAATAAGGTGCTGACGCTGGAATCTGTATTTTTTCTGAAATCATGCTTAATGTTTGTTGCGATGTTAATTAGTGATGGAACTTAATGCGGCTTGTGCTTAGTGTTCACACGCGAGCGCTTCAATCCATCACCTATGACTCATTTCGGTTAAAAAACAAAACGAAATACACACAAATTTGTCTCTGATATAGGATCACTGATGAACATATTTGATTTTAATAAGTGGGGAAAACATTCATGCAATGGCGGATTAGAACCCAAAACCTCTAACTCACTTAACAAAAATTCCACTACTAGACTATTTGGGATTACAAATAAGTGATGCATACCTATGTATTTATTCACTAACACGATTTATCTCGGTGCTAATAACATATTACTATAGCACATGTAAGAATAAAACTATCATGTTAAAAATGAGTTTAATGTCAATACATTATGTACACATGATCAGAGCCTGTAACCACAAAACATCTTGTCTTACCACTAAAAGTTCTCCTAAATAGCAGTACAAGTTTTTAGCTAAGAGTTTTCTCTTAAAACCTATTCACAAAGCTGCTGAGACAAACTTTTACTAAGGAATAGAGAGAAGTCTTAAGCTAAGAGTAAGGGCAGGGTTGACCTCGTCACTATGAATGATGTCAACATGCTTACTAACTACGCACACAGTGATTGGCTGAGAGGGGAGGGGTCTCTGTCAGACATTTATTCATAGAAATATTGTAACGTGCAATATTATATTACCATATTCAAATAAAGGTTTTAAAATAAAAATGTTGCCATATTCAAATAAAGATTTTAAAATGCAGGATAAGTGTCACTAATTAAACATGTATATCTTCAGCCTCTTACATGTGTGCTCCTCGTATACAGTTAGCGGATATGCATATAAACAGCCTTTTAATTAACAGAGCACAATAATCATGGGTGATAGTAAGGCATGTAAACAAAAAAGAAAACCAAACTGGACGCAAGAACAACTCTTACTTCTTGCCCAACTTGTTCATGAAAACAAGGATATAATCAAGGGAACATATGGAGTTGGGATAACCTCAAAAACTAAAAAAGATGTGTGGGAAAATATATCTGTGCAAATAAATGCAGCTTTCCCACTTTTGTCCAGAAGCAAATAACGCCGTATGAAAAGCGCTGGTATTCTTTGCAAAGTCAGGCAAAGGCAGAGATTGCAAAATTCAAGCGACAAACAACTGCTACAGGTAAACGGACATTTTCAAGTTGATCATAATGTTTTCATGTAACCTTGTTATGCTACTGCAGATTAAAATCCTTAGCCTCATTCAAATATTTATTACATTTATAAGGAGCTGCCATTTGAGGGTTGTCAAAACCTTGATCTGTGGCATTGTTGGGTTGTTTCTATTTGTTGGTGAAGTGACTGCGTCCCTGACAACTTCTACAACAGTCATAATACCTTCGCGATTAAGACCATACCTTCTAAAAGCTCAATATCACCAAATGTTTCTAAAATGTTTCTGTTCCGAGGCAGATAGCCGGCAACAGCTATTTTAGGATAGTTTTAGGACTTGATCTTAGTGACTTAGGAGTCCTCTCCACTACTCCTAACATTTCACAGATTTAGGAGCTAGTTTTTGTGCTAAATCGCTTTGTGAAATACTCTTAGAGCAAAAACTTAAAAACTTAAGTTATGAGATAGGCTACTTTTATCCTTAAGATGTTTAAGGAATAGGGGCAAAGAATTTGGTGATGGTTCAGCACAGGCTTGCGGTGCAGAAGAATGCGTTGAGTATAAATCAGCCTAAATCAGGCTTAAATCACTAAGATCAAATCCAAACTATCCTAATATTTTTGTTGCTGGCAGTCTGCCTTGGAACTTAAACTTTTTAGAAACACTCTGCATTTATTTGCACGCATATTCCCACACAACTTTTTTTTAGTCTTGGAGGTTATCCCAGCTCCAAATTTTCATTTGATTATATTGTTTTCATTAATACGTTGGGCAAGAAGTAACAGCTGTTTATGCGTCCAGTTTGGTTTTCTTTTACATTTGCATATCTCACTATTAGCCATGATTATTCTATTCTGTTAATAAAAAAGCTGTTAACTCCAACAACGATAGCCTAGTGGTTAGTGCACCGACATACATCATAACTGCGCTCACGGTGACCCGAGTTTGATTCCCGTTTCGAGGTGTTTTGCCGATCCCGTCCCCCTCTCTTCACCCAACGATTTCGTGTCAGTTCTCCGCTATTCTGTGTCATTAAAAGCATAAAAAGCGCTTTTAAAAAGTCTGTTTATATGCATATCAGCTAATTGTTTATTATAAGAAGCACACATGTAAAAGGCTGTCAATCATTTGAACATATACTTGTTTAATAAGTGACACTTAGCCTGCATTTTAAATTCTTTATTTGAATGTGGCAACATTTTTTACAAACTTTTTAAAACTTTATTTGAATATGGCAACATTTACAACAATATTTCTATGAATAAATGTCTGACAGAGACCCCTCCCCTATCAGCCAATCATTGTGCGCATGGTTAGTGAGCATGCTGACATCATCCATAGTAACAAGGTCAAATCCAAAAGGTAACGGAGCCTTCTCTGTATTCGCCGCAAAGCTGCAGAACTCACTACAGATGGTACTCATCCAGAATAATACTTCTACTGCTGCGTTTGCCACAACTGCAACATGCATTTGCCGCCTTTAACCGCTAAGTGGTGCTTTGACCACAGACTTTGAAAAGTAAGAATATGAACTTGCTGGAGCTCATTTCTTTATGTACTGCACTCTGCCGATGTGCTCAGTGATGGCTGCGGTAGTGGATGAATTGGTTGCAGTTATCTAGTAGTCTAAAATCTAAGATAAACTAGTTAAAATAGCTCATATTGTATTGTATTGTATTGTATTGTATTGTATATAATGTACATTGTATATGTGTACAGTGACAATAAAAGGCATTCATTCATTCATATTCAAGGACTCAAAGGGAAATATTTATAATTAATTATAACTAAAGTGTAAAGCGAAAGTGACATGTGGGCAAGTATGGTGACCCATACTCAGAATTTGTGCTCTGCATTTAACCCATCCAAGACACACACACAAACACACACACACAAGTTTGTTTTTGTGAATTGTGGGGACTTTCCATAGACTTCTACAGTTTTTATACTGACCAAATGATATTGTCTATCCCCTAACCCAACCCTATCCCTAAACCTAGCCCTCACAGGAAACATGTTTGCATCGTTACACTTTCAGATAAACATCATTTACTATTTTTAATAATTTTTTAATAATGCGGTCCCCACAATGTCAAAAATTTCAGGTTTTACTATCCTTGTGGGGACATTTGGTCCCCACAATGTAGCAAAAACAAGTGTACACACACACACACACACACACACGTGACCACACACCCGGAGCAGTGGGCAGCCATATTGCTGCAGTACCTGGGAAGCAGCTGGGGGTTCAGTGCCTTGCTCAACGGTCTCACTTCAGTCATAGTATTGAAGGTGGAGGAGGGTGCTGGACATTCACTCCCCCCACCTACAATCCCTGCTAGACCTGAGACTCGAGCCCACAATTTAAATCACCAGATTATTTTCCTGGTCAAGAAAGAATAACTTTCCAAATTTATTTAGTACAGTGACTTCAAATTGTGACTTCAAACAGCTCACAGAGACAATCGATTGTGAATATAAGGGATTTAATAGATGAAACTACAGCTAACATACAACTAAACTAAGCAAAACACATACATACAGAAAGAAGGAAAGTACAGAGAGAGAGAGAGAGAAGGGTGGCAGGATGCCTCAGAGTGAGAACAGTTGGAATATTCATAATCATCAACTTTCACTTTCTATTTCTGTGAAAAAAAGGAAGGAAAGGGAAGGGGAAAATGGAAAAATGGGGGCATGTGGAGGAGAGTTGGCCCTTGGAGATGACTAGCCCCGGGGCTTTGCAAGTCATAATCCATCCCTGCTTGTGTTAGCTCTCTCTATTTTTTTTCAAATACCATATGTATTTGCATTGTCTTCCTAAAATAGTGTTGGTAAATTAACATGTTCTTGTTAAAAAAAAATGTATGTAACACAAAATGTCTATATTGATGGATACTACTGGTCTAAAATTCTTGCTACATAAATATTCTAAGAAATGTTCACCTCCATATTTTACAGACAGCCAAGACTTTCACTCAGCAAAATGACTCCAATTCATCAAGGTCCTCCAAAACAATATCGTCTAGACACAGTAAGAAAAGTGCTTGATGATAATGGGAAAGTCAGAAAATGGACTTATGGGGAAAAAGACAACAGTAAACAAAACAAAATAATTCTGCTGGTTGGAGAGACTGGCGCCGGTAAGACGACTCTCATCAACGCCATGGTCAACTACTCATTAGGGGTGAAGTTTGAGGAAGAAAATTGGTATGAAATCACAGAAGAAGAAGCCAGAGATCAGTCAGAATCACAAACTTCTGAAATTACCATGTATGAGATCTTTCCTGTAAAAGGTTACATATCGCTCACCATCATTGATACTCCAGGCTATGGAGACACTAGAGGACTGGAAAAAGATCTGGAAGTTGCTGAGAATTTAGCCACTCTGTTTCAGAGCAATGATGGAGTTCGAGAAATTGATGCTGTGTGTTTTGTGACTCAAGCGTCTAAGAATCGTCTTTGTGATAGGCAGCATTACATTATCAGCTCAATACTGTCTTTGTTTGGAAAAGACATTGTGAACAACATTGTGTTTTTAATCACACACTCTGATAATCTGCCACCCAAAAATGTAATCGGCGCCATTAATAAAGCTAAAATTCCTTGCAGAAGAGACAAAAAAGGCCAACCTGTCTGTTTCTTATTCAACAATCGGCAGGCTGATGCCCGTCAAACCAGAGAACGTCACATGCGTGCTCAAAAAGATGCCTGGGAAGACAGCATGGACAACGTGAGGGATTTCCTTCAGTCTCTGGATGAAAAGAACAGAAGAAGTTTGGAGTTGACTTCAGATGTCCTGATGGAGCGCATTCGATTTGAAGCATCCATCTGTAACTTACAGCTGCGAATTCAAGAGAAAGAATCAAAGAAGTCTGAAAAAAAGCAGATTCAGGAGGCAATGAGACAAAACAAGGAAAAGATAGACAGGCATACAAACTTTAGCATTAGAGTAAAAAAAACAGTCAAAATGAAGGTGCCCATTGAAAGCAAGTCATGGAAGCACAGGAGGGCAACAACCTGCACTGTCTGTGAGGAGAACTGCCATGAGTTTGACTGCTGGTGGGCTTCCGGTCCAAGCAAATGTGAGGTTATGAAAAATGGCTACTGCACTGTGTGCACAAGGATGTGCCATCACAGCAAACACGTCAAAGAAAACAAGAAATACATCATCAGCACCTCAAGTATGATGATGGAGTTTGATGATTTTAAAAAGAAATATGAAAAAGCACAAGAAGAAACTAAGAGGTTTTCGGTTATAATGGATCATCTTGACAAAGATCTGCAGGAGCTTGAGGACCAAAAGTTAATGCTTCTGTTCAATGCTTACAAGACCATCAAGAATCTGTCTCAGATCGCATTAAAACCAGACTCTGCCTTCACTCTTCAGCATCTTGACTTCTTCATCCCCAGAGTGAGGGAGGCTAGGAAGGAAGACTGGGTGCGAGATCTGGAGAAAATGAGGGAAAAAGCTGTAGCTGAAGAAGCAAATAAAGATGCTCTGAGTTATCTTAGAGCTGGTCTGGCAAAACTGAATCTGTAAAGTTTCTTTGGTAGGCAATGAACAAATGCAAAGAGGACAAGCAATGAATCAAAACTGAAGACTACTTACAATGAAATATCAATGCAGGTGACCTTCTGTAGATCTGAACATAATTTTTTTCAAATAATAAGAAATTTGATCTGTTTTAGGGACTATTTAAATGGCAAGCCACTTCAATCCAATGTGCTGGTTTATGAACTGTTATACTGTTATACTGTACTGGGGTACACTTATATGTTGGGGTACTGGATGATAGTTTAAACAGAAAATGTCACATCTATGAATGTTGATGTGTTTACTTTTGTGTTAATCCTGTTTGAACTCTATTACATTTTATTTTCATGAATTGCTAAAGTCTGTCCTTGTTATCTCTTTCGCCTGGATTATGCTGTTATTGTTAAATAAAACTATTCAAATAAATAGAAAAATATGACATTTATAACCTTTTGACCAAGCAAGAAGACGTCCTTATCTTCAGGTTAGTGACAAATAAATGTAAGGATGCAAAGCTACACACACACACACACACACGTCTGGTTTATTATCCTTGTGGGGACTCTCCATAGGCGCAATGGTTTGTATACTGTCTACACTGTATTTTCTATCCCCTTACCCTAACCCTACCCCTAAACCTAACCCTTACAGAAAACTTTCTGCATTTTTACTTTCTCAAAAAAACTCGTTCTGTATGATTTATAAGCTTGTTTCCCCATGGGGACCTCAATTTAGGTCCCCACGGTGACACGAGTCCCCATGAGCCTGTGTGTATTCAGGTTTAGGTCCCCACCAAGATATAAAAACAAGACCACACACACACACACACACACACACACACACACACACACCCCACACACACCCCACACACTGTCACACCCCTTTGGACTATTTGAGTTGGTTTCTCCCTCTGTTGCCTATATTTGGTCCTTCCTGTTCCTGTCCTTGTCAAGTCATTATTAGTTAATCACCCACTCCTGTCTGTGTATCATTATCCTGTCTATATAAGTTGTTTTCAGTTCTGTGTTTGTGGTTTGATCTTAAGGTTATGTTGATGTGTGTTTCCCTGCCCTTCCTGTCTGGATTTACCTATTGTGGATATTATTAAAGAGTTATTCCTATATTTCGTGTTTGTGCGCCTCCTTCCACACACAACTGTGACACACACACACACACACACACACACACACACACACACACACACACACACGCACACACACACACGCTGTACACACTTAAACATTTCATATTACACACATGTTTGACTTATGACTAATTAAATCTGTCTATTGAAATGCCACATGGCATATGCACAAACTCTTAAAAAACAATTTAGGCAGTCTCTAGGTCTCAGAAATGCTAAAATACAAGTCTGCTCTCATTTGACCATACAAAACTTAATTTAATTCATTGTAATTTAGTGACTGACTTACTGGCTGGGGGATTCTCTGTGTGCCCCTCCATCATTCCCAGAATACTCTACATTTTGTGATTGCACAAAATACACAAATATATATATATATATATATATAAACATTAAGTTAGTTACAGATGCAAATTACTAGAGACAAACTGCAGCTGTGCTTTTCTAGCGTCATTATAGCTCACAGACAAACTCAGCACTTGAGCTGCATTCACACTTGCCAGAATTGTCCTTTTTCTGCATGTTTATTTATTTATATTTTATTTATTTATTTGAGGTTTCTGCACCCCTCATACTGATCTCTTCTCCAAATGGTGGCTGCCTATTGCACAAGCAAATGACAGCTGTTTCATAGCAGGCTTTATTCAATGAATGCTGCTTATATATGTGAATCTCAGCCAGTGAGTTTATTTTCATGTAGCACGTGCCTATTATAGTGAAGTGTATTAGTGGCAGAGCTTTTTATTGATGTATTGCAAACAATAAATAATTATGCAAGCATTTCTAGATATTTCTAGTAATATTATAAATGTAAAAATAAATAATATCTCATTCATAGTTATTGCTTCCTGAAAGTTTAAATATTATCGGAGAAGACAGTAATTTTCCCAAACGTTGATTTGTCCTCTTGTGTAAAAGAGTCTATTACCCACTGTATACCAGTAGAATATCTACTCCTTTTCAGCACAGTGTCCTTAATAAAAGCACATACTAAAAAGTAAACACCAGAGCCAGACTCCCCGCAGGCTTTATATCCTTGGTTATTCAGAGTGTCTATTTACACTAAGTGCAAATAGCCTGCCTTGTTGGCAGTGGTTATTTACACTAACTTCGCCCACCAACTTATGGTTGGGTTAGACAACATTGCAGAAGACGCCCGCAAAGTATCAGTTCCACCCACATGAAAAAATACTATATTAAATTTACTATAGAAAATGTAGTAAAATTTCCCTGGTATAGTGTTTGTGAACCATACTATAGTAAAGGTACTACAGTAAATTGTGAAAAAAAAAAATACTATAGTAATTTATAGTACATTTACCAAAGAGAATGTTGTAAAATGTCTATAGTAAATACTACAGTGTTTTTGAAACATACTATAGTAATTAAGGTACCACAGTAAATTGAATGGTAATTTGCTGTGGTAATTGTACTATAGTAATATTGACAAATTACTTTAGTCATTACTGTAGTAAATTCTAACACTCCAGTACAGATCAGGGCAAAACATATATTAATACAACACATGCAAAGTCCTTAAAATGAACAACACTAAACAACATCTTGAGAAGTCATTTGTGCGCATTTTTTTTTTTTTTTTTTTTTTCTTGGCTGTTCTTGGCTGCATTGTTTAACTTTTGCCTGACATTGCTGTCAAGCAGAAATGGGAGTCTGGCCTTGGCAGCCCCTGAAAACAAAGACACAGATTAATATATTAGTGATAAATGCACATTTATTTGTCTTAATTACAATTAATATGGACTCTTACTTGTTATTTCCTTATTGGTCCTCAGTCACTGAATGTGTTCAGGCCCAGTGTCTGTTGGTGAAGACAAGCACCGGAGTAGGGCCTAGAACAGGCTGTCCTCCTGACTGCTCTAGCTTCTGCACAATACCTGCTAGCACTGTCTGAAAGAAAGGCAAATATTACTAACAAATACTAAGAAAAAAGTCTATTCCAGTCTGGACTTGGGTGACTTAACAGAGACACAAACAGATGTGGACAAATTTGTTGGTACTCTTACAATTCATTTAAAAAATGCTTCATTCTTCCTGAAGAGTGAGGAAATGAAACACAAATGTCTCACAAATGTATACTGGCATGCCTCCAACAGGATAATGACCCAAAATATACAGCTAAAAGTACACAAGTACACAAATGAGTACACATCGTTGAAAATGCTGACTGCAATCAACGGGACGTCAAATCAAGATAATCTACAAACAGAATGGCGACTATCGGCACATAGATACTTTCGACAAGGCAATCGAGCAGTAGACAACATATATTGAATGATTTGAACACTTCACAAAGGCCAATGATATTGAAAAGGGAAAAAAGTGCCAGTGTTTTTAAGCATTATGGGCAATAAAACGTACATTCTTCTATGTAACTTGATTGCACCAGCTAAACCTGGAGAAAAGACGTATCAGGAGATTGTTAGAACGTTAACAAAAACATTTCCCACCAATGCCCCACATAATAGCAGAATGATTCCGTTTCCACAAATACAATCAGAAGGAGAGACAGTTGCACAGTATGTAGCTGTTTTAAAACAACTCTCTGAACATTGTGACTTCAGTACACATTTGAAGGATAGGCAGGGGTGTGAAAAAAATGAAGGGGTTTGAATTTTTTCGCAAGTTATCAAACTAAGTATTTTAAAAGACATTCAAAACAATTCTATAGGTTGCTTCAAAAAAAGTGATGACTGTTATCTGTGGTTTGTTCATTTAGTTGTAGCTTAGGCACTGCATTGGTTATAGCTTAAATTTGATATTAACTGTACATTTATTCCTGAAATCTAATTGGAATGTACCTCCAGGATCAAAAAGAATGCCGATTCAGCAACATTATAATTGATGAAATCATGTTCACCCATTTACTATATCCCTTTACATATACTGTTTGCCCTGAATGTCCTTTTTTACACAATTTTGTATGCAAGTATGTTCGTAGTATGTGTGAAATATTTATATTCACTTCAACTTGAACTAGATAAACAGATAGATGTGATGTAATTTAATGTAATGTAACACCACAAATGTGATTTTGTGCAATTTTATAGTTTTGCCTACTTTCAGATAAATGAGGCCTACGATTAATCAGATGCAAAGAGAAACACAAAACCAGTCCTAAATGACAGAAAACAAGTTGACAAAAAGATTAAATCCAATATTTGGTGATAATATACCATAATGACAGATTTATAAGCAGTTGTTTTCGAGTCCGGTCGTTTTTGACCGGGAACACCACAAGTGTGACTTTTGGCAATTTTGTACAAAATAAAAGCATTTAAAAGCAAACTTCCTTATTAAACATTGAAGCACACTAGTGTGTGATACACAGTGCAAATTTTCATAATTTTTTTTATCTCATATTATGAAAATTATTCATAATAAAATTATTTTTCCCCTCAAAAAACGAGGTACCGTCTCTCAGAAAAATGACGCCTATGATTAATCAGATGCAAATAGAAACACAAAATCAGTCCTAAATGAAAGAAAACAAGTTGACAAAAAGAATAAATCCAGTATTTAGTGATAACATAGCGTAATATAGATCAGGAACACCACAAGTGTGACTAGGTGAATAAAACCCACAAAAAATTCAGAGAAGTTCTTATACCCTGTGTTAACAAAGTCAGTAAGTTTGAGTCCAATGTGATAATATTAACTAGTATTTTCGGGAAAAATACCAGATGTGCCGAATACCGACTGCATGCTGCATCACAAAGCGCTCATTGCAAAAGCAATGCCCAGACTTGACTGTAGCATTAGAACAAGCTGTCAAAATTGTGAACTACACCAAGTTACTACATTTGAAGTCCCGACTGTTTACCATACTGTGCGATGAAATGGGGTCTGAGCATCAGAGTCTGCTGCTGCATACGGAGGTGCACTGGCTGTCACGGGGGCAAAGTGCTTTCCCGTGTCTATAAGCTTTGAGATGAACTCGGGCAGTTTTCAACTGAGCATGACATACCCCACAAACAGATCAATCTGGGGTACATTTCCCGTACAATGACGTAACACGCTGATTAACCTCCATAGTACGATGCATTGTTGTGGAAACGAGCTAGCTAGTCACGACTGTTTCCCGAACACGGTCAAACAACAAATTACAAATAATTTACTCACCCCCTTATCATCCAAGATGTTCATGTCTTTCTGTCTTAAGTCGTAAAGAAATTATGGTTTTTGAGGAAAGCATTTCAGGATTTTTCTTCATATAATGGACTTCATTGGTGCCCCAATTTTGAACTTCCAAAATGTAGATTAAATGCAGTTTCAAAGGACTTTAAACAATCCCAGCCGAGGAAGAAGGGTCTTATCTAGCAAAACGATCTGTCTTTTTTTTTTTTTTTTTCGAAAAATAAAACTTTGTATACATTTTAAGCACAATGCACGTCCACGATCCTACGAATTAGTGATGGGTCGTTCTTGAACAATCGTTCATTTTGAAGGAATCTTTAATGTGACTTCGGGGAGTGATTCGTTCAGTCACGCATGCACAACATCCTATTAGGTTCTGTACTGCAATTAGTTCACCTGTTTCGAGTCTTCAGGTTTTTCGAGTCATTCATTCATCTTATGGGGCTGTCACGTGATGAACGAACGAATCAAACCCGAAAACTTGTTAGATAAGAGGTGAGGTGAGCTAATCATAGATTACAGACCCAGGTAAACAATGAATAAATCTTTTCTGTTTCTTATAGCATTATAGTTTTGTCTTGTTTGTAGTGTGATCAATGTTTGTGTAAGCAGTAGATGTGTTAGGGAAGTAACACGTAACATTTTAATTATATTTTGCTAAAATGAACAAAATGACTCAAAAAAAGATTAGTTCATTTTGCTGAACGAGACTCAAAGGTCAGAGTCAGTAAAATTATCTGAACTTCCCATCACTACTACGAATCACGTCTAAGTTCATCGTCTGTGTACTCCGGCACAAAAAGGTAGAATATGGCGAAAAAATCCATCTTATTTTGTCCTACAACTTCAGAATCATCCGACATCGTTGTACCTTTTTGTTTGTAAACAGCGTTTGACTTACTTGCACTTTCTTAGTCTTTGTGCATTCGCTTTGTAAACACTGGGTCTGTAGTTCCGCCTACGTTCCGTGTGACCTTTCCCAGAGCCTGTGCTACACAAGCTTTTGTGCTTAGAAAGTATACAAATTTTTATTTTCCGAAAAAAATAACATTGTTTCGCTAGATAAGACCCTTCTTCCTTGGCTGGGATCATTTAGAGCCCTTTGAAGCTGCATTTAAACTACATTTTTTAAGTTCAAAATCGGGGCACCAATGAAGTCCATTATATGGAGAAAAATCCTGAAATGCTTTCCTCAAAAACCATAATTTCTTCAAGACAGAAAGACTTGAACATCTTGGATGACAAGGAGGTGAGTAAATTATTTGTGAATTGTTGTTCTGGAAGTGGACTTCTCCTTTAAGTGTTGACTGAAGTGACTTAAGTGTTGTGAACTAAGGACTACAATGATGTCAACCCAAAACAGCTGCCCTTGACCTCTGAAAAAGCCAATAGTGAGCCTGCTCGTGTGAAGTCACAGCAGCACAACACCAATCATTTGATGTAACTACAATAAAATCATTTAATTAAGACACTATTTAATATTTCAGTGTATTATTTAAATGCTTTGCATTGTAAAAAAGAAATTATTATTGTTTTGAAATCCTTTTCTATTGGTATGTCTCCTCGTTTACAGTTGGAGCAATGATGTGAACATGAGTTCTATCAACAGCTCCAGTAACTCCAAGAAAGCCCACAATCCTCATAAAAGTGGCTTGTTTTTGACGGTCAGTTGAAAAGTCAATGAACTGCCATATAGTAGTAGCCAAAAGAAAAAAAATGTGTTACTCATTTCGAAGCTTAGTGCATATTTGATTGGAGTCAGTTGTTTTATTTCTGATAATAATGCAATGAAACATGGCAAATTGTGCGGTCCTAATTTTTGGCTATTCTGTCATACAAAGAAATTTCGAACACATGCAAAAACAAGAGCAAACCAACAAAATATTAATAACTGATTATGTTGTAGTTAATGTCAACGTTGCCAATTTAGTGATGAGCATTATTATATTAACATTTTATGAAAATCGAGCTCAAATGGAGTTACCGAAAAGGTTACTGACAAATGAATGACGGCAATATTATGTTTTGTCTGTCATTAGAATGGCCGCACCTGAGGAAGTAAGTTTCATCAACGTACAGTTTTTTGTTGTTGAATACATTTAGCCAAAATATCATGATATAAAAGAAGAAGCGCAGGATATATAAAACGGTATATTAGCTACACCTAGATGGCAAATGCTAAGACTGTTCTCCGCTGTGCAAACTGATCACAAATTATTATGAAATTAAATTGTTTACAGTGGGAACAATGAAGTGAACAACAACTCAAGGAAAGCCATATCTAAAAATCATATCTAGATTCTAAGACTCTCCCACTGGTCTATCTATATTTACATTTATATAGATCAGTGAACTTGCCATTGTAAATGTTACTAGCAACATTTAGTTGTTTAGCTACTTTCCGTTGAAAACAGTTGGCAACTCTGGGCAGCATTTTTTCCCTTGTATTTTGATGGTTTAATGAAATGTGGGGTCATAAAAACCCAGCCACACATCACTTTTGGCCACTGTTGTGTTTGGTGGGGTTAGTGCCACAATATTTAACAACTTACTTAGTGTGTCATCACCAGTGCATTGATGCATTTTTTTTCCAATTTTCCAGCCAAAAATGTAATTACTTTATTTCTGCATTAAGAACATTGATTTATAGAGTAGAAGTTATTATTTCTTACTTGATCAGTTACAAAGTAAATAAATAAATAAATAATTGAAAACATTCATCTTCACAATCAAGTTTGTATCGTTTATCAACTCCATATCATCATATAATTCCAATACATCATATCTTCATTGTAAAGTGTTTGTCTCCTCCTCTTTGCTGCCATCCTGTTACTCCTAACTAGGTTAGGAGACATCTCTAGTTTTCTTAAATAATTTAGGAGCTGAGACCAAGTCTTAACACTTAGGAACCTTTATGAATGACTCTTATTCTTAAGTCTAGGAACAAGAGTAAAATTACGTCATTCTTCGATTTTTGACACACTTAAGACAAACATTTTACTCTGAGTGGCTTTATACATACAGCCCCTGATGACTAATTTACATTTTTGTGTTCCCTGTCATTTTGCTCTATTTGATGTTTCATTCATCGCGGGGTTCCTCTTATGTCATACTCCAAGGTTCCCTTAGGCATGTATGCACATGCACACTATTCAAAAATGTCGCTTACAGAGGATGCGCAAAAATACATAGATTAAAATGTATTTATATTTAGATAGAATGGAAGACATAGATTGCACTGCATGCTAGCTTGCTTACTGTGCCCAAGAGCATAATTTATTGAACCTATATGTGTTACTAACAAGGAGCTACGCTTCTAGCCACAGGTCGAGAGCTGTAGTTCCAACCATATAAGTTTGTGATGCTGTGATGCGCTAAAACTAGCTCCTAAATCTGTGAAATGTTACGAGTAGTGAAGAGGACTCCTAAGTCACTAAGACCAAGTCACAAAATATTCTCTCTGCTAGAAAAAAAACAAAACAATACAAACCATCAAAGAAATTGTAATGGTTTCCACTTCAAACACCATTGCAACCATTACAAACCAGCAACTTTTAACCATTAAAACCATTAAAAATGGTTTTCTGTAGTATGTTTTGGGACATGTTCCATTAGGATTTAGTGGTTTTAACAAGCCACCAATAGAAGGTGACCAATTACAAGTAGTGACTAGCAGGCACCATTACAAACTAGTAGAATTCCCATTATAACCAGTAAAACCATTACAAATTCTGTGATGGTTTCTATGGTTTATTTTAGTAGGGCTAAAATGGATGTTGCCTGCAATCTGCCTCAGAACATAAACATTTTAGAAACACGCTGCATTTATTTGCACACATACATTTTCCCACACATCTTTTTTTGGTTTTGGAGGTTATCCCAACTCCAAATGTTCTTTTGATTACATCCTTGATTTCATTTAAAAGTTGGGCAATAAGTTGTTCTTGCATGCATTACTATCAGGCATGATTATTCTACTCTGCTAATTAAAGGTCAGCCAGTTTATTATATCAGTTCTGAAGAAAGGCCAAAAGCTTACAGCACCTGGTATTCCCAGGCGGTCTCCCATCCAAGTACTAACCAGGCCCGACCCTGCTTAGCTTCCGAGATCAGCCGAGATCGGGCGCACTTTTTAAGAAATTGTGGTAAAGAAATACATAAAAAATATAGCTTGTCTTATACAGTCTCTACATCACATCTTACAGATTTATATACATAACTTATAAAAAAACCTTCGTTCCCCGGAAGCTTCAACATTAAATCTTTTAAGACACGATAAACATTTGGTGTAAAAACAACATAAAATGCATCCAACATATTTTCACATTTAAAATACATATAAAGACTTCCCATGTATGCTTCTGTTTTCCTTTTAAACACAGTTCAAACATCCAACACAATTGTTTCTTTTTTAGCCACAGTTCGTCTCTCCCAAATTGCACTTTTCATTAACATTACCCACAGATTTATAAACTTTTTGTTTCAGCACTTCTTTTCCCAACCAAACATCACCACTCTGTTCCATTTCATTCCATTTTCATCCCACTCCACAGTTAAATCTTTAATCACACATTTACACATTTACCCTCCAATTCTTTACAATATAAAAACATATGTAAAAACCCCTCTTCCTTTTCTTGACACACTTTACACAAAGCATTTTGTTCTAGACCATTTTTATTTAAAATAGACTCAGTAAAAACCACTTTATGTCTTATAAAATACAAACATTCCAATTTTGTTTTCACACATCTTCCCCTTGAATTTCTCCATATACACTCTTTTTTTTAAATCTTTGAATTTTTCCACCCAGTACTTATTTACAATCGGATCTTTAAAAACACCATCTCTAAACACACAATAAAAGTTTTTACAGTACATTCTTTAAAATCACACAGATTTTCCCCCAGTTTCACATGAATATTTCTCTCCTTTGGGTCTTCTTCCATGCACTGTATTCTATTAATCCACTCTTTTGGTACTGCGTTCTTGATGGCTTCGTATTTGTTTGTTATTTCTTGTTTACCATATTCTTCTTTTGCCATTTCCATTGTGTCCATAATATATTGTGTTGGCAAAAACCCCTCTTTAAACTCATACAAAACATCTCTCACTCTCATTATCCCCACTTCCATAAATTTTTTAAAAAACATTTCTTTCCCCTGTTTCAAAATGTTGTTATTTAAGAACAGAGGTTGATTTAAAATGCTCTCTCTTCCATGCGGATCCCACTCGATTTTCGTTAAAAATTTTCCCCATGCACTAAAAATTTCTCTATAAAACAGGTAATCTATCCATCATCCAAATTTTCATTTTCATCCACAGAATTCCATCCCCCATATTAAAATCCCCACATTTGTTTAAAAAGTATTCCATTGTTTTTTTCCACTCAGTTTTGTTGTCTTGTTGCAAGTATTTCTTAATTTTCACTCTCAGAGCATTTTTTCACTGCTCCATATCCATTAGCCCTAAGCCCCCCTTTTCTATCGCCCCTAAAATCGTGTTATATTGCTGGTTTCCCCTCTCATAAAAAGTCAAGAAAGTATTTCTTCAACCTCTGTTCTGTCCATAAAGGCATTTCAGAGACATATAAAACATAGCAAAGTTTAGAAACCATTAAAACATTCAATATTAAAATGTTCCCCTTCAAGTTTAAAGTTCTCAGTTTCCAAAAATGTAACCTTCTCTCTATATCTGTTATTAGTTGCTCCCACATTTCATCTCTTACTTTCCTCTCATTCCTCCCTATTAAAACTCCTAAAATCCTAATTTCTTCCACTTCCTTAAAATTAAAACAATCCATAAAACTATAGCTTTACCAAATCTCATATATACCGTTTTATCCTCATTTATTTTACTTCCAGACCCACTACAATATTCTTTTACAACCTTCATGATTTCTTTAACACCCCCCTTTCCCTTTACAATTATCATTGTATCATCAGCATATTGAAAAACTTTCCCCTCAGCCTTATTTCCCTCAATTTCTATCCCTCTTATTCCTTCGTTTTGTTTTATAGTCAGTCCCGTAGATTCAGATACAAGTGAATACAACAACGCTGAAAGCGATATTGTACAATCTGTTAAAAAAACATTAAATTTAATCTTAATTAGTGCACCTTTATATAATCTCAATCCATTTAATAAAAATCTCCCCAAAACCAAAATTCCTTAAAACCTCAAATAAATACCCCTGCTCAACCCTATCAAAAGCTTTTTCGAAATCCAAACTAATTATATATCCCTCTTTCATGTACCATATCGTGTCTCTTATACTCATCGTTATATCGGCTATATCTCTCCCTTTTACCCCATATGCTTGATTTGTTTTAATTATACTTGGCATTACTTCTTTTAACCTGTTTGCTAAAACCTTCGCTAAAACCTTAAGATCCATATTCAACATCATGATTGGTCTGTAGTTTTTTAAATCTACTTTTTCTCCTTTCCTTTTATATATCAGTTTCATTAACCCTATCCTTGTTCTTTCATTAATTTCTTCCTTTTCAAAAATTTCTTTAAAAACCTGATTTAAAATATTTGTTAAAGGAACACTCCACTTTTTTTGAAAATAGGTTCATTTTCCAACTCCTCTAGAGTTATACAGATGTGTTTTACTGTTTTGAATCCATTCAGCGATCGCCGGGTCTGGCAGTAGCACTTTTAGCATAGCTTAGCATAAATCATTGAATCCGATTAGACCATTAGCATCTCACTATAAAATGACTAAAGAGTTTCGATATTTTTCCTATTTAAAACTTGACTCTTCTGTAGTTGCATCTTGTACTAAGACTGGCGGAAAATGAAAAGTTGCGATTTTATAGGCCGATATGGCTAGGAACTATACTCTCATTCCGGCGTAATAATCAAGGAATTTTGCTGCCGTACCATGGGTGCAGCAGGCACAATGATATTACGCAGTGCCTGAAAGTGACCGGCACTAAGTTTGTGTAGATGCAGAGTTGCAGCCGGTAGGGCTGTGACAGTCGCAATGACAACTGCACCACCGCGGTCGTCTATTGCCACCGGCAATACTGCACGTGACGTCACACAATCTATAACAAGCACAAAATACAGTTTCTTTAACAATTTCTCTGCCATGGCCGTTTTTAGTGTCCCCGCCAGCAGCAGCAGCGAGCGCAAATGCCTTCGCAGCTACTGGAAGAGATCCGCGTTCAAACGCACACAATAGGCTAAAGCTTGCAAAGCTCCGGGAAAACTAATTACCATGAATGTGTCGGTGTCACACACACACACAAACACACAGGAGGAGACGAGAGGTAAGTGACAATGAGAAGCAGTGTTTATTGACAGCAACGGAGCAGTAGAGGGATTGAGACAAGAGTAATATCTTAGCTGACTGTCCTTGATATGGTGAGAGTGTGAAGGAGTCCAGATACTGGCAGCCACGCGGAGAATAAGGAACGGGGAGGTACCTAAACGCAGGAGAAACGGTCATAGGGAGTCCGGTGCAAGCTTGAGACCCAACAAACGTAGACTGGTCCAAAAGTCCTATTTATAGGGAGTGGCAGGCGGGAACAGGTGATTGTGATCAGAATTCAGGTGATGTGGAACGGGTAGGAGGAGCTCCCAGGGGCGTGGCATGTGAGGGTGGCTGTGGTGAATGACTGACACTACCCCCTCCTCCAGGGGCGGCTCCCGATGCCCTAACATGACGCCGAGGACGGCCACGACCGCGAGGGGCAGGACGATCAGGGTGGTCACGATGGAAGTCCGAGAGAAGACTGGGGTCCAGTACATCGTTCCGCGGTACCCAGGAGCGTTCCTCGGGTCCATACCCCTCCCAGTCGATGAGGTATTCCAGGTGGCCTCCACGATGCCGCGAGTCCAGTATCTGGCGGACCGTGTAGGTGGAGGGCTGGTCCAGGACTTCAGGAAGAGGGGGCCCAGCTTCAGCTCCTGGGGGTTCTGTGGCAGAAGGGAAATAGGGTTTCAGCAGTGAAACGTGAAAAGTGGGGTGTATGCGGTACCTGGGAGGGAGCTGGAGCTGGAATGTGACATCGTTGATCTGCCTCAGGATCTTGAACGGACCTATATAGCGGGGACTCATCTTAAGGCACGGGAGCCGGAGACGAAGGTCGTGGGTGGAGAGCCAGACTGAGTCGCCAGGTTGGTATGGAGGAGCAGAGTGCAAAGTGTTTGTTCCTGCGGATCGCTCGTTGGAGATGGTGGTGAGCTGAGTCCCACACTCTCTCGCTCTCTTGGAACCAGTGGTCGACAGCTGGAACATTAGAGGGTTCCTCCGTCCAGGGAAACAGCGGCGGCTGATAACCGAGTACGCACTGGAAAGGTATTAATCTGGTAGAATCCTGCCGCAGGGAGTTCTGTGCGTACTCGGCCCACAGGAGGAACCTGCTCCAGCTGTGTTGGTCTTCTTGACAGTATGCCCGGAGGTAACGTCCGAGCTCCTGGATCTTTCTCTCTGTCTGGCCATTGGTCTGTGGGTGGTATCCTGAGGAGAGATTGACAGAAACACCTAGCAGCTTGAAGAATGCTTTCCAGACATGTGATATGAATTGAGGGCCCCGGTCCGACACTATCTCTTCCGGGATGCCAAATTGGCCTCCATGGCCGTTGGCAAGCCCTTCAGGGGAATGAGCTTACACATCCTGGAAAATCGATCCACGACTACCAAGATGCAGGTGTTACCTTCGGATGTAGGAAGGTCCGTAACGAAGTCTACTCCAAGATGGGACCAGGGCCTCTCCGGGATGGGTAGTGGAACCAGTAGACCTGCAGGCGACATGCGAGGAGAGTTAGACCTGGCACAGACAGAGCAGCTCTGGACATACCTGATGGTGTCCCGGCGCATACTGGACCACCAGTACCAGGACTGTAGGAGCGAGAGGGTCCGTTTGCTGCCTGGGTGTCCAGAGCCCGGAGACTGATGAGCTGCGCCCAGAAGGCGACAGCGCAGAGTGCTGGGGACGTAGAGTTTGCCTTCTGGGCAATCTGGTGGAGCAGGCTCCTGGAGAGTGGCTTGCTGAATGTCACGGTCGATATCCCAGATGATAGGGCTGACAATGAGGTGAGGCGGGATGACGGGCTCCGGATCTGTGGGTGGTTCTGGAGCTGACAGACGGGAGAGGGCATCAGCAGGGACGTTCTTGGAACCAGGGCGGTACGTGATCTTGAAGTGGAACGTGTAAAGAAGAGTCCCCAGCGTGCTTGACGGGGGGTTGAGCCGTTTGCCGTCGCAGAGATACTGCAGGTTTTTATGGTCAGTGATGATAGTGAAGGGGTGCCTAGCCCCCTCCAGCCAGTGACGCCACTCATCCAGGGCCAGTTTGATGGCAAGAAGTTCACGGTTACCCACATCGTAGTTTTGCTCCGCCGGAGACAGCTTATGGGAGTAAAATGCACAGGGATGGAGGAGGGCAGGATCACCGGCCGCTTGCGACAGCACTGCACCAACACCTGCTGTGGAGGCGTCCACCTCCACCGTAAAAGGGAGCTCCGGATCAGGATGGCGTAAGAGGTAAGAGTGCTGAAGAGGTGCTTCAGATGTTGGAAAGCCTCGTGGGCAGCAGGGTTCCAAGTGAGATGTTTAGGTGTACCCCGCAGGAGGGAGGTCAGAGGTGCTGTGATGGAGCTGTAATTCTGGATGAAACAACGGTATAAGTTGGTGAAACCAAGGCTGATGAAACTCACACTTCTCCAGTTTGAGGTAGAGCTGATGTTGGTGGAGTTTGAGGTGGACCTGCTGGACGTGCTGGCGATGTTCGGCCATGTTCCGGGAGTAGATCAGAATATCATCGATGTAGACCACGACAAACCGATGGAGGAACTCCCGGAACACCTCGTTCATAAACGTTTGGAAGACGGACGGACTGATGGATAAACCGTAAGGCATGACTAAGTACTCACAGTGCCCCGTGGGTGTTACAAAGGCGGTCTTCCACTCATCTCCCTCAAGAATACGAACGAGGTTATAAGCACTCCGCAGGTCCAGCTTTGTGAACACCTGGGATCCACGAAGCTCTTCGAGGGCGGCTGGGACCAGAGGGAGCGGGTAGGGCTGCTGCATGATCTGTGAGTTGATTTGCCTGTAATCTATACAGGGGCGGAGACCTCCATCCTTCTTGCCCACGAAGAAGAAGCTCGAGGCGGCCAGTGAGGTTGATGGTCGAATAATTCCTTGGTTTAGGGCCTCTGTGATGTAAACCTCCATCACCTGGCGCTCCGGGATGGACAGCGGATAGACTTTGCCCTTGGGTAGTTGAGCCCCAGGCAGCAGATCGATGGCGCAGTCCCATGGCCAGTGCGGTGGTAGCTGGGTGGCTGCTTGCTTGCTAAATACGTCCTGGAACGCCCTGTACTCCGCTGGGATCTCAGGGGTGTTGACAGGTTCTGGGCTTTCGACCTGGGTGGAAGCCAGGGAAACAGGAGTGATGTGACGATGGGGAACTCTGGATATGCAATGGTCAAAACAGTTCTTACTCCAGCGTGTGATGTCACAGGGGTCCCAGCGGAGTTCCGGATGATGTAATCGAAGCCAGGGGCGTCCCAGGATGATGTTAACGGTGGATTCCTCCAGTACCAGAAGCTTGATTTCCTCATAGTGAAACAGTCCGATTTGCAGGGTGATATATGGTGAAGAATGCTGTACTCTCCCACGCCCGAGTGGTTTACCTTGAATAGGTGTCACTGCATATTCATGATGGTGGCGCTGGCGAGAGAGATGTAGTATCTTTAAACAGTCCGCTGAGATTAAGTTGCCGGAGGAGCCTGAATCAATTAAAGCAGAAGTGGAAACAGCATGATCAGAAGTATGCAACGTGACCGGTATTAATGAGAGCTGAGTGGGTTCGATCTCGGAAGTAATAGTACTCACCATCGGGCGTGGGGGTCGGACTGGGCAGTTGCGGAGGATGTGTCCAGGTTGACCACAGTAAATGCAAAGTCCAAGGCTGATGCGGCGATTGCGTTCGGTGTGTGAGAGCCGTGTAGAATCAACTTGCATAAGCTCTGGTACTGGAGCGCTAGCAGCCACCGTGGCAGCCGAAGGAGCGGTTACAGGAGGCTGGCAGGCGGCTAGCTGCTGGGAGACGCAAGTTGTACGCAACAGAAAAGCTTCTAGTCCAATACTGTCGTCATATATCGCCATTGCTGCACGAATTTCCGGGTTTAACCCTTGACGATACGCACCCAGTAGTGAGATCTCATTCCATCCGCTAGCCGCCGCCAGCGTGCGGAAGTGGAGTGTGTAATCATGGATCGAAGAAGAGCCTTGACGTAAGCGGAAGAGCTGGTCGGAAGTGGATAGTGTACTGGTCGCCGTGCTGAACACCTCGGAGAAGTGATTCACAAACTGATCGTAGGAGTTGATTATAGGATTATTAGAATTCCAGATTGCTTCTGCCCACTTCAGAGCCTTGCCGGTGAGGAGGGAGGCGAGAAAAGCGACTTTAGTCCGCTCCGAGGGAAACTGTTGGGGTTGCATTTGGATGTAAAGATTGACTTGCAACAAAAAACCGCTACATTTGGCTGCCTCGCCCACATAGGTAGCGGGTGTGGCCATGGGACTTCCTGAGGCAGATGGCGGCGTTGATGGATTTAATGCCGCCTTAAAGGCATTCACCAACTCCATGAAAGGATCAGCAGCAGCGGGTGTCTCGGTGCTCATCTTGTGTGGTCGGGTCTTCTGTCTCACACACACACACACACACACACACAGGAGGAGACGAGAGGTAAGTGACAATGAGTAACAGTGTTTATTGACAGCAACGGAGCAGTAGAGGGATTGAGACAAGAGTAATATCTTAGCTGACTGTCCTTGATATGGTGAGAGTGTGAAGGAGTCCAGATACTGGCAGCCATGCGGAGAATAAGGAACGGGGAGGTACCTAAACGCAGGAGAAACGATCATAGGGAGTCCGGTGCGAGCTTGAGACCCGACAAACATAGACTGGTCCAAAAGTCCTATTTATAGGGAGTGGCAGCGGGAACAGGTGCACGTGATTAGAATTCAGGTGACGTGGAATGGGTAGGAGGAGCTCCCAGGGGTGTGGCATGTAAGGATGGCTGTGGTGAATGCCTGACAGTCGGGAGGAAATATTATTATTACTAAAAAATTATTATTAAACTAGTGTTTTCTGAGCCAGTGTTGTAAAGATGACGATCCTGAGACGCCATCTGCTCATTGAAAGACTTTTTGTTTTCAATTTTAATTTTTTAGTTTTAAAGTAGTAAAGTAATAATTTAAAGCTTTCTATAGATATATTTATTCTGACCGTAAGGAAAGTATTCGCAGAGTTTCGTTTAATTTTTGTGCAGCGCTCCTGTTCAACACAGAGACATCAGAAAGCACATCTTGTGTGTTTACTTTATTTTTACAAATGCACAACATTTTGTTGATAATGTGAGTGCACGCAAATAAAATTAGATCCTTTACAGTTCCAGATTATATATTACGCTTACCTTTATGAGCAAATATTATGGCTTATTTAATTTTTCTTTGCAAGTGATTGCGCTGACGCCTCCATGTTCTGCAAAGCGCATTTAGCTTCCACTCTCCAACAAACCATTGTATGCATTTCTCTAAGTTAAACGTTTAAAATAACATTGTGATATGCTTGAAGATATTATTTTAGGCAAGTCGTGATGATTTGAGAAGGCAAAATTGATCAAACATAGGCTGTGATCAACTCACTGCCTGCCTCTGGCCGCTTGGTCGTTAAAGCAAAAACCTTAATTTAACATACAAAAAATGTTCCAAACATATTTCTAAATTAACTTTATAAAAAACCGAAAAGAAACATAACTACGTTTCTATTAAAAACAAAACTGAGCTATTTTAATGAATGCAACAGTGTAATGGGAAAGAGAGAGAAAAGACTCGTGCCGGTAATTTTGAAGAGCCGTCGGAGGGTTGGGCGAGGTTGTTACGAACTTATGCTACAAATGTTTGTTTAATATTTACCGTTCTTATTTTGGCTACTTTCTTATTTAACTGTATAATTTCTTTGATATTTACTTTAGTGTTTTGTAGGCTGAAATAAACACGCACGTTTGTTAATCATTTTTGAGCCTTATTTTTTATGTTTAAAAAAAAAATTTAAATAAAAAAAAAATTTGATATATACACACACACATCTCAACACCACGCCACTGGCGGTAGTTGGTCCATTACCAACGCGGTGGAAAAAATCTGTATATATATATATATATATATATATATATATATATATATATATATATATATATATATATATATATATATATATATATATATATATATATACACACACACACACACACACACACACACACACACACACACACACACACACACACCTCAACACCACGCCACTGGCGGTAGTTGGTCCGTTGGAAAAAATCTGCCACCGTCACAGCCCTAGCAGCCGGCAGAGTAAACGGCTGCGTAATATCATCGCACCTGCTGCACCCATGGTACGGCAGCAAAATTCCTTGATTATTACGCCGGAATGAGAGTATAGTTCCTAGCCATATCGGCCTATAAAATCACAACTTTTCATTTTTCGCCAGTCTTAGTACACGTTGCAACTACAGAAGTGTCAAGTTTTAAATAGATATTAAAAAATATCGAAACTCTTTAGTCATTTTATAGTGAGATGCTAATGGTCTAATCTGATTCAATGATTTATGCTAAGCTATGCTAAAAGTGCTACCGCCAGACTCAGCGATCGACTGAATGGATTCAAAAACGGTAAAACACATCTGTAACTCTAGGGGAGTTGGAAAATGAGCCTATTTCAAAAGAAAGTGGAGTGTTCCTTTAAAACCTCTTTAAAACAAACATAAAATTCAGTTCCCAAACCATCTATTCCTGGACTTTCTTTTTATTCGGTTGATTTATTGCTCTTTCAAATCGCTTCTTCTCTAATTTCTTGGTCACATTCAAGAAATTACAATGTGACATTATTCCGTCTTCAATGTCAGTGCCCGGGTATCGTCTTTTCACTTTTGTAATGGGATCAACTCCCCATCCCTCCAATTTTTTCTAAAATTTCTTTGTCATCCAGGTAGACGGGCAGGTGCATGAAGGAAACAACATAGTCTCTGTTTTGTAGATTTTTCACTTCACAGTCCACTCCTTTTATTCTTAGTCCATCAATTAGTTTGTCACACGTTTCTTCTTTTTCCATTGTCAGTTCGTATTCTTTCCCTTGTCTTGGTTTTAGTGCTAAAATTTTGCCATGTCCACATTGTTCTGTTACAGCTTTAATGATATCCTCCGCTCTCACCTCAATCACATTCTCCACATTTACAATCACTGTAACTTCCTTTAAATATCTTCATTCTACAGACTTTTCGCTTACTTCTTGGTTGTTTCCATTTCTAGCTTGTAGTCGTTTTTCCAATCCGGTGTCGTTTGCTGTGCGTATTCCTCCTGCCATTCCAGTGTCGTTTGCCATACGTGTCCCTCTGGTCAGTCCTGGGTCATAATCCATTAATCCATCCGTGGAAAAAAAAAAAGATGTTAAATAAAAATAAACAAATAAAGAAGTAAATAAAAAAAGGTTCAACCACCCTCCAGCCAGCCAAAAAGCTGCTGTTGGGTGGTTTTATAACTGAAAAAAATACACAAAGAAACTAACTTAAAGTCAGAAAAGTCACAAACCAAAAAAAAACCAAACACAAAATGGAGGAGAGTCTTCCTCTCCCAACTACTGCCAGCTCACTTCCTGTAGCTCTCTAGCCCCTCAGGTGGTGGAATGGCCGTAAGCGAGGGCTGCCGCCAAAAGTGGGCTATTTAAAGGTCAGCCAGTTTATTATATCAGCTCTGAAGAGAAGCCAACAGCCCTTACAGCACCTGGTATTCCCAGGTGGTCTCCCATCCAGGTACGAACCAGGCCCAACCCTGCTTAGCTTCCGAGATAAGATGAAACCCCTCTTGCCAAAAACAAATATTCTTTGATGAAGTAATCCGTATGAAACCAACACCATGTCCAGTCCCTCCCATCTGCTTCATTATTTTTGAGCTGCCTTCGCTTTTCATAGTATAATCGCCAGGTGAGGGCGCGCGCCAAACGTAACGCCTACATCACTGTAAACAAAGCACTGTGACTTTTTTTTTCCAAGTTTATCTGGGCTACTTGTCCTTTCTGGAAAAAGATGCGTTGTGAGGAATAAGAATTCAGAGGAAGAACACGATGTGACACACGGCGCGATCCATCAGAGGAGATATTTACATGAGTAAATCTTTCTTTTATTAGCCTACTTGCATTAGTTGTTACTGTGTTACTGTGACAGAACTTGTACACATTTTACTAGTTAGTCTTTTTTCAAACTATAATTCATGTAATTTGTATATTCTTACTTTATACTATCTTTAAAAAATGGCATTCTATATCTGAGAAACTCATTATTGTTTAGCACGTTAAACATCTATTCATGAACAGAGTATTAATAATAAACTATTAATACTCTGCTTCCCTGCCCTGCTTCCCCGTTTTTGTCTGTTCGCCGCCTGCCTATTGGACTATTGCTTGTGTCACGGATTCTTCTCTCTCGTCTCGCCCCCTTACGGATTACGTTCGCCCCTGTTCGACCCACGCCTGTTTCACGGACTTCTTTGTGCCTAGCCCTGATATCCCTGTTTGCTGTTGTTTTTGACCCTGCCTGTTTTCCACCATGTATCTGTCTCGTCCCTTAAATAAAAGCATGCATTTGGATCCGCTCGCCTCTCGTCTCCCTGCCCCGGTAACATAAATAAATATGATTTTATAGTCATAAACACAAGCATGCTTTGTATGTATTATACAATACAAAACCATTTTATGTCTGGGAAACTAATTTATTATTGTTAAGCATGCCATAAACATCTATTTGTGAACAGAGTATATTACAGTAGTTTTGCCTAAACAATCTTGGACTCTATCATTCAGTGTTACAGTGTAAACACTATTACTTTTATATCGCGTCATTTTTATTTTAAAGAACTTTAAAAACATCCTGGCGTCGTGAAACATTTCGATGCAATGCAATGAAATGCAATGAAATGAAACATACTTCATAACGTTTCACTTGATTGCACGTAGTCAGGAATTATAGTTTGGAAAAAAAAAAAAAAAAAAAAAAAAAAAAAAAAAAAAAAAAAAAATCGAACTACTATAATGTCTTCAAGTTATATCACAGTAACACAACAACTAACATAAGTAGGCTAATAAAAGAAAGACTTACTCTTTCAGTGGATCTCACCGTGCGTCACATTGCGCTCTTCCTCTGAGGGAAATATAAATCTTTCTCCTCACAGCGCGTCTTCTTCCAGTAACAACATGCAAGTAGCCGAGATAAACAATGAAGTCAAGTCTCGCTGCTTTGTTTACGTTGATGTGGGCAGTACGCCGCTTGCGCCTCCACGTGGCTGATTATAATAACAAAAGTGTAAGTAGCTCGTGGGCGTGATCAAATTAAAAAAAATTAAGTCTGAAGAGAAAGACTGGACATGGGGTTGCTTTCATACAGATTACTTTAACACATGATATTTGTTTTCGATAAGACTTACTTCATTTAAAAGTAGACATATCAGGCTTTCTATAGATATATCTCTCGTGTCTCTGTGTGGAGTATTCGCTGAGTTTTAGATCGTTTTAGTGACGCATTTCTTAATGACGATCACAGAGAACAACGCAGAAGACTGCAGACCCTGTTTGCTTGCTTTATTTCACAAAACCACAGAGTGTTGCTGTTGTTATGGGTGTACACAAATAAAAGTAGATTCCTTACAGATTCGACTGATGTATTGCTCTAATCTGTATGATCAAAAATGGAGTAATTGAATTTCTTTTTGCCGTTAACAGAAAAACTGCCACAAACCACGCCGGCGCGTTTTTCAACCCCAGAGTGTTAAATCAAAAAAATTTTGATTTATTCACATTGGACCATGTAAACCTCTGTGAACACACTTGACTTGGCCAAAAAAGCGCAAGGGATTAATTTTCATTTTATTAAAAAAGTGTTTACATACGTGTAATGGAGCGAGGGAGACGTGAAGTAAGCGGATCCATATGCAAGCTTTTATTAGATTGGTAAGACAAAGACATAGTCATAAACGGGCTTGGAGTAGAACATTGGAAGACAGGTACAGTGTAGGCAAGACGTAAGAGTAGTCCGTAAAGCAGGCGAGGGTCGATAAACAGCGAACGTAATCCTGAGGGCAAGGAAAAAGATAAAGGAGCGAGAGATCCACAGTGCAGGCGGTGACACAGACAAAATGAGATGACCAGGTGAGAATGCTAAACTAGGGAACCAGGGAACTACTCCGTAAAGATGCTAACACAATACAATACTCGGCAACATGCAGGGGGAAGTCCGGGGCTTAAATAGAGCATTTGATTGGATACAGGTGTGTGTGTGTAATCAGCGCAATGGATGATGGGAAACGTAGTCGTGGGTGTGGTGCAACAGTCATGTGAAATGTAGTGTAGTGTGAAATGTCAGTGAGATGCACAGGTGACCTCTGGTGGCGAGCAGACTGGACAGGATGTTTATTTAATTATGAATGTTAGCACTTATAATACAGTACAGTTTTAAGTTTTGCCGTACTGTCTATTTGGTGCTGGCTGTGCATTATGACTCTTCACATCATTTTTTTTCGCGATTAATATTGTTATTATTATTATTATTATTATTATTATTATTATTATTATTATTATTATGAAAGTAATATTGTATTTTCTACTTGCTCTCCTTTGCATTATTAACTTTAGGGTGTAAATGTACGTTGCATAATGTGCCCAGGGATATACATAATAAAATAATATAATACTAAATAAGACATGACTCCGATTAATGGCTTTATTCCTTTTGGATCTGGATTACGTTGTTGTATTGAGTTTATGCATCATCCGGACTCAGAATTGTTTCATTTATATTCATATAAACGCTGTCATAATTTACCATGATGTAGTGATTCGAGGGAAATGAATGAGTAAATTGAGAAAATACGCTTAAATATACCGGAGATGGAGAACAGAAACTATAGCTGGCGCTATGTTGCGCATATATTATACTGACGAGTACCGGTCTGAGTGCCCATATAAATTACAAACAAGTAAAATGTTTCTTTGTTGATTATATAACAACTTGGAAAGCAGACAAAAAAGAAAAGGTAAAAGGCATTATTTGAGACAAGAGCATATTAATATAATAGGCACAGACCTGTAGCGGAACTGACTTTACCCTGCGCTGACGTCACTTCCGATTTTTGTGAAAAAGGCTAATTGCACACACCTGTCCATGCTCATTACCGCTCCCTATATCAGTGCACAGTTCTCTCAGCTCAGTGTCTGCACTGCAAAAAATGCTTTTCTTACTTAGATTTTTTTTCTTATTTCCTGCCAAAATATCTAAGAATTCTTAAATCAAGAAGGATTTTCTATAAAAGCGAA
The DNA here is from genome assembly GCA_036247105.1 of Cirrhinus mrigala. NCBI lineage: Eukaryota > Metazoa > Chordata > Actinopteri > Cypriniformes > Cyprinidae > Cirrhinus > Cirrhinus mrigala. The sequence continues at coordinate 795,835 of JAMKFB010000189.1, read as the reverse complement.
AATAAGATTATTTTGCTTGTTCTGAGCAAAAACTCACTTAAATTTGATGGGTTTTTTTTTCTAAACAAGACAATTTTTGCTTGTCTAGAAAATTCTTAGTGATCTAAGAATTTTTAGATATTTTGGCTGAAAACAAGACAAAAAATCTAAGTAAGAATATAGCCGCAAGCGACAATTACCGGGGTTCGAGCACATAAAGCCTTTAAGATTTTATGGTTTTAGGGTGTAGTCCAAGTCAAAATGTATGGCTAACACTAAAACACATCCATGATACAGAACAAAACACACATACACAGAAATTAAATGTTTAAACTTATATTAATGCTCATTAAAGATGATTAGAGATAGACACATGCACACACATTTTGTTGCACATTTAGATTTGTGAACCAAATGATAGGCAACAAAACTGCGCTTTAAGAGTTTAAATGTAATTTTCAGTTTTGTAACCTCAAAACATAATTGGCATAATTGTAAAAACTGATATGTCTGTATGAATACAGTGGTAAACTTTTAAAATGTGATCATACATGCCATGATAATTAATTTATCATGTCTAGATGCCAATCCTAAAGAAGAAAAAAACTGAAAAATAATATATTAGTGATTTTAATGAGCCCATTAGTTGTCTTTTGGTGCGATCTAATGGTTATAATTAATAACCGCAGAGACCTTACCATGGGCATAATAGTTGTTAATGTTTATAACTATTATAGTGCCATTTTTTTCCCCCAATCTCCATAAAATGTTGTATGATTGTTTAGAATTGCATCATGTATCAGTTTACACAGTTTGGGATTTTCTTTTAAGATTTACAGGCTTTTGGGTACACTATGTAAAGACCACATTTTTAAATGACCCTGTCATATCATGGCTGTCCAAATGTAAATATTTAGCATTTTATTTGATAATTATCAACCTGGAGAGTCTAGAGGATTGTACTGCACTGATTATTATTATTTTTTTTTTTTTTTCATTTTGAGTTTAAAAGCTAGGGCTAGTTGGAGAACAGAGAATATTTCATGGCTCTGTGCTGCCTTACTTATTGACCACCACACCTGATTCTAATCACCAGCTTGTTAAATGAGAGCTCCATGAACTGACTGGAGTGCACTACATAAGAAAGCCATACCTTATTGGCCACACCTGATTAAGTTCATCAGCTCGTTAGAAGAGCGCTCCATGAACTGAATGGACTGTGTCAGATAAGAGCCCTCTGCTGCCATGTACTGATTATAATGGCAATTACAAGGACTTTATCAATGAAATGTAGTGGTTTTAACCTTTATAACTGTTATAGCACCAATTTTTGCCCAATCTTCACAATTTTTGCAAGCTTGTTTGGAATCATATGATATATGACCTTGCATAATTTCATGAAGTTTTGAGTTGTCATTTAGGATTTACAGACTTTTGGGTACACTAGGTAAACAACGACATTTTCAATGACCGTGTTAAAGCTGTCCAAATTCAAAAGTTCAACAGTTTTTTGATAATTATTGACCTAGAGTGTCCAAAGAATTGTACTGCAATGGTTTCGTTGAGGTTGAGTGAAAAACCTGCGAGTAGTTATAGCCATTTTTACTTGTTTTCATTATTACAGCGCCACCAAGTTGCTGAAACAAAAATTTAGCTTCTACTGATGTGTACTAAGTTATGTGAAAATATCTCATTCCAATCAAGAGTTATAGTCATTTTAGCTAATTTGCTCAAATTAGCAACAGACGTTTTTGCATACTATTGTTCGTGAAAATCAAAATGTAAACTTTTGTGGATAACTTTTGATATTTCGACTCCACAGAATTGGTTTGGTTCCAATCGGGCAAAAAACCTAGGACTAGTTCGCAAAAGTAGGTTTTTAAAATATTCTTGAATAATTAATGAACAATTTCATTGACAGCAGTGGTCCTTGAGGCAAAGTTGTTCAGAATGAGAAGATCTATCATATGGTATGAAGATATGTGCATATGCGTGGAACACCTCGTGATTACGATAGGCACAAAACTCATTTGGCGAAAATATCTCATTCTGTTCAAGAGTTATAGCTACAATTAGCGATTGGCTAATGTTAGCATAACACGTTTTTGCGCGAAAATTGAAATGTCAACTTTTTTTTGATAATTATTGATATTCAATGTCCAGAGAATATTTCTGCACTGGTTTGGTTCCAATCGGGTGAAAAACCTAGGACTAGTTTGCAAAAGTAGGTTTCGGATATAACGGCATTTTGCGGAAAAACCGTACGTCGTACGAGAAATCTGTGCCAATACGACAAAAATTGTACAAGCTATGGCCAAAAACATAAAAAAAAGCTACTTTTTTGCACTGTAGCGCCCCCTTTAGGCCGATTGGGGCGAGACACTGTCAGAATGTCCCCTCAGGGAGCTCTACCTTCTGGCCAAGTTTCAGCTCTCTAGGCCTTACGGTTTGGTCTGCACAATCAGTTTTAGAGTAAAAAAATACCTAGAGTATCCTATACCTGGATACTTAAACGCTCTCCAACGACTCCAATCCCGCTGCTCTATCTGCTCCATCGCCCCACTGCTCCTTGGATTACTGTATCATGACAGATAAGAACCTTGATGCCATTCCATTACCCGCTTACCCAGCATTGGGCTGTTGCTTTAACTTCTGCTGATCTCAGTAAACCGGTGGATTCGTTTCACTTATCTCCACTTCCTGGTGTGATTGCAAACTCATGATATGTCAACACCATCTTCTGATTTTTGAGGAAATTATTTGAAATGTTTAAATCATTTTATTCCCCTGAAGCAGGTTCTATTAGCGTCTAGCATCAACAGAAAAAAACAGAATGGCTACTACATGAACTCCATTTGTTTTGTGAAAGAAATGCCAAATTTGTTAACACCATCAGATGTCACGACTGTAAGATTTTCTGTCTGACAGTGATGATGGGCCAATGACAGAGTTCACTTTTAACATGAAGTCATCATATTTTTGTGGTTTTCAAGTCACTTTTGATTACATTAAATACAAAATAGTGTTTAATTGTTCTAATAATGTATAAATACTAAATATGTGACCTGACAGCATATATTGCTTTTGTGGATTGATAGTCCAATCACTTCTAGCAGAGTTAGGGTTGAGGGAACATAAGATTCAGGGAACATAAGGCTGAGCCTGTCATGACTCCAAATCTTTGATGTCAACTCATCAGACTCGTAATTTACACCTCTTTGCAAACTAAGCAGCTAGTGAAACACATCATGCTCCAAAAGCATTTTTTGATTTCTCGCACCAGCATCTGTTGTGCTGTCCTAGAAGTAATGACACGATTTTGGAAGTTTTGCAGTAAGCTTTACACTGCAAACATCGTGTCATCGGTGTCTCCTGGTTCACAGATTGCAAGGTGTGATACTGAGGTCACAGATATTCCACTTTAACCTCCATATCTATCATCTCTCCTACTAGAGTTTCTCTTTATTCTGTAAGCTCTTGTGCACAATTGTGCTCTGCACAGTTGCACAGTCTCACAGACTCATACCCCTTGCCAAGTTCTACTTCTATTTCACCCCAAACAGACAAACTCATGGGTCTCGTCTTATTGGCAACAGTGTACGTCATTTTTTTCAGTCTGCGTCTACTTCTGGTCATCGTTCCCTTCACACAAAGCAGATCCAAAATCTTGACCTTCACACAAACCTTAAAATTAAAAGATAAAATAAGTCAATAAAAGGTATAAAGTAGATACAATAAGAATAACATATCTATACATTGTTAAAATTCATACATAACTAATTAAAATAACACAACCTTAGCCTATATGTGAAATATTCTGAGAGTACAAAGTTCTCTAACAGTACAAGCCTGTAGCCCACACAACACTGAAACATTTTTTCTCTGAAAAGTACAATTATTTTATTGTCCTGATAAGGCGACATCCATTTAATCATTTTAATGAACATAAATCATTTACACTTTTATTATGGCACCCTTTTAATATACAAAAATACTAAAATGCATTACTATCTGCTAGTATAAAGTAGAAATAGTATTTAATTACTATTTCCACTTACTGTAAAGAACTGTTACTTTTACATAATATTAATAGAATACATCCCTATTTTTGCTTAGTGTAAATTAAAAAAAAACTAAAAATGGTACGCGTCACTTACTGTAAATAGCATCTACCACAAAAAAAAAAAATAATAAAAAATAATATTTTATTACTTAATCAAAATGGCATCTAATAGATATTTACAGTTACTTATAAATAGCATCTATTGCATTTATCTTTAATAAATATACAAAATAGACCTTACAAACATATAAAAGACAAAAAAATGACAGGATCACAGTCACATTAATTCATTACTGTAACGGAGCGAGGGAGACATGAAGCGAGTGGATCCATATGCAAGCTTTTGTTAAATAACAAAGGCAAAGACATAGTCACAAACAGGCAGGGTCGAACAATAGCAGACAGATACAGCGTAGGCAAGACGTGAGAGTAGCCCATGAAGCAGGCGAGGGTCGATGAATCCAAGGGCTGAATGTAATCCAAGGGGCAATGCAAAAGGGTATTCCGGAAATACGAGCAAGATATCCACAAGGCAGGCAGCAGCACAGACAAATGAGGAGACAAGTCGAGAATGCTAAACTAGGGAACGCAATACGAAACTCCAATACTCTGTGAGATGCAAGGGGAAGTCCGAGGCTTTACCAGCAGAGCAGGAAACCAGGGTGGAGCCGGCAGAGCAGGCAAGGCTGATGGCCACCAGGGTGGAGCAGACAGAGCAGAAGCCCACCAGGGCGGAGCAGGAGCCCACCAGAGTGGAACAGGCGGAGCAGGAGCCCTCCAGGGCGGAACAGGAGATGACCAGTCTTGAGCAGACCACCACAATGGAGCAGATGACCACCAGGATAAAGTAGACGGAGCAGAGACCCACGGCAGAGACTGGGACCTGGGGAGCACAGAGACAGAAGAGATAGAGAGACAGAGAAACAAGGAGAAAGGCAGAAAATGCAGAGGGCTTATGAGCAGTCTCTGTGGGAGCTGAGCAGGTAGACAGTTTATGATTGGTGTTCCTGACTGAGATGGATGGGGTAGAGAGTTCTATGACGGTCTTAATAGCCGTGAGAGGCCAGGCAGAAAGTTCATTCATGGCCTCCATGACCAGTTCAGGACAGGGTGAAAGTTTAATGACGGCATCCCTAGCCGTGACAGGATGGGCAGAGAGTTCATAAGTGGCCTCCATGGCTGGGACAGGAGGAGCAGAGAGTTCATACATGGCCTCCATGGCCAGAACAGGAAGGGCAGAGAGTTCATACGTGGCCTCCATGGCCGGAACAGGACAAGATGATGTTCCACAGGGTGGGTGGGTGTCGCTGGACGCTACCACCTTGCAGGGAGCGAGAGGAGATGTCCCCATTTTGCGAGGTTCTGTAGCCTCAGCCTCCACCTCTGGGGAAACTGCGGCAGGCATCATAACCTCTGAGGATGCCGCAGCAGATGCTGCCACCTCCAGAGGCTCCGCTGCGTACGCCGCCACCTCTGGAGACTCAGTGGTGGTATACGCGGCCCAGACACACCACAAAGCGATTCCCAACATGGGAAGCACTGCAGAAACGGGAATCGGTTCAAAAACAGGAGGGGTGAGGCGAGTAGGTTTGGAGATACCGGCTGAGCATGCAGACATCAGCGGTGCATCCCTCAAGCTGGATACCAGATTGGAGTAATGATGACCTGACCTTGATGAACTGGGTGCAGCAGATGGGATGTGATGTGACTAGATGATCAGACGTGACGTGGTGAGACTCTGGACAATCAGACGAGACGTGATGAGGCTCTGGGAGGTCAGATGAGACGTGACGAGGCTCTGGATGACCAGTTGAGATGTGACTAGACCCAGGAACAACAGCAGTAACTTGACTTGGCTCATGAAGATCAGCTTTGACTTTGCTTGACTCAGGAACAACAACTGTGACTTGACTTGACATGGAAACAACAGCTGTAACTTGACTTGACACAGGAAGAGCAGCTCTGACTTGACTTGACTCAGAAAACACAGCTTTGACGTTACATGACTCTGGTATGGCAGCAGTTACATGACTGAGCTTTGTGAATGGGCTCCGCTGCCGCCGCCATTACGTGAGTGTGCTCCGGTGTGGCCACCTTTTCACGAGCGAAACTCGGAGTGGTGGATCATTAAACAATTGTGTACCGGAGCATGCGGTTGACTAAACTTCGCGGCTGTCCCAACCGCGATATCGCATTCTTCATCCGCAACACCCACAGTGAAAGACGAGCCCACACATAGCAAAGCATAATCCATAAATTGAGTGAGAGATGAACGCGGACCCTCGCGTCTAAGTTTCGACTTTAAAGGTTCACTGACACCATCGCAAAAGATCTCAATCAAAAGATAGTCCGGAAGGTCTGAATAATTTGCGATGGCCAAGAGATCGCAGGCCTTGTCTGAGTCTGAATAATATTTTAGTTGTGTCCATACCTGTACAATGTCCGTGTGTAAAGCTGTTGGATCCTTGTTTGGCCGAGTATTCTGTAACGGAGCGAGGGAGACATGAAGTGAGCGGATCCATATGTAAGTTTTTATTAAATAACAAAGGCAAAGACATGGTCACAAACAGGCAGGGTCGAACAATAGTAGACAGGTACAGCGTAGGCAAGACGTTATAGTAGTCCGTGAAGCAGGCGAGGGTCGATGAGCGGCGAACATAATCCAGGGAACAAGGAAAAAGGGTAATCCAGAAAAACGAGCAAGATATCCACAGGGCAGGCAGCAGCACAGACAAAACGAGGAGACAAGGCGAGAATGCTAAACTGGGAATCTCACTCTAAACCCGGTTAAGTTGAATTTACTTAAAAAAAAACTTAAGGAAACTGGTTGCCCTAAAAAATTTAAGTAACGTTTACTGGAAAACTTGAAGTAATCATTACTTAAATATAAGAGTCATTTTAACAACCATTTTAAGTTGAATTTACTTAATGCTTTTAATTTATGTCTAATTGCTCCATTCCTCTAATTGCATTAAATTACATAGAGAAACATTTTTTTTTATTTAGAAATTTTCATTTCAAAATACAACAGTACTGTGAAGACAAGTTTAAAACAAGTTTTATTTTTTAGCAGGTTTCATACTTTTCTCTCTAATAAGAGTGCATTCTCAACAGAGCTAATAACAACCCTAGTTTTAAATGCTTAACTTGCAAAATGTATGAACAATTCCTATATCACAAAATATAGAATTCCTGTATAATAGAACAGTTTGTTTGAACAAATATTTGCACTTAAGCACATGAACGTACTGTATTGAACACATTGTGTTTACATATACAAGTCTATGCAAATGTAACAAATTGTTTTCTTGTACACCCGAGTTCAGAATATTGGCATTGTGAAGCTTAGTTGTGTTAATGCGACAAGGATGAGAAGGTATACATTCCAATTTCCAAAATAAAATACAAAAATAAAATATTATCTTTTACAACCAGTCTAAAACCAGAGTAATCACCTATAAACTTATTTGCCAAATTTTACTTGTACATGTGCTTACACAGGTTATTATCAAAAGTACAAAGTTTCTCAGCTTAGGAGGCATAAATATGGATCAGCTGATTACAAGTAAAACTTCATTTTGCACAACCAAATTTTGTAAGAGAAACACAAAGCATTATTTGCATTAAACAAAGCAAGTGAAAATTTGTTTCTTATAATGATTTCACAGTGATCTAGTGTGCTAGTTACTGCTGCAGGGTGCAGTATTTTGATCAATTTTTTGTTGTCCTATAAATGTGCTTTTAGGGTCCTTTTTTGCAAAAGTGAAAGAAAAAAAAAAAAAAGGCACCATATATTTACTATTGTGAATAAAAGCACTTATCTATTAAACAAAATCTGACCTGGGTATTTTTTTTTTCTCTGCCCACACTGAATTAAGGAATTTAAAAATAAAAATAAATAAAACAAGCATTCTGATGTCTTGTGGAGTAGACCCTTTTACACTGTAACTGCAAGCTGATTTTTCAAAGATTGAATTTTGGGTGCCAGCTCAACCTTTCCAAGGTTAAGAAATACCTGCTGGATGAAATGGAATGTGTTTTTCATACACTTTGGGTAGTTCAAGTGCAGGTTATATATCAGTCCAAAAAGAGGACAGAAGGCCTGTGTCAGGTTGTCTGGTTCCATCACTGAATTGCCTTCCAAGATCATGCACACTCTGGAAAAGTTTAGCTGTGGACTTCCTGCATCAACACAGAGGATTCCTACTGGTATTTGGTTGTACGAGTCCTCGTCAGTGACATCCTAACAAAGAAAAAAAACAAACTGTGAATAAACAGCTTCAGCCTGTCATATCATTAACTAGTAAGGACGATATTCAACACTGAAAATAAAAGTCTGGGAAATATTCATTAAATGATTCTGAAAATTAACAACAGTCTTCATTAAAGAGTTAATCTAAAAATTTAAATTTAAGATGTTTATCCGCTTACCTCAATGGTATCCAAGATGTAGATGACTTTGTTTCTTCAGTAGAACACAAAGATTTTTAACCGTTGCAATCTGTCAGTTGTATAATACCAGTCAATGGTCACACAATCTTTGAGAGGAAAAAAAAAAAACATGCACAGAAAAATGCACAGACCGATCGTTTCATGTCTTTACACATAAATGTATTGTACCTTGTATGCTGATAATGGGAAGACATCATTCAACTCTGAAATTCTAACCACACACATTGAAGTGACATCACTGCAGAGAAGCTGGTATGATCTCAAGTGCTCACAGTACCATGCTGTCATTTTGTGGCAGACAAACAAAATTTGTGTGTTAGCAGCAACAATCTTCTCAATCTGGACAAATTCAGAAAGACCGGAGCATGAGCCAGTACAGAGAATCATGCCTGGATGATACTTGATTCCATCCAAACAAACAGATGATGCAACAAGTACTGACCCAGACTGAGCCAGATTGTTTTGAGTGATTACACTCTGAACATTCATGGAGAAAGAGGCAAGCAAAACTGGTGTGACCTTTGAGAGTTCAACTGATGGTTTGAAAAATGAGCTACAATCAAGATGGTAACTGACTGCTTTCTGGTGTTTGGTAACAAGTGTCAGTGGAACATTTTTGAAATTCTGTGCATTGCGAATTGCCCTTTTAAAGAACTTGTGCTTCCCCTCTAAGCGCATTGTCCAAACTTCACACAGGGGACCAAATTTCCTCATTAGCTGAGGGTAGTGTTCTAAGTAGTGATGTTTCGGCTTTAAACGAAAATCAGGAAACGTTGATTGCAGCAGCTGTCTGTGATCTGCTATCTTACATTCCAGGAACTGCAGTGTTTCTTCAGTATGCTGTGGTGCCACAACTAGCTCAATGATGTCTTTGAGAAGCATGAGAACTTCCCAAGTGTTGTCACCCTCTGGGACATGCCAATGAGAAATGGAAGAAGCCGTATGAGACACCAATTCTCATGGGCATTTCCACCAATGGTCCCTTTGGTGGAAAATCCCTTTCCAATCACCTGTGGTCCATCTGTCTTGTCAGCAAATGTGTAATTAAAGTACTTGATGGCATGATTTAACACATCTAGAGTGAAATAAGTCTTGCCTATCAGGTCTGTGAGACACAGGAACAGCTTGATTGGAACAACACCTTCGAAGACATCATGCATGATGTCAGGAGGGTACCCAGTGACTACATGAAAGTGATCAAGATTCTCAGTCAGTGGACAGGCACCTTTCACACCATAAGTTCGACTCAATTCTAGGTTATTTCGCACTTCCTGCGCCTGTCTATCATGGGAATCTTTGTCTTTGAGTTGATAGAAACCAGAACATACCTCTTGCTGCTGAGCATCACCACTGCCTGCCATACAGAATCTGCAAAATCTTTCAACGGAGAAGCTCTCCAGGAATCCTGCAAGAGAGTGGGCACCAAGATTATCAGCTGCAACAAATAATACCTCTCACAGTTTTGCCAAGTTTTTCCAGGTAAACACCATTTTGCTCCAACATCTTCAGATCATAGATAAGGGGTTGCAGAACTTTTGCATAACTACACTTTTTGACTGTAGATGTATTGCATAGTAAAGCAAGCTGCATTGAATTGAGGGTTGACCTATATTTTGCAGGTATGTTGGCAATGACCCAATACACAGCACACATTTTGTGTTTCAGCTTTGACGTTCCAAGAGGATTGGCTATTTCAAAGTCATTGATGTAAAGGCCTAGAGCAATTGTGAATTCATCTCTTGTAAGAAAAGAGTTTTCATTAAAGTACTGCCCATCCGGACTTCCGGTTGGAGCGGCGTCATGTAAAGACGAAGAGTTTCTGAGCTCCTCACAAGGAACCTAAAATTTCGTTTATTTTGCTCTCATTTATATGCATTATTGCGATAAAGCTGCCTTTATTGGATATTAAGTGCCTAACAGTCGGTGTTCTGTAGTCTAAACGAAGTTTGACTTTTGAAGCAAGATGAACAAGAGCTGAAGCAACTGCAGAGAGGTAGATTCAGCTATTAGCCATCAAGCTAACGCTAGCTCTGAACTGCATGCGGCTTCAAAGAAAGAATCAGCTTCAGGGAGTGACAACAGCGCGGTTCTTCAAGCAATTAATTCACTGAAAGAGGACTTGATTTCAAAAATTGAAGAAAAGGCTGTTGCTCAATCGAAATCGAATGAACTCTGTAGCCAAATTGACCAGCTCCGTACAGAGTTACGCAGTGCCATCGAGCACGTTAATGCCAGAGTGGAATCAGCGGAAGAGCGGTGACCGGACTGGAGTCTGCTTTGGGAGGCTATTCGGACTCTATTACTACACTGGAAAAGGAGTTTAATGCTATGAAAAAGGAGCTGGCCCTGCTGAGAGAACGGAGTGAAGATCTCGAAGCGAGGTCTCGCCGTTCAAATCTTCGTATTACGGGAGTTAAAGAGGGGCGAGAGCACGGTAAACGCATAACTGAGTTTGTGGCTGGCCTCCTAAAAGATGCCCTGAACCTTGAGAAGACTCCGCTTTTGGACCGGGCTCATCGTACTCTTCGCAGCAAGCCAACTGACGACAATGAACCGCCGCGCGCCTTTGTGGTGAGATGTCATTATTTCTCTGAAAAAGAGGACATTTTGAAGAAAGCCGCAGAAATGAAGATAATCACCACAACCCTTGGAGATCGAATACGGGTCCTTCCCGATTTCACCCAAACAGTGAGCAAGCAGCGAGCAGCTTTCAATGAGGCGAGGAGTTTACTTCGCAGCTGTGAGGGGGTTCGCTTCGGGCTGAGATACCCCGCAACCTTGCGAATCACGACACAGGACGGACGAGAGACCAGCTTCAAGGACGCAGTGAAAGCCAAAGCCTGTAAAAGTGGAATGACATTAATGAATAAGAGCAATTTAGGTACCCCATTCATGCAGTAAAATTGAAAAAGTCAATACAGTGTCTGAACTCTGTAATTGGTGTGCCTCATTGTACACCATCTGACATAGTATAAAAAAGTATTCAGGATTACAACATGTAATATTCAAAGTGTTCACATTTTCAGCAACATATTTTTCAGCTAAAGACAGATTTTTAAAAAACCTTAGAAAATATAACAATACAAATTATACACATTTATTACATAACAAAACAATTACAACTGTCACAATCTTACAGTTCTAGAGGGTTCCTGTTGAGTTGTTGCCTGTGAATAAGAAGATGCAATAAAAGACTAATTAATAATATTACAATGAATAACCAGCACCCTATTCCACCCTCAATACCACGACTGAAATGAGACCCTGAACTGCTCCCCGGGTGCCACAACAATATGGCCTGCCTGCTGCTCCCGGTGTGTGTTCACTATTGGTCAAGGGTCAAGTTTTTTTAAATAAAAAATGAAAACAAATAGATAAAATAGAATTGGAATAGAATGCTAGAGTTAGAGGGTCAAATAAAGGACTCGGAATGAGTTGAAAAGGCATTCCACTGAGAGGGAACAGCTAATGTAAACTCAGTATATCAATGTAATTATACAAATCAATATTCATGAAATAATGAATTCACCTTTGAATAATTGCTTATTTAGTGACATATATTGTTGAGGACTGTATTTTTAACAAATACAGAAAGTATAAAGAAAAGTTTTCCCTTACCTTCTACGGAAATAAATACTGATGAAAGTGTAAGTCAGAGGAAACCTTTAAAAAAAGTGAACAAAGACAAGAAAAAAATAATAAGAAAAAATAACACGTTTTTTTTTTTAACATTCAGTAGATGGCGTTACAATTACAAGTACCATTAAAAAAAATTTAACTTACTGTTTCAGATTGTTCCTGTTGAATTGTTGGCTGCAAGTAAGACAAAACAGTGAAATAGTGCAAGGCTAAAAATGCAACAACACAAAGGTAAACAGCAATTGTTTTAATGCTTATTATTATGGAATAAGTCACTGTCCTCACCTTAATGCGAATGTATATCGCTGAACGCATTACACCAGAATTAGCCTTAATTGAGGCTGGTGTTACTGATGCAATTTGGAGGGGTATTATCCTCCTGTGCCGGTCAACCTTGCAGACCTCAATTTCCTGACCACTTATTATGGGAAATGTACATTGCAAGAGGGACAACTATCTTCTTGATAGATGTCCCTCCTGTTAAAGAGAAAGATACATAACTAAATAACTGTTTTCCTAATACGAAAAAAAAAAAAAAAAAAAAAAAAAAAACAATTGTGTCAATGCAAACAACATACTTTTTTAAGGCAAATACCTACTTGTTGGCATTAGAATTTGTTCATCAGGATTACTCAACACTGAAAGTCTTAGAGTAATCCATTGAACTCTTGTCCTCTGTGGCCTCCTAGGTGCAGAAACTGCACTTCTTTGAAACATTCTTAGTCTGGAACAGGTGGGGGGGGGAAAGACACACAAAAAAAAGTTTATTAAGTTGGGTGTATTAAGTGGTGACCCCAAACATTTAGAAAATGATTGCATAAAGAAATATACATTTTAAATATTACAAACTATTTATCTTTTATGTTTTATTACTTCTCAACTTTACATTTATGCCGTGTTTTTGTGGATATTTGGTACTTTTTGACCTATTTACTGCACAGTTACTCCACTATGCCACTAAGTGGCTCATGCAAAAAAAAATTTTTATGAAAAATCCCTTTAATGATTATATAATTGATTATTTAATGATGGACATTGCTCTATGTGTTAGGAATAGAATACTGCCACCTGCAGGTTAGTGGAAAAACATTAGAGAGTATAGTTAAAGAAAGAAAGTGCAATGACCACATATATCCAGCAGAGGCCCTTGGGGACTAATTAAATTGCTTTAACTTCTCACAACTTTATGATATATTTTGTAAATATATATAAATATATAGTGTTATATATATATGTGTGTGTGTGTGTGTGTGTGTGTGTGTGTGTGTGTTCTAGGACCAGGCCTTTATTTAAATGTAAATTATTTTAGATTTGAACTGGATTTACTACTTTTTTCAGACAAACGAAATTAAATTCATTCATTTTCAGTGGGGGCTCAATCTGAACCCAAGGAGAACAAACGGTATTTTTTTACACAGTCATCAATGAAAACAGTCACCAATTTAGTTTCTGTTAATTTCACTTTATAGTCACTTATTATTCTTCTGCCCTCGGTTGAGTGTGTGGCTACTCAGCCTATGCAGTGAGCTAAACAGTAAGAGAAGGTGGTTCTAGGAATAACAGGACACAGTTTTCTTCTTAGTGTCTTTACTGAAGACCTCTCTTTTTTGATTGTAAAACTGTGAACATACAAGCAAATATCATTAAAAATACATTATTTAACAAACCAAGACTCATAGCTGTGAATTTAAATACTGAAAGTAATCAGAGTTCAAGATATAAGAATCACAACATTACATCTTTAAATGATAGTTTGCCACCATGTGGTTGCAGAATATACTGCAGTTAATTGCAGTTTCAGAGCACAGATTCACAGGCAATTCAAAATACTATTCAACATATCAGTAAGAATATAACAGGTTGACTCTTTTCCTCTAGATTTAGTAGAACATGAACTCAGAAAGTCTTAATCAAAGCTACACAGTAAAACGAAAGCTATTAGTTTTACCTTCGACAACCTGTATGTACAACCTGACGACCTAAGTTGAGTAAAAGCAGTGTTCACATCGACTTATAAGATATTGTACAACCACATACTAAACAGAAGCTAGCAACATTAGCTTGACTTAGATAACAAACAACCTTATTGCTTGAAAGAGTTAAAATGACCTCTTAAGTACCAGAAAAAATAACTAAACATTTTGGAAAAAACAAAATTAGCAGCTAATAACTTACAGATTATGGCATGTCAAAGCTTCCCAAAGATACGGGGACTGAGAAGAGGGAAGAATGTCAACACCTGACCTCCGGAAATTCCCTCACACCGCGTGTAACTAACTTTTTTCCTTTGCAGCGACAGCACATCACAACAGAGCGCCGAGAAGAACCCGCGTTATAATCAAAGAAGAACCCAAAAGAAACACTAAAGGAAATACTGACCCCAAGTGGGAAAATAAAGAAATGCACCAGAGAACTAAAACAATACTATAGAACATAGAGGGACAGAATAATTATATATTAAGGGGGGAGGGGTGGACGATATGACCAAAATCTTATATCCAACATAAATGAAACATTTAACGATTTTTGGATACCAGTATAATTTCACAATTCTTGACACGAATTTCATTAGCACAGCAAAAACTAATACTAGCTATTTTAAAGACAAGTAAACATAAGACTAGAGACAAACGACATTGTATATGGAAACCTCGTAACGTTATACGGAAACCTCGTATTTGATCAAACATAATATACAGCAAAACGACAAGGAACTAAACAGTAAAGTCTTCCCTCGTAAAATAAGAGAAAATTGCTGACTAAATGAACTGTATCAGAAATAAAGGTTAACCACTTTTTCAGTTAGGTAAAATTGCCAGTGACCAAATGTCTTAAGTTACCACATACCTGTCAAGCAATGGGACATTACTTTCATTTATCAAATTTCCCATGGCATTATCAGCAGCAACGTTAAATCTTTGTATTAAATTAACGATACAATCCCTTCTGGAGCTCATCTTCGTTTACAACATAGTATAGGCGGGAATTTCACAAAACGCGCTTTTTTCAACATTTGCCTGCGATTGGTCCGCACATTATATATTTTCCACTTAATCATAAATAACACTAAATTTCAGTGACATATATTAAAATAGTTATTTTGATTAAAAATATAATTTACAAACTTTATTACACATGTAACAATACATATTTATTAAAATTAATTAAAATACAAAATACATCTTAAAATACAGGTGGAAAGAAAAAAGTTTACACTCCTTAAGTGATCCCAAAATTTAACATATGGCTATTGCCCCTTATTGAATGAGTTTTTGTGAAAAAGATTACGCTCAATAAAGCAATAAGCTTTAATAAAAAAAAAAGTTTAGCTTTTGTAAAAACAATAACATAAAATAAATATACTTAAAATAAATAAATAAAAACTTTAAATAAATATCTTTTCACAGGTGTATTGAACGCAACAACTTTGAACACAGTTCAACCAATCACAATCGAGGAACTGTATTTTTAATTGCAAAATTGTACACAACAAGATGGGGAACATCCATAGGGAACATCCAACAACATAGGGTACATCCACCATTAGTAATACAAATAATCAACATAAAACTGTAGACTGTAGTATCCATCTGCAGACCAGCAGCACTACCAGACAACGAGATTAGCATGGAGGACAACCAGGATTGTCAAAATGGGCCTAAGAGTGAATTGTTCACTTAATAAAATTATTTCTAAAATTATGCTGCTGCTGCTGCTGTGTGTGTGTGTGTGTGTGTGTGTGTGTGTGTGTGTGTGTGTGTGTGTGTGTGTGTGTGTGTTTAGATTTTTATTGAAATGTTTTTAGTTTTCATATAGAAAACTGCACATGTTTTTGGCTTTGGAGTAAACATTTCTTTTGAATCTTGTGATTAAAGTGTATTTCAGATAAAACGCCCTCAAGTTTCAAGCATTATTTTATATATCATGAACAAGAAACAGGAAATAATTAAATTAAACAAATAACTATTTACAATTATATTACATTATTAATATTATTATATTAATGTTTTA
This sequence comes from Cirrhinus mrigala, assembly GCA_036247105.1. NCBI lineage: Eukaryota > Metazoa > Chordata > Actinopteri > Cypriniformes > Cyprinidae > Cirrhinus > Cirrhinus mrigala. The sequence continues at coordinate 779,691 of JAMKFB010000189.1, read as the reverse complement.
TAAGGCACCTTATGTTTTGCCTCAAAATGTACTTAATAATAATAAATATAATAATACACAAATAAACCAATAAATAAACAAAGTGTAGGTTTTGCGCATGGTTTTGCGCGCTAGTGGATGTGACTTTCATTTTGACACTGGAAATCTTGTGTTTACGCGTCTACCCGTAATTACGCGTCTACGCGTCAGAACGTCTGTACACGAAATAACGCGTGCAGACGCAATTACGTGTACACATGTTATCACGTCTGTACACGTGACGTGTAAAGAAATTTTTAATAATCCGGCCTTCCATAGATAACGTGTAAGTATTATTTTACGTGTAAAGCATGTTGCATTTCATTCGTTCTTTGCATTCTTCAAGCATTCGCATACTATAGTTCAGACACAGGCCGGGACTCCAGTCTGTTTTAGGCTTCTCCTTATTTTGATATTTTATACATACACCAATTATGGTGATGAAAACTAATTTCCGCGTTGGTGGAAACACCACGAGACTTCACTTTTGCTTTCACTTTCGAGACCGGCTCGGAAAGCGTTTACCCAGCTAACAAAAAAAGGTTGCCACAACGTCCCCTGAATGGCATCTGCGAACGTCCGCTGGACGTCATCGTGTAGGGTTCTTTAAATGTCATGAGGACGTCGCGAGTTCGTTCCTGGGACGTACCGAGGACGTTCACGGAACGTCCGGAGGACAAAAAGGGGACGTTCGCGGGACGTTCGGGGAACGTCCGCAGGACGAAACGGGGACGTTCGCGGGACGTTCATGAAACATTGTGGGGACCTATAGCGAACGTTCGCTACAGGTCATTTTAACATATGTAAACATGTCATTAGTCAGTTCAGACAAAACTGAACTACCCAAGGAACAAACACACAAACAATAGTACGTTAACAATACTTTTTTATTTGTTAAAATATTTTTCTTTTTTTTGGTTTGTGTGTGCGTGTCTGTCCGTCGTCTGTCGTATGTTCCAGATGTTGGGTGTCAGTGCCGGCCTCTAGGTTTGTGAGGCCCTAGGCAAGATAATGAAAATGGGCCCCACTAGTGTAAAAAACTGTCACAGAAATTTGACTATTTGAAATTTGGAGAGAAAGCACATAAAAAAACTATTTCAATATGTAAGTGTGAATGTCTATTAATTGTAACACATTCAACAAACAACAACAAAAAAAATTAAGCAAATAAAATAAAAAAATAGGAGTGCAAGTGTGATTGAGTAAATAGATACACATGAAACAAATAAATAAAACACAAATAAATAAAATATAAATGAAGTATACACAAAAACTAAACAGCACAAACAAAATAAATATAGGCCTTAATATTCATAAATGATCTGCTTGTGTTTAAGGATTGATTGATGATCACATAAAAAAAAAACAAAAAAAAACTTTATTGTATTACATTGGATCTGGGTAATCTGTAATTATTTAACGTTACATGCTAAATGTGGCTCAATTTTTCCTTATATGACAAGTCTGTCTGTGATCACGGGCATCACTGCATGTAAAAAAAAAACAAAAAAAAACAACAACAACAAAAAAAAAAAAATCTTTTTTTTTTCCAGCCCTGGAAAGATATTGTTTGGATTCCATTTCTACCACAACTTCACTTTAATCTCTCTATCATTCTATCAAGGTTTTCAGACTTTATTTACCAAAAATGATAAAGAACACTGAGTTCGTTGTGCCTGTGTGTAGGACTGCACAATTTGGCCAAAATGTTGTTTTTATCAATATGACTAATTCTGATTATTGTTATTACTAAATAAAAACATTAAACAAAACAATCATTATTGTTAATGATTATCAATGTATTTTACAGAAAACTGCATAATGACCTGTTAACATACAGGAGGCCTAACTATAAATATTTAGAAAGATATACAAATATATTACAAAATTAATTATGATTTAAAATCTTTGACAAAAAAAAAAAAAATAATAATAATAAAAAAATAAATCTTAACTTTTTGTCAAAAAATCTTGTGCATTCACTGAGAGAGAGGGGAAAAAATCCTCTACACTGGAGAAAAAACTTTGAGAGAAGTATTATTATTCCTATTTGTACCCATAATAAGGTGTTAATATATGTAATACATGTAATAGAATGTTTCGTTATGGACAAAGATATACGCTATCGCGTATTTTAACTCATTAAACATGGAGATATATCTGTACGATTGCGACTAAATGGTTATCTCTGTTCTTCGAGCCATATTGGGAATTTTTATGAATATGCAATGCAATGCTAATCGACAGCCTTTATCACTTCATAGAATTCTATATAAAATAATGATTTTGCCTCATTCTGTGATGTGAAACCACGTCAGATCAAAAAAAAAAATATTTCAAAAACTCGACTGATGTTATTAAATGAATTTGGAGCAAAATCATGTTATTAAAATGTTCTCAATAGACAACAGGTTTGTAAACAGACTCATACCCATGCAAAATCCATGCACGCGTTCTACTGACGTAAACTTGAACGCACAGACTGATTTTTTTCATACATTCGACACATATGCCGCACTGGTGCGCGTTACCTTAGTTATGTAAGGTGCGTGCAGCTTTAAGTTGCGCTGCGCACACCGATCGGTGGATGACACTAAAGTACCGCAAGAGCGAGTAGAAAGCACGCAGAGCTGTCTGCGCTCTATAGTTCTTGTGGAACTTTGATTTTAAAAAACGGATCATTCTGCGCAGTGCCGCTTCAAATCGAACGCACCTAAAAATCCAGTTGACGACCTTGCGGCCGCGGGGCCCTCCCCCTAAGGCGGGGCCCTAGGCGACCCCCTGTATCGCCTGTTGGACGGGCCGGCACTGTTGGGTGTTATCCAAGTCTGATTCCACCCGTATGTTTGAAACCTAAAAAATATAAATGAACAAAAATCAGCAATGGTTTTAAACCTTGACTTCATTTTCACATAATGATATAATATTCTATAAAACTGAATCAACTGACTACTCATTATTTGTGCGAATGCGACCTGTGTAGAATTTCCCGATTGATAGCCTACTTCTTATGATTTTTAGGCCATTGTTCCTTTTCTATGTGCGTTTATCAAAACTTCACACAAAAGCGCCAGCATGCATATCGCTGTTTGTTCATGTTGTGTTGAAATTTCAATCACTGTAAACTTATGCCTTATTATTTAACAATAATAATAATGGCATTAGTATTCTTTCTCTCTCTCTCTCTCTCTCTTTTTTATTATTTCAGCTGAGGGTGTTTTTATGTTTGTTTGTTTGTAGCGACGGCGAATGTTACAAAGCGGACCTAATAGGACGTTCGCAACATCCGTTTGCTAGGATGACAATTCTTCCGGTTGTCCTCCAACATAAAACAACAAAATGAACTCATTTAGTAGTAGTATGATTTTATATGTCTACCATCGTTTATCTATTGAAAAAGATTTGTAAACACTGCTGACAATTTGGATTTAGACCATATGGTCTGAAATTTAGCGCACATATGAAGATATCCGTACCAAATGAGCTTTTTTGCCGCATGTTCGTCTCAGTGTGTGTTTTTACCATATGGAAATTCAATATTTAAGTTAAATATCTGTCAATATTATATACCTTTAATCGTTTAAACTTTACATGCTAATGTTAGCTTCGAAAGTGTTTAGGCTAACGGCCAGCAGCCGTACACGACGGACAGCCTCAGCAAACGTTTTAAAAGATAAACTTTTCATAAAATGTCATTATTACGAGATACGCAGTGGTTACGGTAGCTAATGTGTACAAATATAAAAGTATAAATACCTTTTCGACCGGACAAAAACGAAAACTCAAGGCCGTGTTTGAGGAAATCACCGGTACGACCGTTAACTGCCACTCAGCAGCTCAGCGTTGTCATGGATACATGGGCTTACCCTAAAGTGATGTCACTCGATCACGAGCTCATTTGATTGGCTATATTACACTTTTATTTTTGCGCTGCACCTATAGTAGTCTTAAATGCAATAACTAAAAAAATAATTTTGCTAAATAACTTTTCTTGTCAGCTTACCAACAGTTTGATATGTAAATATTAAAAAGTAAGAATTAATTTATTTGTCTTACCTGTGTTTTCCACTTTCTTCTCTGTTCTTCATGTTTTCCTTGGCTGCATTCATCACTCTCCAGGGATTCAACCTTATTTTATTTATGTATGTGGAATACATAGGGCCTAATTGTAGTCTACAGTCAATTACATTATTGAAGTGTATCTTGTTTTTGATGTTTAAATGCTGAAAGACTCGTGATTTGATGACATCTTGAATTACAGAAGATATTTTTTCTTTTGCAGTAATGAAAGTTATTAACATTAACATATTAACATAATTTTACAATGAATTCAAATCTATTGTTTATGCTACAGTATAATAATAATAATAATAATAATACATATTACTACTACTACTACTACTAATAATAATTAGTCAGTATTTGCATTTTGCATTCCATTATCACAGTTAAAAAAGGGATTTTATTTTATGGAATAATTCAATATGGGTTTATTTTTGTTTGTTTGTCTTTAATTTAATTAAATCTGTCTGACTTGCAAGGTGTCAGGTCTGGTGAATTTACCAACACCGCAAAACAGCACCAGAGAAAAAAAAAATCTGCGTGTAAAATAGTTTGTCTATTTCCTGTTGCTGGAATTCGATGGTTAAGATGACTCCCGAGACGGATTCTACATGTGTGAGATGGACACACTCCCGTTTTATTCATTTCATCAGAGAAAATAATAAGAATGCATAATCAGGTGTAATCTATGTGCAACACCAAACTCTCAACAAAGACAAATTGAACGAATAACTCCTGGAAACACTGGGATTGGTGCCACTGACACTAAGCTAACGGGGGGAGAGAGAGAGAGAGAGCTGCGGGTTCGGAGAAGAGATAGAATGCGGCGGACAAGTGTAGACAAGCAATTAAGTACAAAGCTTGGTTTACTAATAAATAATAGTTTAGCATTTAAATACATCGCGAATATGGACACATTTTATTGGGTTCATGCCAAATGAGAGAGGTAGGATGCATGAGAACAACGCGTTTGCTTTCGGTTTCGCTTTAAATTAGCCTAATTTGTCTTGGCTTGTTTAGCAACTTATATTTTTTATTCTTGTTTTGTTCCGAAAACCGTTCAAAATAGTCTATAGGCTAGGTATTGTGTTTATTGTTTGTACATTACAAATGTTTTATTATTTACCGGCACTATTTATAAATTTAATAATTTTGTGCTTATCTGTGTTTAACCTAAACTATAACGTTAATTTAGACCTACATACCGGTAGACTATCTAAATATGATTTTATCATTTTATGCTATATATTCGTATTACCCTCCGCTGGATGCATAATGAGCTGCAATAAACTACATTTTGGTATTTTATAATGCCTAGTCATACTTCTGTGGATATTTTGGTGAAAGTAACTCAAAAGTAGTATAACGCATTACAATTCAGAGACAGTAATATTGTAATGTAACTAATTATTTTTAAAGGACAGTAACTAGTAATATATAATGTATTACATTTTGGAAGTAACTTGCCTAACACTGGGAAGCGTCCCTTGTTGGCCAAATACTGTAGCTAGTTTTGTCAGACTAAAATAGAATTTTCATTGACTAAAACTAGACTAAATGTCATCAGTTTGTGTTGACTAAAACTAGACTAAAATAGTCATGGATAATTCTGACTAAAGTAAGACTAAAATGCTCAGACTTTTTTTTTATATATATCAAGAAAGTCATAAGATACAATACAAAATTCTGAAACAAAATAAGAAAATGAGTTACATTCAAATCATCTGACTTCCTGTGCATTTCAGGATACATTTTTGTAATGCTTACAGAACCTGAATGGTATACAATAAAGAGAAAATAAAAAGGAAAAAAAAAAAAAAAAAAAACAGCAGGGTAAGGTACAGTGTAATGGTGACCTTGCATAGTTACATAAAATTTACAATACTAAGATATGATTCCATCTATTTTAACATTGCTAATTCTCAGAGTCCAAAAAGTCTTTCCACATACTCCATAGAATAGCCCCCTTTTGCTTTTTTAATCTTAGAGAAAAAGTAAGGTTTTCCATCTTGCATATTTCAATTACAATTGCTTTCCATTCTTCTAGAGTGTGAGGATTAAGTTGAAGCCATTTACGAGTAATAGCCTTTTTAGCAGCAACTAGGAATATTCTCCATAGATATGTATACTTTGTTTCATGCAAATCCAGAATTCCCAAATATAACAGTCACACGTCGCGGCGTGCGGGGAATGAGGAGTATGACGAGGAGGTCCAGAACATGCACATTCATTAAACAATCCACACTTAGAGCAGGAACGGACAGGAACAGCAGGGAATCCAACGTGAAAACGACATTAACAGACTTAGGCTAAACCGGAGAGACAACAACAATAACCGACAACCAAATGGTGAACACAACCAAACTTAAATACACGGACCAATCAGGGGGGACAGGTGTAACAGATTAAACAATGACGTAACAATTAGAAACGGAACTGGAAAGACCAAATAAGGGCATACATGGGGAAAAACCATAAAACAGTCCACAGGGGTGTGCCAAACACATGAAACTGAAATGGGATTTTAATCTTGAATATAGCCTCCAATGTCCGGTGTATGTTTTTCCAAAACAGGTGTATAACTGGACATGCCCAGAATATGTGGTGATGATTTGCTACTTCTGAATTACAATATCTCCAACATCCAGATCCTATTTCACTATGGCACTTTTGTGCAGGAGATATAAAAATCGAATTACATTTTTCCATGCAAATAACCTCCACTGGTGTGAGGCTGTGGTTTCCCATTGGGATTTACACGTTTTTAACCAAGCCTCTTCTGTTTTAATAATGTTTCCTTCCTTCTCCCATTTAATACAGACATATGAGGTAGAATCTGACCTGTAATTTTGAAAACAGTGATAAAATTTGGAGATTACCTTACTAATAGTATTAGCCCTATATGCCGACAGGAATATCTTTACTAAATCATTCTGTGCCCAATCCCCGCTTTGATTCACTTTTGAGTTAAAGTAGTGTCTTATTTGGAAGTATCTAAACAAGTCATGATTATCCAACTTAAACTGATTCTTAAATTCTTGGAAAGTCATAAGAATATTATTGTTTGTAACTGAATAATATGATGTAATGCCTTTTCTACTCCAATTCTTAAAAGATTCATCTAGGGTATTTGGAGTGAAATCTGTATCATATGCACACCACCTTATTATCTTTAGAGCATCTTTCAAAGCATATTTTTAAATTACTGTGGCCCATATTTCTAGGATAGTAGTTATCCATGGATATTCTTTACCTATATATTTTCTTAATAAATTATCATCTGTAATTACTGCTTGAATTGGTATTTCAGAAAAAAAGAGAAATCAATCTGTTTCCATCTAGCTTTATAGTCTGTATTGCACCAGCAAACTATGGGTCTTAACTGGACAGCTATATAATAGTCTTTAAGAGAGGGGAGAGCCAAACCTCCCCTTTCTTTTGGTAACTGGAGTGTTCTATATCGAATTCTCGATTTTTTTACCTTGCCAGATAAACCTCATAATCCATTTGTCCCAATCCTTAAATTGTTCTTCTGGAACCTTTAGGGGAAATGTCTGAAATAAGTATAGAAGCCTTGGGAGCATATTTATTTTAATAATTTCAACTCTATCCCCTAGATTCAGGAAAGGGATGACATTCCACCTCTGAATGTCTGTTTGTAGCTTAGAATTTAGAATTCTATAATTTACATCTGACAAAGTTCTAGTATCTTTTGGCAGATACATTCCTAAATATTTCATTACCTCTGTATTATAATTAATCATGTACTTAACCCTTGTTTCTTCTGGAGGGGGGGTAAAATAGTAACAAATGACCTGTGTTTTTTGCACATTTACTTTGTATCCTGATAAAGAACCAAATGTATCTAAACTTGACATAAGGGTTAAAAATGATATTTTAGGGTCTCTCAAATATATTAGAACATCATCTGCAAATAATGCAATTTTATGTTCTTCTTCACCCATCTTTATCCCCCTAATATCATGATTCTGGCGTATCCACTGACTAAGGGGTTCAATGTATAGTGAAAAAGGAGGGGAGAAAGAGGGCACCCTTGTCTCGTGCCTCTTTGCAAATTACAAAAATTTGACAAACTACCATTCACTTTAATTCTAGCTTGTGGTCTGGAATATAATAATTGTATGGCTTTAAGAATATTTTTATGAAAACCAAAATGTTCTAAAACTAATATATATATATATATATATATATATATATATATATATATATATATATATATATATATATATATATATATATAGATATGACCATCTGACTGAGTCAAAGGCTTTTTCCGCGTCAAGACTTAGTATTATTGCTTGTATGTTATTCTCTTCTATATGTTTTAATATGTGCAATGTGCGTCTGACGTTATCCTGTGTTTGTCTCTGTAAAATGAACCCTGTATGGTCATTATGTATTAACTCTGGAAGTAATCTTTCTATTCTCCTAGTCAGTATTGCTGTATATAACTTATAGTCAACATTCAAGACTGATATAGGCCTATATGAGCCACAGTCTAATTTGTCTTTTCCTTCCTTTGGAATAGGGGAAATGATTGCCTCATTCCACAAAATAGGAATTCCCTTTCCATGAAGTGCAGTATTACATGCAGGAAGAAGGATAGGGACAAGTTCTTCCTTAAATTTTTTATCATTCCCAATCTGTACCTGGTGATTTGTTTGATTTTAATCTAGCTATCTCTTTTAGGAGTTCTTGTGAGGTTATATCGTTTAATAAACTTTCGTTTTGTTTCTTCGTTAACCTAAGTAATTGTAAAAAACTTACAAATGCCTTAATATCAATTTCTGATCCAGATGAATTTTCTGTATATAATTTCTTATAAAAATGTTCAAATTGTTCATGAATTTCTGCTAATTTATGTAGAGTTTTTTTAGTTTTGGGATCTCTGATTTTGTAGATTGTGTTATCAACTTGTTGTTTTCGAAGCCTAAACGACAGGAGTTTTAGTGACCTACTCCCAGCTTCATAATAGCGTTGTTTTAGAAATATGAGATTCTTCTCTATTTCCACATTATGTAGCTCATTGATTTCTTCTTTTATTTTTCCAATTTCTTGCATTAGGCCAGATCTTTTAACTTTGTTTGTAATTTTGTTTGTAAACAGACAGGCACCTTCAATTTGTCCTTTAATTAAAATATAACAACCTTCTTTATCTCTGATTTCGGTCTGATGGTCATATCTAAGCTTGTTTGATATTAAAATAGCAACTCCCCTCCTCCTGACAGAAACATGTGATGAAGAAAACACATATTTAAAACCATTTCGTGCCAATTTAGAGTGTTCAGTCTGGTTCAAGTGAGTCTCTTGAAGAAATGCCACTTGAACCTTATCTTTTTTTAATTTTGACGAAATCTTAGTTCTCTTAATGGGATTGTGGACTCATTTATATTATATGTAACTAATTTAAAGGTGTAGTCTGAGCAAACCATGTACTATGCAGTTTACATCAACACTTACGTAGACCTTAACAAAACAAAACTGTATTTACAATTCCCCTGCACTTTAACAGAACACAAAAACATCAAACTATGTACAAAAGCATTCAACAAAAGAATGAACAAAAACAGTTTTTTAACACCATGAGTGACTTCCACAAATGAGATCCACCATCTGTGGACCTTTCTCAAGCCTGCATGGTAGTTTGGCTCTGAGGGAAAAACCTCAAACCTGTAAATTGGAGTGAGGGCCCTGACAAAGCAGCTTGATAAAAAAAAAAAAATCTCCCAGTATTAGAACTAAAATAAATAGAAACTTAAAAGGCTACCTCTTTTACCATACCAGAGAAAAAAGAAAGAAAAACCTATCCAGGTTTACGTGAATAACTGTATTTACAAAGAAGAAATATAGCCAGACCTGTGATAACACTGTCTGCTGTGGCCGGATAACGTCCACCTGTAGACCCCGTGCCTTCATGTCTTTTGTCGCCTCTTCTGCAGAGTTGTACAGCACTGTATCGCCCTCGTAGAATACACGGAGTTTCGCAGGATATGGGGTCTGGAACCTTATCTTTTTTCCCTTCAACACTGTTTTTGCCTGGGTATATTCTTTACGTTTTTTTAAAACCTCAGGGGGGTAATCGTGGTCACATGTGATTCGGGCATTGTTCCACTTCAGACCTCCTTTTCTCCACATCTGTCCCAGGATGTCTTCTTTTGTTTTGAAGCTCAGAAATTTCACAACAATGGAGCGCAGTCTCGCACTGTCCGTTGGTTTTGGCGCCAGAGCCCTCTGAATTTGCAGTTCGCCCATTTCTTCTTCAACTTCTATCTTATCTTGACGACCTGAGATTTTCTTTTGTCTTGCCCTTGTTTCCATCCCTGCCCCGCCTTCCATTGCAATGTTCTATATTAAAATTGGTTCGATATTCTAGTGATTGGGGGCTTTTATAAATATTTATTGGGAGAGCAGTTCTCTCACGCAGCCATCAGTGTTCACGCGTTACCGGAAGAACCAAGCTCAGACTTTTAGTCGACTGAAACTTGACTAGACTAAAAAGAGTATGAACGTGACTAAAACTAATAAAAACTAAAATGACAGCTTCACACAGATGTTGTTTTTTTTTTCTGGAGATCTGATACCTGCACCACAGATGAATGCTACATGAATGCCACATGAAGAGTGCTGTACCAACATCAAATGTTCAACTACACTGATATTCTATGGTAAAACAAGTTCCTGGACTACTGATGATGAGCTTTGTTTCTTGAATCCATGGAAAGAAGCAGCAATCACTTAAATATCAAGTATAATTTACTTGTTTCACTTGTTGAACAGAATCCAGAAAACAGTTTTCAGGAATGACACAAAGTCTGTTCACGTCTCTGTACATGTAACATCAATGTAGTCAATAATGTGACCTTCATTATGTTTGTTTTGATTATACTGTGTCGTAAATACAATACAAAAAATCTAAAACTCTTCTCTCATTGTTTCTACCTGACAGTCTCATTGATGGGCCATTAGAAGAGGGCCTTTTGTCTCTCAGGTGTGAATCACTAAATATTCATGGCCGTTGTCACTCCTTTGTATATTCCCTTTCAATCACTAAACATGCCTTAGAAAATTTAAATCAATATATTGTTTTCTGTAAACATGTAAATGAGATGATTGTAAAACAGCTTGTAAAAAATCCTTCCAAAATATATAGAAAGACAGGATCTTTTGTTGTGGAGTCATAAGGCTAATGTTAATTCAAGATAATCATTATTTGACCTGAATCACTAAATTTGTTAAGAGTCTAATCTGCAAGTTATATTTTCAATAAAGGAAATATAACTCAGAGATTACACTCCCAAATGAGTTCAGTGATTGAGGTCAAATAATGATTATGTTAAAACATAATCATCACCACCTGATGACTTGTGCTTTTGGCTTGTCTGGCTGTTTTAATTCAGTTACGGCAGCCAAACATAATGTAAAGTTAAAAATATAAGTGTCAAGAGCCCAACTAATGCGAACACTGATCACTGTAAAAGTGACATAAAAATTGTGATTTTCTCCTTTGGTGGTTCTGATTGTTAACATCAGGTGTCTTCATAATGGTCAATCATAAGTTAATTAATCACTATTTCTCTCATTAACCTTAACTCTGCTTAGTGTTAATTTGACACTCTTCAGTGTTACTTCCCAGCTGGCACATGACCGACCTTCAACGTTAAAATTTGGTTGAAATAAGGTCAGTTGTTGTTTCAACATTGAAACAATGTTGATATTACGTTGAATGGTAAACGGTTGAAGCCCAGTCAACTTATGACTGTCATCCAGGACACTGGCCAGTGAAACTGTGCGTACCTTTTCAAGTTTGAAAATATGACTGTTATGTCGTCTTTGTGAGTGAAGCTGTGAGCTGATCATAGACTGTATGGGAGCTGCTGCTCACTGAAATGATTTGGTCCATCGAATTATTTTATATTTGCATGTTAAATTTTTATTTTGAGCGAATCTGAGTTGTGAAATGTCAACGCGGAGAACAAAAAACGCAACACAGAGGAAGTAGATGTGAACTGCGAGGTCCTGCAAACATACAGTACTTGCTAAATCAGGTAAGAAAATAAGTGTTTATAATTACCTTTCAAAAATAGTACAAGAGTTTACAAATGGGTAAAGGACATGTAACCTGCAAAAGTTAAATATCTGTGTGTGTATGTGTGTGTGTGCATATGTGTACTGCTTTATCACAGATGTTTGTAGCATAGCCACATAAGGGGAAGTTTATTTACAGGATCGTTTGCCAATAAGAAGGCGTTATCTATTATGTTTATCGCTTTCCCCTGTGTGCTGTTATCTCCCTTTTGTTTGTCTGTGGTTGACCCTGTACTTGATTCTCGCGAGATTCCGTTTGCGCTCCGTCATCACGTGACGTTGCGTCATCTAAGCAGGAAGTACGTGTAGTGATTTCCATATATGGAGCCGGCTTACCGGCATCCGGGACACAAAATGTGTCATTCGGATGTTTTGTTTATTGTGGTGTCATTGTAAGGTTTATTTGTGAATTTTGTAAGCATGTGTGCAGCGATAGCGTTTCCAAAATGTGTTGTACTTTGCACAAAACAATGACAAAGACTTTGTTCTTAATTTTTTACTTGCATCAAACTTCTGTCTTTTCATCTCCTAAATAGAATGTTTAATACACCAATAAATTAGACCAATGTAATTTTTCATTGCACCATTTTGTGTCTTTATAATAGAACACAAACATGCACGTTGTAAAAAAATGCACAAATATTGAAATTTTGGACAGAAGTTGTGGATAAATTATAACAGATTTTAAATATTATCTCTCTATCTCCTTTATTATTACTGCTAGTTGATATTTCCCAAAAGAAATCAAAACATTTATTTTTATTTCATCTGTATTAGCCAAAATTTCTATTACACATTGGCTCAATCTGTTAGCAGACACTCTTACACTTGAGAAGTTAACTTCCTCACTCAGGAATAGAATGTCACTACGGAGCCCACTCCTGAAGTTCCTGGACAGTTGAATCTGATATAATATGAAAACTGCATATAACCACATGTATAGAAAAGTAGGTGTTTTGACATGCATTTTAGGCTCTGATTGATTGTTTATCGCAATTATTTGTAGTCTTTTGACATATACATGGTTTGTGTATACATGCTTGTCTGTCTTTCCTTTTTGTTCTGTATACCATTTATATATGTAAATTTGTAGCAGTGTAAGCTATTCATGTAATATTGTTTGTTATATGTTCCGTTTTTGGTAATAAAAAAATACTAATGCACAATTACAAATGCAATTACTTGTTAATTATATATATTATATATAATTACCAATTATATATATATATATATATATATATATATATATACCACCAATGTGAGCTGTTGACAACTGAAAAATTTGTTTACAAGCAGCAAAAAAAAGTTTGTGGTTGAGGAAGGACTTTATCAAGGTGTTTTAATTTTCATTCAGACAAGAGCCATTCAATCACACGTCATTGTTTTTGTAATAGTAGTACTTTAACAACGATACACCACGTAAAAAACTACATGCATGATGACCGATATAATTATAACATTGCACTAAATGAATAGCGGGTATGGGACAGCGCGATTCGCATGCTTTGTATTTGAGCCTGGCGTGACGTGTCAGTGAGGTAACGAAGCTTCGTTTTCACAGATCACGTGACAGCCTCATTTCGAGCAAGGCTTCGGAACACTGTTTCGAAACACTAGTGTGTCGGAAACTCGAAACGTGTGTCGACACTAGGTGTCGATCTACCCATCCCTAGAGCTGTGTGGATTTGCGCTCCCGGGGAATAAAAGCCTGCCGGTGCTCTGTCTTGTATATAGTGTACTGTTTGGACGCTGAGAGACAAAACACTCGCATATACACTCATACACATATATATGTATATATATTTTTGTTGTATTCTACTGATTCAGCTTTCTCTGGCACTTTATATGTATAATACACTTGGTTGGCTACGGGGGCTCTCTGTGTACATTCATTCATACATACACGTATAAAATTCTTCCCTTTTAAAGTGTGTAAATTCCACGCTCTACGCGGAATTGTTACATAGTGGTGGCCCGTACAGAGAAGTTCTGTTGATGTATAATTGTTCTACCCATCTTTAAATATGGAAGAAACGGATGTAAATATTCAACCTGCAATTGTAAATATGAACGCTAGTAAAAGTATGAATGTAGCTGAAAATATGGATGGCTCAGATAAAACCCCTGATGCAGATTTTACTGCAGGCCCATTTGTTACAAGATGTAATCCAACTGCTGAAATCACATCAATGTTAAGTTCACTGTACATTTCTGATGATGATAATGATGATGATGACGATGATACGGGTGATGAGGAAAGTTGTGCAGTAAATGTGAATGTTGTACAAACAATGCAGTCAGACATAGATAAATTCAAGGTGGATTTATTGGCCCTGCATACAAAAGTACAATCCATCGAACATGAATTCAAACAATATTTGGAAAGTACACTTAATCGGGAGTCTAACTTCAGGGGGCCCGTGGGCGCTAGCTTAGCAGACTTAGAAGATTATTTCCGAAGCAGCTTGGAGAAGTTGGTAAGAGCCGTCGCTGACTGTTTTCTAAGAAGAGAGGTTAAATGGGAAAACCAAATGAAAAAGTTACAACTCACTAGTACCCCTTCTCTCTCTAGGTTACATGCCTTTACTCCTGTTAACTCAATTTCTTCTGTTAGTACTCCCCTAGTACCAGTGCCAGCCCCTAGAGGCAAAGTATCACAACCTAAACCTGCGAATGTTACCTATGATGTTACTCCTGTGTCTACTCCACTAACCAGTGTGATCAACCCTCCAGTTGTTCCCAGTATGTTGTCCTTCTGCACTCAGCCCCCCATTCGGCTGGACTTCATCGAGCGGTCTGAAAACTATTTGGATGTCCAGCCCCTTCCCAGTGGGGAGCTCATTGGAACCCTGAGTACAGTGCTGAAGGGGCCTGCTCTCAGTTGGTGGAAGGCAAAAAAGAGTAAGGCAAAGGACTGGCAATCCTTCAAAAAAGCATTTATGGCTGCATTTCTACCAGATGACTACCTCACCGAGGTGGAAGACAAGCTGAGGTCTCTGGTCCAGCAGCCATGTCAACGCTTGAGGGATTTTGCCTATGATTACCATGCCCTCTGCCTCAAATGGAAGCCGGATATGTCGGAAGATGAGATGGTGGGTCGCATCCTCAACAACATTAACCCTAGGGTGGCGGGCTGTTTGAGGGGGACAGAAAAACAGTGGAGCAACTGGTGAAGGTTGGCTCCAAGGTGGAGAAGGACTATAAGGGGGCGAAAGATTACTGGCAGAAAGTCGGTGGGCAAAACAACAAAGAGAAGGCCAATAAGAGATCAACTGAATGCTTTACCTCCAGAGATCTGGCAGGGTTATCTATAGCACAGCCTCACCCACTGAATTCTCTCCTGTTGGTGCCTATAACAGTGAAAGGCAAAGAAGTGAAGGCTGTATTGGACACAGGTAGCATAAAAACGAGACTAAATGTGGTTTACAAAATAAAAACTATGCTAAAATGTCTCCTCATTCTCATTGACCAAAACGAGACGAAACCAAATGTTAATATAGCTGCAAGCAGCAATTGCGGGGCCAAGCACAAAAGAGGCAGAATGAGGAGTTAAGCACGGCAAGGAGCAGCAGACCGACTACAACAGTGAGTAACTTAAGCCATTTTAGGATAATATCAGTTGAAATGGCTGAAAAATCATAATTACAACCAATCGTAATAAAATTTAATGGCTTATCACTTTTGACCAACAGGTGGTGCTGTTTTCAAATTGATGTGACGTGTTCTGTGTGAAATGACAATGACACACACAAAGTTTGCCGTCATTATGTCAAAGCTTTGCAGAGATACAGCCTCAGATGTAGTTTGGCATCTTTCCAGCAAATTTGTTGATGCGCTAAACGAAAACGGTTTCGTATATCGACACGAAATTCATAACTTTTTGCCAGCATAGTCTGAAGATGATCTGAGTCAAATTTGGTGAAGATCGGACTAACAGTCTGGGAGGAGTTCGAAAAAGTAGGTTTTGTACATTAATCAAAATGGCGGACAGGAAGTTTGGCCAATTTCGGCATAATGGGTATCAATGTTCTCGACTTGACCCAAGGAATCTATTGGCATCAGTTTCATTCCAATAGGCTAATGTAAACAGAAGTTATTAGCATTTTTGTAAATTTCATTATTAATGTTTAGTGAATGGCGTATTACTTCTGACCCATAGGTGGCACTGTTACCAAATTGATGTGGCTTGGTCAGAGTGTGGTGACAATAGCACATATAAAATTTGGTGTCAATATGTCAAAGCTTTGCAGAGATACAGACTCGGATGCAATTTGGCATCTTTCCAGTAAATTCGTTGATGCGCTAAACGAAAACGGTTTCGTGTATCGACACAAAATCCATAACTTTTTGTCAGCATGGTCTGAAGATGATCTGAGTCAAATTTGGTGAAGATCGGACTAACGGTCTAGGAGGAGTTCGAAAAAATAGGTTTTGTACATTAATCAAAATGGCGGACAGGAAGTTTGGCCAATATTGGCATTATGGGTATCAACGTTCTCGGCTTGACCCAAGGAATCTTTTGACATCAGGTTCATGACAATAGGCTAATGTACGCAAAAGTTATTAGCATTTTTCGAAATTTCGTTATAACTTTTGACCACAAGGTGGCGCTGGCCCCAAAATTTTTATGTACATTCAGGGCATGGTGCCGAACATTTTTGTAATTAATGTCGAAACGATACGCTAATCCGTTCTTAAGATACAGCATTTTAAAGCTAAATTCAAAATGGCCGACACCCAAAATGGCTGACATGGGAAAATTGGATATGGTTCGACTCGGTATGACACACCGAATCTAAAGAGACCAGTTTTGTGATTTTTGGACAAATCATTCAGACGTTATAAAGAAAAATAGCCATTTTTCGTATCTCCTGACCACTAGGGGGCACTGCACCGAAACACTGCAGGTAGGCTCAGGTCATGCTTGTTATAACACACACCAAGTTTGGTGTCAATATGACAAACTATTACGGAGATATAGCCTCACATTGATTTTTGCTAGCTTTTCGTAGAATTCTTTCGCGTGTTATTCGTGAACGGCTGGACGAATCGACTTGAATTCCATAACTTTTTGCCAGCATGGTCTGAAGATGATCTGGATCAATTTTTGTGACAATCGGTGCAACGGCCTAGGACGAGTTCGAAAAAGTAGGTTTTACGAACAATTGAGAATAGCGAAAAAACTAAACCTTACGATTTTTGAATTTTGGTGTCCATTCAACTCGGCATAAGCCAAGGAATCAGAGGAAAAAAGAATTTTTGTTGTGTGCCTTACGGTTCAAACGTTATTAGCATAAATCTTTTGAAAGTTTGGACAAGTGGTGGCGCTAGAGAGTTTGAGTTAGAGACTCCAAACTTGCTATGGTTAATGTTGGGACTGTCCTCTATCAGTGTGCAAAATTATACAACTTTCCCGCAAGCGGTTCTATGGGCTGCCATAGACTTGCGGCGGAAGAGGAAGAAGAAGAAGAAGAAATATAGCTGCAAGCAGCAATTGCGGGGCCAAGCACAAAAGAGGCAGAATGAGGAGTTAAGCACGGCAAGGAGCAGCAGACCGACTACAACAGTGAGTAACTTAAGCCATTTTAGGATAATATCAGTTGAAATGGCTGAAAAATCATAATTACAACCAATCGTAATAAAATTTAATGGCTTATCACTTTTGACCAACAGGTGGTGCTGTTTTCAAATTGATGTGACGTGTTCTGTGTGAAATGACAATGACACACACAAAGTTTGCCGTCATTATGTCAAAGCTTTGCAGAGATACAGCCTCAGATGTAGTTTGGCATCTTTCCAGCAAATTTGTTGATGCGCTAAACGAAAACGGTTTCGTATATCGACACGAAATTCATAACTTTTTGCCAGCATAGTCTGAAGATGATCTGAGTCAAATTTGGTGAAGATCGGACTAACAGTCTGGGAGGAGTTCGAAAAAGTAGGTTTTGTACATTAATCAAAATGGCGGACAGGAAGTTTGGCCAATTTCGGCATAATGGGTATCAATGTTCTCGACTTGACCCAAGGAATCTATTGGCATCAGTTTCATTCCAATAGGCTAATGTAAACAGAAGTTATTAGCATTTTTGTAAATTTCATTATTAATGTTTAGTGAATGGCGTATTACTTCTGACCCATAGGTGGCACTGTTACCAAATTGATGTGGCTTGGTCAGAGTGTGGTGACAATAGCACATATAAAATTTGGTGTCAATATGTCAAAGCTTTGCAGAGATACAGACTCGGATGCAATTTGGCATCTTTCCAGTAAATTCGTTGATGCGCTAAACGAAAACGGTTTCGTGTATCGACACAAAATCCATAACTTTTTGTCAGCATGGTCTGAAGATGATCTGAGTCAAATTTGGTGAAGATCGGACTAACGGTCTAGGAGGAGTTCGAAAAAATAGGTTTTGTACATTAATCAAAATGGCGGACAGGAAGTTTGGCCAATATTGGCATTATGGGTATCAACGTTCTCGGCTTGACCCAAGGAATCTTTTGACATCAGGTTCATGACAATAGGCTAATGTACGCAAAAGTTATTAGCATTTTTCGAAATTTCGTTATAACTTTTGACCACAAGGTGGCGCTGGCCCCAAAATTTTTATGTACATTCAGGGCATGGTGCCGAACATTTTTGTAATTAATGTCGAAACGATACGCTAATCCGTTCTTAAGATACAGCATTTTAAAGCTAAATTCAAAATGGCCGACACCCAAAATGGCTGACATGGGAAAATTGGATATGGTTCGACTCGGTATGACACACCGAATCTAAAGAGACCAGTTTTGTGATTTTTGGACAAATCATTCAGACGTTATAAAGAAAAATAGCCATTTTTCGTATCTCCTGACCACTAGGGGGCACTGCACCGAAACACTGCAGGTAGGCTCAGGTCATGCTTGTTATAACACACACCAAGTTTGGTGTCAATATGACAAACTATTACGGAGATATAGCCTCACATTGATTTTTGCTAGCTTTTCGTAGAATTCTTTCGCGTGTTATTCGTGAACGGCTGGACGAATCGACTTGAATTCCATAACTTTTTGCCAGCATGGTCTGAAGATGATCTGGATCAATTTTTGTGACAATCGGTGCAACGGCCTAGGACGAGTTCGAAAAAGTAGGTTTTACGAACAATTGAGAATAGCGAAAAAACTAAACCTTACGATTTTTGAATTTTGGTGTCCATTCAACTCGGCATAAGCCAAGGAATCAGAGGAAAAAAGAATTTTTGTTGTGTGCCTTACGGTTCAAACGTTATTAGCATAAATCTTTTGAAAGTTTGGACAAGTGGTGGCGCTAGAGAGTTTGAGTTAGAGACTCCAAACTTGCTATGGTTAATGTTGGGACTGTCCTCTATCAGTGTGCAAAATTATACAACTTTCCCGCAAGCGGTTCTATGGGCTGCCATAGACTTGCGGCGGAAGAGGAAGAGAAGAAGAGGAAGAAGAAGAAGAAGAAGAAGCGGAATAATATAGCTGCAAGCAGCAATTGCGGGGCCAAGCACAAAAGAGGCAGAATGAGGAGTTAAGCACGGCAAGGAGCAGCAGACCGACTACAACAGTGAGTAACTTAAGCCATTTTAGGATAATATCAGTTGAAATGGCTGAAAAATCATAATTACAACCAATCGTAATAAAATTTAATGGCTTATCACTTTTGACCAACAGGTGGTGCTGTTTTCAAATTGATGTGACGTGTTCTGTGTGAAATGACAATGACACACACAAAGTTTGCCGTCATTATGTCAAAGCTTTGCAGAGATACAGCCTCAGATGTAGTTTGGCATCTTTCCAGCAAATTTGTTGATGCGCTAAACGAAAACGGTTTCGTATATCGACACGAAATTCATAACTTTTTGCCAGCATAGTCTGAAGATGATCTGAGTCAAATTTGGTGAAGATCGGACTAACAGTCTGGGAGGAGTTCGAAAAAGTAGGTTTTGTACATTAATCAAAATGGCGGACAGGAAGTTTGGCCAATTTCGGCATAATGGGTATCAATGTTCTCGACTTGACCCAAGGAATCTATTGGCATCAGTTTCATTCCAATAGGCTAATGTAAACAGAAGTTATTAGCATTTTTGTAAATTTCATTATTAATGTTTAGTGAATGGCGTATTACTTCTGACCCATAGGTGGCACTGTTACCAAATTGATGTGGCTTGGTCAGAGTGTGGTGACAATAGCACATATAAAATTTGGTGTCAATATGTCAAAGCTTTGCAGAGATACAGACTCGGATGCAATTTGGCATCTTTCCAGTAAATTCGTTGATGCGCTAAACGAAAACGGTTTCGTGTATCGACACAAAATCCATAACTTTTTGTCAGCATGGTCTGAAGATGATCTGAGTCAAATTTGGTGAAGATCGGACTAACGGTCTAGGAGGAGTTCGAAAAAAGTAGGTTTTGTACATTAATCAAAATGGCGGACAGGAAGTTTGGCCAATATTGGCATTATGGGTATCAACGTTCTCGGCTTGACCCAAGGAATCTTTCGACATCAGGTTCATGACAATAGGCTAATGTACGCAAAAGTTATTAGCATTTTTCGAAATTTCGTTATAACTTTTGACCACAAGGTGGCGCTGGCCCCAAAATTTTTATGTACATTCAGGGCATGGTGCCGAACATTTTTGTAATTAATGTCGAAACGATACGCTAATCCGTTCTTAAGATACAGCATTTTAAAGCTAAATTCAAAATGGCCGACACCCAAAATGGCTGACATGGGAAAATTGGATATGGTTCGACTCGGTATGACACACCGAATCTAAAGAGACCAGTTTTGTGATTTTTGGACAAATCATTCAGACGTTATAAAGAAAAATAGCCATTTTTCGTATCTCCTGACCACTAGGGGGCACTGCACCGAAACACTGCAGGTAGGCTCAGGTCATGCTTGTTATAACACACACCAAGTTTGGTGTCAATATGACAAACTATTACGGAGATATAGCCTCACATTGATTTTTGCTAGCTTTTCGTAGAATTCTTTCGCGTGTTATTCGTGAACGGCTGGACGAATCGACTTGAATTCCATAACTTTTTGCCAGCATGGTCTGAAGATGATCTGGATCAATTTTTGTGACAATCGGTGCAACGGCCTAGGACGAGTTCGAAAAAGTAGGTTTTACGAACAATTGAGAATAGCGAAAAAACTAAACCTTACGATTTTTGAATTTTGGTGTCCATTCAACTCGGCATAAGCCAAGGAATCAGAGGAAAAAAGAATTTTTGTTGTGTGCCTTACGGTTCAAACGTTATTAGCATAAATCTTTTGAAAGTTTGGACAAGTGGTGGCGCTAGAGAGTTTGAGTTAGAGACTCCAAACTTGCTATGGTTAATGTTGGGACTGTCCTCTATCAGTGTGCAAAATTATACAACTTTCCCGCAAGCGGTTCTATGGGCTGCCATAGACTTGCGGCGGAAGAGGAAGAAGAAGAAGAAGAAGAATAATAAATATAGCTGCAAGCAGCAATTGCGGGGCCAAGCACAAAAGAGGCAGAATGAGGAGTTAAGCACGGCAAGGAGCAGCAGACCGACTACAACAGTGAGTAACTTAAGCCATTTTAGGATAATATCAGTTGAAATGGCTGAAAAATCATAATTACAACCAATCGTAATAAAATTTAATGGCTTATCACTTTTGACCAACAGGTGGTGCTGTTTTCAAATTGATGTGACGTGTTCTGTGTGAAATGACAATGACACACACAAAGTTTGCCGTCATTATGTCAAAGCTTTGCAGAGATACAGCCTCAGATGTAGTTTGGCATCTTTCCAGCAAATTTGTTGATGCGCTAAACGAAAACGGTTTCGTATATCGACACGAAATTCATAACTTTTTGCCAGCATAGTCTGAAGATGATCTGAGTCAAATTTGGTGAAGATCGGACTAACAGTCTGGGAGGAGTTCGAAAAAGTAGGTTTTGTACATTAATCAAAATGGCGGACAGGAAGTTTGGCCAATTTCGGCATAATGGGTATCAATGTTCTCGACTTGACCCAAGGAATCTATTGGCATCAGTTTCATTCCAATAGGCTAATGTAAACAGAAGTTATTAGCATTTTTGTAAATTTCATTATTAATGTTTAGTGAATGGCGTATTACTTCTGACCCATAGGTGGCACTGTTACCAAATTGATGTGGCTTGGTCAGAGTGTGGTGACAATAGCACATATAAAATTTGGTGTCAATATGTCAAAGCTTTGCAGAGATACAGACTCGGATGCAATTTGGCATCTTTCCAGTAAATTCGTTGATGCGCTAAACGAAAACGGTTTCGTGTATCGACACAAAATCCATAACTTTTTGTCAGCATGGTCTGAAGATGATCTGAGTCAAATTTGGTGAAGATCGGACTAACGGTCTAGGAGGAGTTCGAAAAAAATAGGTTTTGTACATTAATCAAAATGGCGGACAGGAAGTTTGGCCAATATTGGCATTATGGGTATCAACGTTCTCGGCTTGACCCAAGGAATCTTTTGACATCAGGTTCATGACAATAGGCTAATGTACGCAAAAGTTATTAGCATTTTTCGAAATTTCGTTATAACTTTTGACCACAAGGTGGCGCTGGCCCCAAAATTTTTATGTACATTCAGGGCATGGTGCCGAACATTTTTGTAATTAATGTCGAAACGATACGCTAATCCGTTCTTAAGATACAGCATTTTAAAGCTAAATTCAAAATGGCCGACACCCAAAATGGCTGACATGGGAAAATTGGATATGGTTCGACTCGGTATGACACACCGAATCTAAAGAGACCAGTTTTGTGATTTTTGGACAAATCATTCAGACGTTATAAAGAAAAATAGCCATTTTTCGTATCTCCTGACCACTAGGGGGCACTGCACCGAAACACTGCAGGTAGGCTCAGGTCATGCTTGTTATAACACACACCAAGTTTGGTGTCAATATGACAAACTATTACGGAGATATAGCCTCACATTGATTTTTGCTAGCTTTTCGTAGAATTCTTTCGCGTGTTATTCGTGAACGGCTGGACGAATCGACTTGAATTCCATAACTTTTTGCCAGCATGGTCTGAAGATGATCTGGATCAATTTTTGTGACAATCGGTGCAACGGCCTAGGACGAGTTCGAAAAAGTAGGTTTTACGAACAATTGAGAATAGCGAAAAAACTAAACCTTACGATTTTTGAATTTTGGTGTCCATTCAACTCGGCATAAGCCAAGGAATCAGAGGAAAAAAGAATTTTTGTTGTGTGCCTTACGGTTCAAACGTTATTAGCATAAATCTTTTGAAAGTTTGGACAAGTGGTGGCGCTAGAGAGTTTGAGTTAGAGACTCCAAACTTGCTATGGTTAATGTTGGGACTGTCCTCTATCAGTGTGCAAAATTATACAACTTTCCCGCAAGCGGTTCTATGGGCTGCCATAGACTTGCGGCGGAAGAGGAAGAAGAAGAAGAAGAAATATAGCTGCAAGCAGCAATTGCGGGGCCAAGCACAAAAGAGGCAGAATGAGGAGTTAAGCACGGCAAGGAGCAGCAGACCGACTACAACAGTGAGTAACTTAAGCCATTTTAGGATAATATCAGTTGAAATGGCTGAAAAATCATAATTACAACCAATCGTAATAAAATTTAATGGCTTATCACTTTTGACCAACAGGTGGTGCTGTTTTCAAATTGATGTGACGTGTTCTGTGTGAAATGACAATGACACACACAAAGTTTGCCGTCATTATGTCAAAGCTTTGCAGAGATACAGCCTCAGATGTAGTTTGGCATCTTTCCAGCAAATTTGTTGATGCGCTAAACGAAAACGGTTTCGTATATCGACACGAAATTCATAACTTTTTGCCAGCATAGTCTGAAGATGATCTGAGTCAAATTTGGTGAAGATCGGACTAACAGTCTGGGAGGAGTTCGAAAAAGTAGGTTTTGTACATTAATCAAAATGGCGGACAGGAAGTTTGGCCAATTTCGGCATAATGGGTATCAATGTTCTCGACTTGACCCAAGGAATCTATTGGCATCAGTTTCATTCCAATAGGCTAATGTAAACAGAAGTTATTAGCATTTTTGTAAATTTCATTATTAATGTTTAGTGAATGGCGTATTACTTCTGACCCATAGGTGGCACTGTTACCAAATTGATGTGGCTTGGTCAGAGTGTGGTGACAATAGCACATATAAAATTTGGTGTCAATATGTCAAAGCTTTGCAGAGATACAGACTCGGATGCAGTTTGGCATCTTTCCAGTAAATTCGTTGATGCGCTAAACGAAAACGGTTTCGTGTATCGACACAAAATCCATAACTTTTTGTCAGCATAGTCTGAAGATGATCTGAGTCAAATTTGGTGAAGATCGGACTAACAGTCTGGGAGGAGTTCGAAAAAGTAGGTTTTGTACATTAATCAAAATGGCGGACAGGAAGTTTGGCCAATTTCGGCATAATGGGTATCAATGTTCTCGACTTGACCCAAGGAATCTATTGGCATCAGTTTCATTCCAATAGGCTAATGTAAACAGAAGTTATTAGCATTTTTGTAAATTTCATTATTAATGTTTAGTGAATGGCGTATTACTTCTGACCCATAGGTGGCACTGTTACCAAATTGATGTGGCTTGGTCAGAGTGTGGTGACAATAGCACATATAAAATTTGGTGTCAATATGTCAAAGCTTTGCAGAGATACAGACTCGGATGCAATTTGGCATCTTTCCAGTAAATTCGTTGATGCGCTAAACGAAAACGGTTTCGTGTATCGACACAAAATCCATAACTTTTTGTCAGCATGGTCTGAAGATGATCTGAGTCAAATTTGGTGAAGATCGGACTAACGGTCTGGGAGGAGTTCGAAAAAGTAGGTTTTCAACATTAATCAAAATGGCGGACAGGAAGTTTGGCCAATTTCGGCATTATGGGTATCAACGTTCTCGGCTTGACCCAAGGAATCTTTTGACATCAGGTTCATGACAATAGGCTAATGTACGCAAAAGTTATTAGCATTTTTCGAAATTTCGTTATAACTTTTGACCACAAGGTGGCGCTGGCCCCAAAATTTTTATGTACATTCAGGGCATGGTGCCGAACATTTTTGTAATTAATGTCGAAACGATACGCTAATCCGTTCTTAAGATACAGCATTTTAAAGCTAAATTCAAAATGGCCGACACCCAAAATGGCTGACATGGGAAAATTGGATATGGTTCGACTCGGTATGACACACCGAATCTAAAGAGACCAGTTTTGTGATTTTTGGACAAATCATTCAGACGTTATAAAGAAAAATAGCCATTTTTCGTATCTCCTGACCACTAGGGGGCACTGCACCGAAACACTGCAGGTAGGCTCAGGTCATGCTTGTTATAACACACACCAAGTTTGGTGTCAATATGACAAACTATTACGGAGATATAGCCTCACATTGATTTTTGCTAGCTTTTCGTAGAATTCTTTCGCGTGTTATTCGTGAACGGCTGGACGAATCGACTTGAATTCCATAACTTTTTGCCAGCATGGTCTGAAGATGATCTGGATCAATTTTTGTGACAATCGGTGCAACGGCCTAGGACGAGTTCGAAAAAGTAGGTTTTACGAACAATTGAGAATAGCGAAAAAAACTAAACCTTACGATTTTTGAATTTTGGTGTCCATTCAACTCGGCATAAGCCAAGGAATCAGAGGAAAAAAGAATTTTTGTTGTGTGCCTTACGGTTCAAACGTTATTAGCATAAATCTTTTGAAAGTTTGGACAAGTGGTGGCGCTAGAGAGTTTGAGTTAGAGACTCCAAACTTGCTATGGTTAATGTTGGGACTGTCCTCTATCAGTGTGCAAAATTATACAACTTTCCCGCAAGCGGTTCTATGGGCTGCCATAGACTTGCGGCGGAAGAGGAAGAAGAAGAAGAAGAAGAAGAAGAAGAAGAAGAAGCGGAATAAATATAGCTGCAAGCAGCAATTGCGGGGCCAAGCACAAAAGAGGCAGAATGAGGAGTTAAGAACGGCAAGGAGCAGCAGACCGACTACAACAGTGAGTAACTTAAGCCATTTTAGGATAATATCAGTTGAAATGGCTGAAAAATCATAATTACAACCAATCGTAATAAAATTTAATGGCTTATCACTTTTGACCAACAGGTGGTGCTGTTTTCAAATTGATGTGACGTGTTCTGTGTGAAATGACAATGACACACACAAAGTTTGCCGTCATTATGTCAAAGCTTTCCAGAGATACAGCCTCAGATGTAGTTTGGCATCTTTCCAGCAAATTTGTTGATGCGCTAAACGAAAACGGTTTCGTATATCGACACGAAATTCATAACTTTTTGCCAGCATAGTCTGAAGATGATCTGAGTCAAATTTGGTGAAGATCGGACTAACAGTCTGGGAGGAGTTCGAAAAAGTAGGTTTTGTACATTAATCAAAATGGCGGACAGGAAGTTTGGCCAATTTCGGCATAATGGGTATCAATGTTCTCGACTTGACCCAAGGAATCTATTGGCATCAGTTTCATTCCAATAGGCTAATGTAAACAGAAGTTATTAGCATTTTTGTAAATTTCATTATTAATGTTTAGTGAATGGCGTATTACTTCTGACCCATAGGTGGCACTGTTACCAAATTGATGTGGCTTGGTCAGAGTGTGGTGACAATAGTACATATAAAATTTGGTGTCAATATGTCAAAGCTTTGTAGAGATACAGACTCGGATGCAATTTGGCATCTTTCCAGTAAATTCGTTGATGCGCTAAACAAAAACGGTTTCGTGTATCGACACAAAATCCATAACTTTTTGTCAGCATGGTCTGAAGATGATCTGAGTCAAATTTGGTGAAAATTGGACTAACGATCTAGGAGGAGTTCAAAAAAGTAGGTTTTCAACATGAATCAAAATGGCGGACAGGAAGTTCAGCCAAAATTGGCAAAATTGGTATCGGTGTTCTCAGCATGACCGAAGGAATCTATCAAAATCAGTTTCATTTCAATAGGCTAATGTACGCAAAAGTTATTAGCATTTTTTGAAATTTCGTTATAACTTTTGGCCACAAGGTGGCGCTGGCCCCAAAATTTTTATGTACATTCAGGGCATGGTGCCGAACATTTTTGTAATTAATGTCGAAACGATACGCTAATCCGTTCTCAAGATACAGCATTTTAAAGCTAAATTCAAAATGGCCGACACCCAAAATGGATGACATGGGAAAATTGGATATGGTTCGACTCGGTATGACACACCGAATCTAAAGAGACCAGTTTTGTGATTTTTGGACAAATCATTCAGACGTTATAAAGAAAAATAGCCATTTTTCGTATCTCCTGACCACTAGGGGGCACTGCACCGAAACACTGCAGGTAGCCTCAGGTCATGCTTGTTATAACACACACCAAGTTTGGTGTCAATATGACAAACTGTTATGGAGATATAGCCTCACATTGATTTTTGCTAGTTTTTCGTAGAATTCTTTCGCGTGTTATTCGTGAACGGCTGGACGAATCGACTTGAATTCCATAACTTTTTGCCAGCGTGGTCTGAAGATGATCTGGATCAATTTTTGTGACAATCGGTGCAACGGCCTAGGACGAGTTCGAAAAAGTAGGTTTTACGAACAATTGAGAATAGCGAAAAAACTAAACCTTACGATTTTTGAATTTTGGTATCCATTCGACTCGGCATGAGCCAAGGAATCAGACGAAAAAAGAATTTTTGTTGTGTGACTTACGGTTCAAACGTTATTAGCATAAATCTTTTGAAAGTTTGGACAAGTGGTGGCGCTAGAGAGTTTGAGTTAGAGACTCCAAACTTGCTATGGTTAATGTTGGGACTGTCCTCTATCAGTGTGCAAAATTATACAACTTTCCCGCAAGCGGTTCTATGGGCTGCCATAGACTTGCGGCGGAAGAGGAAGAAGAAGAAGAAGAAGAATAATAAATATAGCTGCAAGCAGCAATTGCGGGGCCAAGCACAAAAGAGGCAGAATGAGGAGTTAAGCACGGCAAGGAGCAGCAGACCGACTACAACAGTGAGTAACTTAAGCCATTTTAGGATAATATCAGTTGAAATGGCTGAAAAATCATAATTACAACCAATCGTAATAAAATTTAATGGCTTATCACTTTTGACCAACAGGTGGTGCTGTTTTCAAATTGATGTGACGTGTTCTGTGTGAAATGACAATGACACACACAAAGTTTGCCGTCATTATGTCAAAGCTTTGCAGAGATACAGCCTCAGATGTAGTTTGGCATCTTTCCAGCAAATTTGTTGATGTGCTAAACGAAAACGGTTTCGTATATCGACATGAAATTCATAACTTTTTGCCAGCATAATCTGAAGATGATCTGAGTCAAATTTGGTGAAGATCGGACTAACAGTCTGGGAGGAGTTCGAAAAAGTAGGTTTTGTACATTAATCAAAATGGCGGACAGGAAGTTTGGCCAATTTCGGCATAATGGGTATCAATGTTCTCGACTTGACCCAAGGAATCTATTGGCATCAGTTTCATTCCAATAGGCTAATGTAAACAGAAGTTATTAGCATTTTTGTAAATTTCATTATTAATGTTTAGTGAATGGCGTATTACTTCTGACCCATAGGTGGCACTGTTACCAAATTGATGTGGCTTGGTCAGAGTGTGGTGACAATAGCACATATAAAATTTGGTGTCAATATGTCAAAGCTTTGCAGAGATACAGACTCGGATGCAATTTGGCATCTTTCCAGTAAATTCGTTGATGCGCTAAACGAAAACGGTTTCGTGTATCGACACAAAATCCATAACTTTTTGTCAGCATGGTCTGAAGATGATCTGAGTCAAATTTGGTGAAGATCGGACTAACGGTCTAGGAGGAGTTCGAAAAAATAGGTTTTGTACATTAATCAAAATGGCGGACAGGAAGTTTGGCCAATATTGGCATTATGGGTATCAACGTTCTCGGCTTGACCCAAGGAATCTTTTGACATCAGGTTCATGACAATAGGCTAATGTACGCAAAAGTTATTAGCATTTTTCGAAATTTCGTTATAACTTTTGACCACAAGGTGGCGCTGGCCCCAAAATTTTTATGTACATTCAGGGCATGGTGCCGAACATTTTTGTAATTAATGTCGAAACGATACGCTAATCCGTTCTTAAGATACAGCATTTTAAAGCTAAATTCAAAATGGCCGACACCCAAAATGGCTGACATGGGAAAATTGGATATGGTTCGACTCGGTATGACACACTGAATCTAAAGAGACCAGTTTTGTGATTTTTGGACAAATCATTCAGACGTTATAAAGAAAAATAGCCATTTTTCGTATCTCCTGACCACTAGGGGGCACTGCACCGAAACACTGCAGGTAGGCTCAGGTCATGCTTGTTATAACACACACCAAGTTTGGTGTCAATATGACAAACTATTACGGAGATATAGCCTCACATTGATTTTTGCTAGCTTTTCGTAGAATTCTTTCGCGTGTTATTCGTGAACGGCTGGACGAATCGACTTGAATTCCATAACTTTTTGCCAGCATGGTCTGAAGATGATCTGGATCAATTTTTGTGACAATCGGTGCAACGGCCTAGGACGAGTTCGAAAAAGTAGGTTTTACGAACAATTGAGAATAGCGAAAAAACTAAACCTTACGATTTTTGAATTTTGGTGTCCATTCAACTCGGCATAAGCCAAGGAATCAGACGAAAAAAGAATTTTTGTTGTGTGCCTTACGGTTCAAATGTTATTAGCATAAATCTTTTGAAAGTTTGGACAAGTGGTGGCGCTAGAGAGTTTGAGTTAGAGACTCCAAACTTGCTATGGTTAATGTTGGGACTGTCCTCTATCAGTGTGCAAAATTATACAACTTTCCCGCAAGCGGTTCTATGGGCTGCCATAGACTTGCGGCGGAAGAGGAAGAAGAAGAAGAAGAAGAAGAAGAAGAAGAAGCGGAATAAATATAGCTGCAAGCAGCAATTGCGGGGCCAAGCACAAAAGAGGCAGAATGAGGAGTTAAGAACGGCAAGGAGCAGCAGACCGACTACAACAGTGAGTAACTTAAGCCATTTTAGGATAATATCAGTTGAAATGGCTGAAAAATCATAATTACAACCAATCGTAATAAAATTTAATGGCTTATCACTTTTGACCAACAGGTGGTGCTGTTTTCAAATTGATGTGACGTGTTCTGTGTGAAATGACAATGACACACACAAAGTTTGCCGTCATTATGTCAAAGCTTTCCAGAGATACAGCCTCAGATGTAGTTTGGCATCTTTCCAGCAAATTTGTTGATGCGCTAAACGAAAACGGTTTCGTATATCGACACGAAATTCATAACTTTTTGCCAGCATAGTCTGAAGATGATCTGAGTCAAATTTGGTGAAGATCGGACTAACAGTCTGGGAGGAGTTCGAAAAAGTAGGTTTTGTACATTAATCAAAATGGCGGACAGGAAGTTTGGCCAATTTCGGCATAATGGGTATCAATGTTCTCGACTTGACCCAAGGAATCTATTGGCATCAGTTTCATTCCAATAGGCTAATGTAAACAGAAGTTATTAGCATTTTTGTAAATTTCATTATTAATGTTTAGTGAATGGCGTATTACTTCTGACCCATAGGTGGCACTGTTACCAAATTGATGTGGCTTGGTCAGAGTGTGGTGACAATAGTACATATAAAATTTGGTGTCAATATGTCAAAGCTTTGTAGAGATACAGACTCGGATGCAATTTGGCATCTTTCCAGTAAATTCGTTGATGCGCTAAACAAAAACGGTTTCGTGTATCGACACAAAATCCATAACTTTTTGTCAGCATGGTCTGAAGATGATCTGAGTCAAATTTGGTGAAAATTGGACTAACGATCTAGGAGGAGTTCAAAAAAGTAGGTTTTCAACATGAATCAAAATGGCGGACAGGAAGTTCAGCCAAAATTGGCAAAATTGGTATCGGTGTTCTCAGCATGACCGAAGGAATCTATCAAAATCAGTTTCATTTCAATAGGCTAATGTACGCAAAAGTTATTAGCATTTTTTGAAATTTCGTTATAACTTTTGGCCACAAGGTGGCGCTGGCCCCAAAATTTTTATGTACATTCAGGGCATGGTGCCGAACATTTTTGTAATTAATGTCGAAACGATACGCTAATCCGTTCTCAAGATACAGCATTTTAAAGCTAAATTCAAAATGGCCGACACCCAAAATGGATGACATGGGAAAATTGGATATGGTTCGACTCGGTATGACACACCGAATCTAAAGAGACCAGTTTTGTGATTTTTGGACAAATCATTCAGACGTTATAAAGAAAAATAGCCATTTTTCGTATCTCCTGACCACTAGGGGGCACTGCACCGAAACACTGCAGGTAGCCTCAGGTCATGCTTGTTATAACACACACCAAGTTTGGTGTCAATATGACAAACTGTTATGGAGATATAGCCTCACATTGATTTTTGCTAGTTTTTCGTAGAATTCTTTCGCGTGTTATTCGTGAACGGCTGGACGAATCGACTTGAATTCCATAACTTTTTGCCAGCGTGGTCTGAAGATGATCTGGATCAATTTTTGTGACAATCGGTGCAACGGCCTAGGACGAGTTCGAAAAAGTAGGTTTTACGAACAATTGAGAATAGCGAAAAAACTAAACCTTACGATTTTTGAATTTTGGTATCCATTCGACTCGGCATGAGCCAAGGAATCAGACGAAAAAAAGAATTTTTGTTGTGTGACTTACGGTTCAAACGTTATTAGCATAAATCTTTTGAAAGTTTGGACAAGTGGTGGCGCTAGAGAGTTTGAGTTAGAGACTCCAAACTTGCTATGGTTAATGTTGGGACTGTCCTCTATCAGTGTGCAAAATTATACAACTTTCCCGCAAGCGGTTCTATGGGCTGCCATAGACTTGCGGCGGAAGAGGAAGAAGAAGAAGAAGAAGAATAATAAATATAGCTGCAAGCAGCAATTGCGGGGCCAAGCACAAAAGAGGCAGAATGAGGAGTTAAGCACGGCAAGGAGCAGCAGACCGACTACAACAGTGAGTAACTTAAGCCATTTTAGGATAATATCAGTTGAAATGGCTGAAAAATCATAATTACAACCAATCGTAATAAAATTTAATGGCTTATCACTTTTGACCAACAGGTGGTGCTGTTTTCAAATTGATGTGACGTGTTCTGTGTGAAATGACAATGACACACACAAAGTTTGCCGTCATTATGTCAAAGCTTTGCAGAGATACAGCCTCAGATGTAGTTTGGCATCTTTCCAGCAAATTTGTTGATGTGCTAAACGAAAACGGTTTCGTATATCGACATGAAATTCATAACTTTTTGCCAGCATAATCTGAAGATGATCTGAGTCAAATTTGGTGAAGATCGGACTAACAGTCTGGGAGGAGTTCGAAAAAGTAGGTTTTGTACATTAATCAAAATGGCGGACAGGAAGTTTGGCCAATTTCGGCATAATGGGTATCAATGTTCTCGACTTGACCCAAGGAATCTATTGGCATCAGTTTCATTCCAATAGGCTAATGTAAACAGAAGTTATTAGCATTTTTGTAAATTTCATTATTAATGTTTAGTGAATGGCGTATTACTTCTGACCCATAGGTGGCACTGTTACCAAATTGATGTGGCTTGGTCAGAGTGTGGTGACAATAGCACATATAAAATTTGGTGTCAATATGTCAAAGCTTTGCAGAGATACAGACTCGGATGCAATTTGGCATCTTTCCAGTAAATTCGTTGATGCGCTAAACGAAAACGGTTTCGTGTATCGACACAAAATCCATAACTTTTTGTCAGCATGGTCTGAAGATGATCTGAGTCAAATTTGGTGAAGATCGGACTAACGGTCTAGGAGGAGTTCGAAAAAATAGGTTTTGTACATTAATCAAAATGGCGGACAGGAAGTTTGGCCAATATTGGCATTATGGGTATCAACGTTCTCGGCTTGACCCAAGGAATCTTTTGACATCAGGTTCATGACAATAGGCTAATGTACGCAAAAGTTATTAGCATTTTTCGAAATTTCGTTATAACTTTTGACCACAAGGTGGCGCTGGCCCCAAAATTTTTATGTACATTCAGGGCATGGTGCCGAACATTTTTGTAATTAATGTCGAAACGATACGCTAATCCGTTCTTAAGATACAGCATTTTAAAGCTAAATTCAAAATGGCCGACACCCAAAATGGCTGACATGGGAAAATTGGATATGGTTCGACTCGGTATGACACACTGAATCTAAAGAGACCAGTTTTGTGATTTTTGGACAAATCATTCAGACGTTATAAAGAAAAATAGCCATTTTTCGTATCTCCTGACCACTAGGGGGCACTGCACCGAAACACTGCAGGTAGGCTCAGGTCATGCTTGTTATAACACACACCAAGTTTGGTGTCAATATGACAAACTATTACGGAGATATAGCCTCACATTGATTTTTGCTAGCTTTTCGTAGAATTCTTTCGCGTGTTATTCGTGAACGGCTGGACGAATCGACTTGAATTCCATAACTTTTTGCCAGCATGGTCTGAAGATGATCTGGATCAATTTTTGTGACAATCGGTGCAACGGCCTAGGACGAGTTCGAAAAAGTAGGTTTTACGAACAATTGAGAATAGCGAAAAAACTAAACCTTACGATTTTTGAATTTTGGTGTCCATTCAACTCGGCATAAGCCAAGGAATCAGACGAAAAAAGAATTTTTGTTGTGTGCCTTACGGTTCAAATGTTATTAGCATAAATCTTTTGAAAGTTTGGACAAGTGGTGGCGCTAGAGAGTTTGAGTTAGAGACTCCAAACTTGCTATGGTTAATGTTGGGACTGTCCTCTATCAGTGTGCAAAATTATACAACTTTCCCGCAAGCGGTTCTATGGGCTGCCATAGACTTGCGGCGGAAGAGGAAGAAGAAGAAGAAGAAGAAGAAGAAGAAGAAGAAGCGGAATAAATATAGCTGCAAGCAGCAATTGCGGGGCCAAGCACAAAAGAGGCAGAATGAGGAGTTAAGAACGGCAAGGAGCAGCAGACCGACTACAACAGTGAGTAACTTAAGCCATTTTAGGATAATATCAGTTGAAATGGCTGAAAAATCATAATTACAACCAATCGTAATAAAATTTAATGGCTTATCACTTTTGACCAACAGGTGGTGCTGTTTTCAAATTGATGTGACGTGTTCTGTGTGAAATGACAATGACACACACAAAGTTTGCCGTCATTATGTCAAAGCTTTCCAGAGATACAGCCTCAGATGTAGTTTGGCATCTTTCCAGCAAATTTGTTGATGCGCTAAACGAAAACGGTTTCGTATATCGACACGAAATTCATAACTTTTTGCCAGCATAGTCTGAAGATGATCTGAGTCAAATTTGGTGAAGATCGGACTAACAGTCTGGGAGGAGTTCGAAAAAGTAGGTTTTGTACATTAATCAAAATGGCGGACAGGAAGTTTGGCCAATTTCGGCATAATGGGTATCAATGTTCTCGACTTGACCCAAGGAATCTATTGGCATCAGTTTCATTCCAATAGGCTAATGTAAACAGAAGTTATTAGCATTTTTGTAAATTTCATTATTAATGTTTAGTGAATGGCGTATTACTTCTGACCCATAGGTGGCACTGTTACCAAATTGATGTGGCTTGGTCAGAGTGTGGTGACAATAGTACATATAAAATTTGGTGTCAATATGTCAAAGCTTTGTAGAGATACAGACTCGGATGCAATTTGGCATCTTTCCAGTAAATTCGTTGATGCGCTAAACAAAAACGGTTTCGTGTATCGACACAAAATCCATAACTTTTTGTCAGCATGGTCTGAAGATGATCTGAGTCAAATTTGGTGAAAATTGGACTAACGATCTAGGAGGAGTTCAAAAAAGTAGGTTTTCAACATGAATCAAAATGGCGGACAGGAAGTTCAGCCAAAATTGGCAAAATTGGTATCGGTGTTCTCAGCATGACCGAAGGAATCTATCAAAATCAGTTTCATTTCAATAGGCTAATGTACGCAAAAGTTATTAGCATTTTTTGAAATTTCGTTATAACTTTTGGCCACAAGGTGGCGCTGGCCCCAAAATTTTTATGTACATTCAGGGCATGGTGCCGAACATTTTTGTAATTAATGTCGAAACGATACGCTAATCCGTTCTCAAGATACAGCATTTTAAAGCTAAATTCAAAATGGCCGACACCCAAAATGGATGACATGGGAAAATTGGATATGGTTCGACTCGGTATGACACACCGAATCTAAAGAGACCAGTTTTGTGATTTTTGGACAAATCATTCAGACGTTATAAAGAAAAATAGCCATTTTTCGTATCTCCTGACCACTAGGGGGCACTGCACCGAAACACTGCAGGTAGCCTCAGGTCATGCTTGTTATAACACACACCAAGTTTGGTGTCAATATGACAAACTGTTATGGAGATATAGCCTCACATTGATTTTTGCTAGTTTTTCGTAGAATTCTTTCGCGTGTTATTCGTGAACGGCTGGACGAATCGACTTGAATTCCATAACTTTTTGCCAGCGTGGTCTGAAGATGATCTGGATCAATTTTTGTGACAATCGGTGCAACGGCCTAGGACGAGTTCGAAAAAGTAGGTTTTACGAACAATTGAGAATAGCGAAAAAACTAAACCTTACGATTTTTGAATTTTGGTATCCATTCGACTCGGCATGAGCCAAGGAATCAGACGAAAAAAGAATTTTTGTTGTGTGACTTACGGTTCAAACGTTATTAGCATAAATCTTTTGAAAGTTTGGACAAGTGGTGGCGCTAGAGAGTTTGAGTTAGAGACTCCAAACTTGCTATGGTTAATGTTGGGACTGTCCTCTATCAGTGTGCAAAATTATACAACTTTCCCGCAAGCG
This sequence comes from Cirrhinus mrigala, assembly GCA_036247105.1. Lineage (NCBI taxonomy): Eukaryota > Metazoa > Chordata > Actinopteri > Cypriniformes > Cyprinidae > Cirrhinus > Cirrhinus mrigala. Next base: position 743,653 of record JAMKFB010000189.1, on the reverse strand, counting down.
GTTCTATGGGCTGCCATAGACTTGCGGCGGAAGAGGAAGAAGAAGAAGAAGAAGAATAATAAATATAGCTGCAAGCAGCAATTGCGGGGCCAAGCACAAAAGAGGCAGAATGAGGAGTTAAGCACGGCAAGGAGCAGCAGACCGACTACAACAGTGAGTAACTTAAGCCATTTTAGGATAATATCAGTTGAAATGGCTGAAAAATCATAATTACAACCAATCGTAATAAAATTTAATGGCTTATCACTTTTGACCAACAGGTGGTGCTGTTTTCAAATTGATGTGACGTGTTCTGTGTGAAATGACAATGACACACACAAAGTTTGCCGTCATTATGTCAAAGCTTTGCAGAGATACAGCCTCAGATGTAGTTTGGCATCTTTCCAGCAAATTTGTTGATGTGCTAAACGAAAACGGTTTCGTATATCGACATGAAATTCATAACTTTTTGCCAGCATAATCTGAAGATGATCTGAGTCAAATTTGGTGAAGATCGGACTAACAGTCTGGGAGGAGTTCGAAAAAGTAGGTTTTGTACATTAATCAAAATGGCGGACAGGAAGTTTGGCCAATTTCGGCATAATGGGTATCAATGTTCTCGACTTGACCCAAGGAATCTATTGGCATCAGTTTCATTCCAATAGGCTAATGTAAACAGAAGTTATTAGCATTTTTGTAAATTTCATTATTAATGTTTAGTGAATGGCGTATTACTTCTGACCCATAGGTGGCACTGTTACCAAATTGATGTGGCTTGGTCAGAGTGTGGTGACAATAGCACATATAAAATTTGGTGTCAATATGTCAAAGCTTTGCAGAGATACAGACTCGGATGCAATTTGGCATCTTTCCAGTAAATTCGTTGATGCGCTAAACGAAAACGGTTTCGTGTATCGACACAAAATCCATAACTTTTTGTCAGCATGGTCTGAAGATGATCTGAGTCAAATTTGGTGAAGATCGGACTAACGGTCTAGGAGGAGTTCGAAAAAATAGGTTTTGTACATTAATCAAAATGGCGGACAGGAAGTTTGGCCAATATTGGCATTATGGGTATCAACGTTCTCGGCTTGACCCAAGGAATCTTTTGACATCAGGTTCATGACAATAGGCTAATGTACGCAAAAGTTATTAGCATTTTTCGAAATTTCGTTATAACTTTTGACCACAAGGTGGCGCTGGCCCCAAAATTTTTATGTACATTCAGGGCATGGTGCCGAACATTTTTGTAATTAATGTCGAAACGATACGCTAATCCGTTCTTAAGATACAGCATTTTAAAGCTAAATTCAAAATGGCCGACACCCAAAATGGCTGACATGGGAAAATTGGATATGGTTCGACTCGGTATGACACACTGAATCTAAAGAGACCAGTTTTGTGATTTTTGGACAAATCATTCAGACGTTATAAAGAAAAATAGCCATTTTTCGTATCTCCTGACCACTAGGGGGCACTGCACCGAAACACTGCAGGTAGGCTCAGGTCATGCTTGTTATAACACACACCAAGTTTGGTGTCAATATGACAAACTATTACGGAGATATAGCCTCACATTGATTTTTGCTAGCTTTTCGTAGAATTCTTTCGCGTGTTATTCGTGAACGGCTGGACGAATCGACTTGAATTCCATAACTTTTTGCCAGCATGGTCTGAAGATGATCTGGATCAATTTTTGTGACAATCGGTGCAACGGCCTAGGACGAGTTCGAAAAAGTAGGTTTTACGAACAATTGAGAATAGCGAAAAAACTAAACCTTACGATTTTTGAATTTTGGTGTCCATTCAACTCGGCATAAGCCAAGGAATCAGAGGAAAAAAGAATTTTTGTTGTGTGCCTTACGGTTCAAATGTTATTAGCATAAATCTTTTGAAAGTTTGGACAAGTGGTGGCGCTAGAGAGTTTGAGTTAGAGACTCCAAACTTGCTATGGTTAATGTTGGGACTGTCCTCTATCAGTGTGCAAAATTATACAACTTTCCCGCAAGCGGTTCTATGGGCTGCCATAGACTTGCGGCGGAAGAGGAAGAAGAAGAAGAAGAAGAAGAAGAAGAAGAAGAAGCGGAATAAATATAGCTGCAAGCAGCAATTGCGGGGCCAAGCACAAAAGAGGCAGAATGAGGAGTTAAGAACGGCAAGGAGCAGCAGACCGACTACAACAGTGAGTAACTTAAGCCATTTTAGGATAATATCAGTTGAAATGGCTGAAAAATCATAATTACAACCAATCGTAATAAAATTTAATGGCTTATCACTTTTGACCAACAGGTGGTGCTGTTTTCAAATTGATGTGACGTGTTCTGTGTGAAATGACAATGACACACACAAAGTTTGCCGTCATTATGTCAAAGCTTTCCAGAGATACAGCCTCAGATGTAGTTTGGCATCTTTCCAGCAAATTTGTTGATGCGCTAAACGAAAACGGTTTCGTATATCGACACGAAATTCATAACTTTTTGCCAGCATAGTCTGAAGATGATCTGAGTCAAATTTGGTGAAGATCGGACTAACAGTCTGGGAGGAGTTCGAAAAAGTAGGTTTTGTACATTAATCAAAATGGCGGACAGGAAGTTTGGCCAATTTCGGCATAATGGGTATCAATGTTCTCGACTTGACCCAAGGAATCTATTGGCATCAGTTTCATTCCAATAGGCTAATGTAAACAGAAGTTATTAGCATTTTTGTAAATTTCATTATTAATGTTTAGTGAATGGCGTATTACTTCTGACCCATAGGTGGCACTGTTACCAAATTGATGTGGCTTGGTCAGAGTGTGGTGACAATAGTACATATAAAATTTGGTGTCAATATGTCAAAGCTTTGTAGAGATACAGACTCGGATGCAATTTGGCATCTTTCCAGTAAATTCGTTGATGCGCTAAACAAAAACGGTTTCGTGTATCGACACAAAATCCATAACTTTTTGTCAGCATGGTCTGAAGATGATCTGAGTCAAATTTGGTGAAAATTGGACTAACGATCTAGGAGGAGTTCAAAAAAGTAGGTTTTCAACATGAATCAAAATGGCGGACAGGAAGTTCAGCCAAAATTGGCAAAATTGGTATCGGTGTTCTCAGCATGACCGAAGGAATCTATCAAAATCAGTTTCATTTCAATAGGCTAATGTACGCAAAAGTTATTAGCATTTTTTGAAATTTCGTTATAACTTTTGGCCACAAGGTGGCGCTGGCCCCAAAATTTTTATGTACATTCAGGGCATGGTGCCGAACATTTTTGTAATTAATGTCGAAACGATACGCTAATCCGTTCTCAAGATACAGCATTTTAAAGCTAAATTCAAAATGGCCGACACCCAAAATGGATGACATGGGAAAATTGGATATGGTTCGACTCGGTATGACACACCGAATCTAAAGAGACCAGTTTTGTGATTTTTGGACAAATCATTCAGACGTTATAAAGAAAAATAGCCATTTTTCGTATCTCCTGACCACTAGGGGGCACTGCACCGAAACACTGCAGGTAGCCTCAGGTCATGCTTGTTATAACACACACCAAGTTTGGTGTCAATATGACAAACTGTTATGGAGATATAGCCTCACATTGATTTTTGCTAGTTTTTCGTAGAATTCTTTCGCGTGTTATTCGTGAACGGCTGGACGAATCGACTTGAATTCCATAACTTTTTGCCAGCGTGGTCTGAAGATGATCTGGATCAATTTTTGTGACAATCGGTGCAACGGCCTAGGACGAGTTCGAAAAAGTAGGTTTTACGAACAATTGAGAATAGCGAAAAAACTAAACCTTACGATTTTTGAATTTTGGTATCCATTCGACTCGGCATGAGCCAAGGAATCAGACGAAAAAAGAATTTTTGTTGTGTGACTTACGGTTCAAACGTTATTAGCATAAATCTTTTGAAAGTTTGGACAAGTGGTGGCGCTAGAGAGTTTGAGTTAGAGACTCCAAACTTGCTATGGTTAATGTTGGGACTGTCCTCTATCAGTGTGCAAAATTATACAACTTTCCCGCAAGCGGTTCTATGGGCTGCCATAGACTTGCGGCGGAAGAGGAAGAAGAAGAAGAAGAAGAATAATAAATATAGCTGCAAGCAGCAATTGCGGGGCCAAGCACAAAAGAGGCAGAATGAGGAGTTAAGCACGGCAAGGAGCAGCAGACCGACTACAACAGTGAGTAACTTAAGCCATTTTAGGATAATATCAGTTGAAATGGCTGAAAAATCATAATTACAACCAATCGTAATAAAATTTAATGGCTTATCACTTTTGACCAACAGGTGGTGCTGTTTTCAAATTGATGTGACGTGTTCTGTGTGAAATGACAATGACACACACAAAGTTTGCCGTCATTATGTCAAAGCTTTGCAGAGATACAGCCTCAGATGTAGTTTGGCATCTTTCCAGCAAATTTGTTGATGTGCTAAACGAAAACGGTTTCGTATATCGACATGAAATTCATAACTTTTTGCCAGCATAATCTGAAGATGATCTGAGTCAAATTTGGTGAAGATCGGACTAACAGTCTGGGAGGAGTTCGAAAAAGTAGGTTTTGTACATTAATCAAAATGGCGGACAGGAAGTTTGGCCAATTTCGGCATAATGGGTATCAATGTTCTCGACTTGACCCAAGGAATCTATTGGCATCAGTTTCATTCCAATAGGCTAATGTAAACAGAAGTTATTAGCATTTTTGTAAATTTCATTATTAATGTTTAGTGAATGGCGTATTACTTCTGACCCATAGGTGGCACTGTTACCAAATTGATGTGGCTTGGTCAGAGTGTGGTGACAATAGCACATATAAAATTTGGTGTCAATATGTCAAAGCTTTGCAGAGATACAGACTCGGATGCAATTTGGCATCTTTCCAGTAAATTCGTTGATGCGCTAAACGAAAACGGTTTCGTGTATCGACACAAAATCCATAACTTTTTGTCAGCATGGTCTGAAGATGATCTGAGTCAAATTTGGTGAAGATCGGACTAACGGTCTAGGAGGAGTTCGAAAAAATAGGTTTTGTACATTAATCAAAATGGCGGACAGGAAGTTTGGCCAATATTGGCATTATGGGTATCAACGTTCTCGGCTTGACCCAAGGAATCTTTTGACATCAGGTTCATGACAATAGGCTAATGTACGCAAAAGTTATTAGCATTTTTCGAAATTTCGTTATAACTTTTGACCACAAGGTGGCGCTGGCCCCAAAATTTTTATGTACATTCAGGGCATGGTGCCGAACATTTTTGTAATTAATGTCGAAACGATACGCTAATCCGTTCTTAAGATACAGCATTTTAAAGCTAAATTCAAAATGGCCGACACCCAAAATGGCTGACATGGGAAAATTGGATATGGTTCGACTCGGTATGACACACTGAATCTAAAGAGACCAGTTTTGTGATTTTTGGACAAATCATTCAGACGTTATAAAGAAAAATAGCCATTTTTCGTATCTCCTGACCACTAGGGGGCACTGCACCGAAACACTGCAGGTAGGCTCAGGTCATGCTTGTTATAACACACACCAAGTTTGGTGTCAATATGACAAACTATTACGGAGATATAGCCTCACATTGATTTTTGCTAGCTTTTCGTAGAATTCTTTCGCGTGTTATTCGTGAACGGCTGGACGAATCGACTTGAATTCCATAACTTTTTGCCAGCATGGTCTGAAGATGATCTGGATCAATTTTTGTGACAATCGGTGCAACGGCCTAGGACGAGTTCGAAAAAGTAGGTTTTACGAACAATTGAGAATAGCGAAAAAACTAAACCTTACGATTTTTGAATTTTGGTGTCCATTCAACTCGGCATAAGCCAAGGAATCAGAGGAAAAAAGAATTTTTGTTGTGTGCCTTACGGTTCAAATGTTATTAGCATAAATCTTTTGAAAGTTTGGACAAGTGGTGGCGCTAGAGAGTTTGAGTTAGAGACTCCAAACTTGCTATGGTTAATGTTGGGACTGTCCTCTATCAGTGTGCAAAATTATACAACTTTCCCGCAAGCGGTTCTATGGGCTGCCATAGACTTGCGGCGGAAGAGGAAGGAAGAAGAAGAAGAAGAAGAAATATATAGCTGCAAGCAGCAATTGCGGGGCCAAGCACAAAAGAGGCAGAATGAGGAGTTAAGCACGGCAAGGAGCAGCAGACCGACTACAACAGTGAGTAACTTAAGCCATTTTAGGATAATATCAGTTGAAATGGCTGAAAAATCATAATTACAACCAATCGTAATAAAATTTAATGGCTTATCACTTTTGACCAACAGGTGGTGCTGTTTTCAAATTGATGTGACGTGTTCTGTGTGAAATGACAATGACACACACAAAGTTTGCCGTCATTATGTCAAAGCTTTGCAGAGATACAGCCTCAGATGTAGTTTGGCATCTTTCCAGCAAATTTGTTGATGCGCTAAACGAAAACGGTTTCGTATATCGACACGAAATTCATAACTTTTTGCCAGCATAGTCTGAAGATGATCTGAGTCAAATTTGGTGAAGATCGGACTAACAGTCTGGGAGGAGTTCGAAAAAGTAGGTTTTGTACATTAATCAAAATGGCGGACAGGAAGTTTGGCCAATTTCGGCATAATGGGTATCAATGTTCTCGACTTGACCCAAGGAATCTATTGGCATCAGTTTCATTCCAATAGGCTAATGTAAACAGAAGTTATTAGCATTTTTGTAAATTTCATTATTAATGTTTAGTGAATGGCGTATTACTTCTGACCCATAGGTGGCACTGTTACCAAATTGATGTGGCTTGGTCAGAGTGTGGTGACAATAGCACATATAAAATTTGGTGTCAATATGTCAAAGCTTTGCAGAGATACAGACTCGGATGCAATTTGGCATCTTTCCAGTAAATTCGTTGATGCGCTAAACGAAAACGGTTTCGTGTATCGACACAAAATCCATAACTTTTTGTCAGCATGGTCTGAAGATGATCTGAGTCAAATTTGGTGAAAATTGGACTAACGGTCTAGGAGGAGTTCGAAAAAGTAGGTTTTCAACATGAATCAAAATGGCGGACAGGAAGTTCAGCCAAAATTGGCAAAATTGGTATCGTGTTCTCAGCATGACCGAAGGAATCTTTCGAAATCAGTTTCATTTCAATAGGCTAATGTACGCAAAAGTTATTAGCATTTTTTGAAATTTCGTTATAACTTTTGGCCACAAGGTGGCGCTGGCCCCAAAATTTTTATGTACATTCAGGGCATGGTGCCGAACATTTTTGTAATTAATGTCGAAACGATACGCTAATCCGTTCTCAAGATACAGCATTTTAAAGCTAAATTCAAAATGGCCGACACCCAAAATGGCTGACATGGGAAAATTGGATATGGTTCGACTCGGTATGACACACCGAATCTAAAGAGACCAGTTTTGTGATTTTTGGACAAATCATTCAGACGTTATAAAGAAAAATAGCCATTTTTCGTATCTCCTGACCACTAGGGGGCACTGCACCGAAACACTGCAGGTAGGCTCAGGTCATGCTTGTTATAACACACACCAAGTTTGGTGTCAATATGACAAACTATTACGGAGATATAGCCTCACATTGATTTTTGCTAGCTTTTTCGTAGAATTCGTTCGCGTGTTATTCGTGAACGGCTGGACGAATCGACTTGAATTCCATAACTTTTTGCCAGCGTGGTCTGAAGATGATCTGGATCAATTTTTGTGACAATCGGTGCAACGGCCTAGGACGAGTTCGAAAAAGTAGGTTTTACGAACAATTGAGAATAGCGAAAAAACTAAACCTTACGATTTTTGAATTTTGGTGTCCATTCGACTCGGCATAAGCCAAGGAATCAGAGGAAAAAAGAATTTTTGTTGTGTGCCTTACGGTTCAAACGTTATTAGCATAAATCTTTTGAAAGTTTGGACAAGTGGTGGCGCTAGAGAGTTTGAGTTAGAGACTCCAAACTTGCTATGGTTAATGTTGGGACTGTCCTCTATCAGTGTGCAAAATTATACAACTTTCCCGCAAGCGGTTCTATGGGCTGCCATAGACTTGCGGCGGAAGAGGAAGAGAAGAAGAAGAAGAAGAAGAATGAAGAAGCGGAATAAATATAGCTGCAAGCAGCAATTGCGGGGCCAAGCACAAAAGAGGCAGAATGAGGAGTTAAGCACGGCAAGGAGCAGCAGACCGACTACAACAGTGAGTAACTTAAGCCATTTTAGGATAATATCAGTTGAAATGGCTGAAAAATCATAATTACAACCAATCGTAATAAAATTTAATGGCTTATCACTTTTGACCAACAGGTGGTGCTGTTTTCAAATTGATGTGACGTGTTCTGTGTGAAATGACAATGACACACACAAAGTTTGCCGTCATTATGTCAAAGCTTTGCAGAGATACAGCCTCAGATGTAGTTTGGCATCTTTCCAGCAAATTTGTTGATGCGCTAAACGAAAACGGTTTCGTATATCGACACGAAATTCATAACTTTTTGCCAGCATAGTCTGAAGATGATCTGAGTCAAATTTGGTGAAGATCGGACTAACAGTCTGGGAGGAGTTCGAAAAAGTAGGTTTTGTACATTAATCAAAATGGCGGACAGGAAGTTTGGCCAATTTCGGCATAATGGGTATCAATGTTCTCGACTTGACCCAAGGAATCTATTGGCATCAGTTTCATTCCAATAGGCTAATGTAAACAGAAGTTATTAGCATTTTTGTAAATTTCATTATTAATGTTTAGTGAATGGCGTATTACTTCTGACCCATAGGTGGCACTGTTACCAAATTGATGTGGCTTGGTCAGAGTGTGGTGACAATAGCACATATAAAATTTGGTGTCAATATGTCAAAGCTTTGCAGAGATACAGACTCGGATGCAATTTGGCATCTTTCCAGTAAATTCGTTGATGCGCTAAACGAAAACGGTTTCGTGTATCGACACAAAATCCATAACTTTTTGTCAGCATGGTCTGAAGATGATCTGAGTCAAATTTGGTGAAGATCGGACTAACGGTCTAGGAGGAGTTCGAAAAAATAGGTTTTGTAACATTAATCAAAATGGCGGACAGGAAGTTTGGCCAATATTGGCAATATGGGTATCAACGTTCTCGGCTTGACCCAAGGAATCTTTTGACATCAGGTTCATGACAATAGGCTAATGTACGCAAAAGTTATTAGCATTTTTCGAAATTTCGTTATAACTTTTGACCACAAGGTGGCGCTGGCCCCAAAATTTTTATGTACATTCAGGGCATGGTGCCGAACATTTTTGTAATTAATGTCGAAACGATACGCTAATCCGTTCTCAAGATACAGCATTTTAAAGCTAAATTCAAAATGGCCGACACCCAAAATGGATGACATGGGAAAATTGGATATGGTTCGACTCGGTATGACACACCGAATCTAAAGAGACCAGTTTTGTGATTTTTGGACAAATCATTCAGACGTTATAAAAGAAAAATAGCCATTTTTCGTATCTCCTGACCACTAGGGGGCACTGCACCGAAACACTGCAGGTAGGCTCAGGTCATGCTTGTTATAACACACACCAAGTTTGGTGTCAATATGACAAACTATTACGGAGATATAGCCTCACATTGATTTTTGCTAGCTTTTTCGTAGAATTCTTTCGCGTGTTATTCGTGAACGGCTGGACGAATCGACTTGAATTCCATAACTTTTTGCCAGCATGGTCTGAAGATGATCTGGATCAATTTTTGTGACAATCGGTGCAACGGCCTAGGACGAGTTCGAAAAAGTAGGTTTTACGAACAATTGAGAATAGCGAAAAAACTAAACCTTACGATTTTTGAATTTTGGTGTCCATTCAACTCGGCATAAGCCAAGGAATCAGACGAAAAAAGAATTTTTGTTGTGTGCCTTACGGTTCAAATGTTATTAGCATAAATCTTTTGAAAGTTTGGACAAGTGGTGGCGCTAGAGAGTTTGAGTTAGAGACTCCAAACTTGCTATGGTTAATGTTGGGACTGTCCTCTATCAGTGTGCAAAATTATACAACTTTCCCGCAAGCGGTTCTATGGGCTGCCATAGACTTGCGGCGGAAGAGGAAGAAGAAGAAGAAGAAGAAGAAGAAGAAGAAGAATAACGCCAACGGATACAATAGGTGCCACCGCACCTCTGGTGCTTGGCCCCTAAATATAGCTGCAAGCAGCAATTGCGGGGCCAAGCACAAAAGAGGCAGAATGAGGAGTTAAGCACGGCAAGGAGCAGCAGACCGACTAAAACAGTGAGTAACTTAAGCCATTTTAGGATAATACCAGTTGAAATGTCTAAAAAATCATAAATACAACCAATCGTAATAAAATTTAATGGCTTATCACTTTTGACCAACAGGTGGTGCTGTTTTCAAATTGATGTGA
>JAMKFB010000189.1:531447-732819 GCA_036247105.1 Cirrhinus mrigala | reverse complement strand
CTTTTGAAAGTTTGGACAAGTGGTGGCGCTAGAGAGTTTGAGTTAGAGACTCCAAACTTGCTATGGTTAATGTTGGGACTGTCCTCTATCAGTGTGCAAAATTATACAACTTTCCCGCAAGCGGTTCTATGGGCTGCCATAGACTTGCGGCGGAAGAGGAAGAAGAAGAAGAAGAAGAAGCGGAATAATAATAACGCCAACGGATACAATAGGTGCCACCGCACCTCTGGTGCTTGGCCCCTAAATATAGCTGCAAGCAGCAATTGCGGGGCCAAGCACAAAAGAGGCAGAATGAGGAGTTAAGCACGGCAAGGAGCAGCAGACCGACTACAACAGTGAGTAACTTAAGCCATTTTAGGATAATATCAGTTGAAATGGCTGAAAAATCATAATTACAACCAATCGTAATAAAATTTAATGGCTTATCACTTTTGACCAACAGGTGGTGCTGTTTTCAAATTGATGTGACGTGTTCTGTGTGAAATGACAATGACACACACAAAGTTTGCCGTCATTATGTCAAAGCTTTGCAGAGATACAGCCTCAGATGTAGTTTGGCATCTTTCCAGCAAATTTGTTGATGCGCTAAACGAAAACGGTTTCGTATATCGACACGAAATTCATAACTTTTTGCCAGCATAGTCTGAAGATGATCTGAGTCAAATTTGGTGAAGATCGGACTAACAGTCTGGGAGGAGTTCGAAAAAGTAGGTTTTGTACATTAATCAAAATGGCGGACAGGAAGTTTGGCCAATTTCGGCATAATGGGTATCAATGTTCTCGACTTGACCCAAGGAATCTATTGGCATCAGTTTCATTCCAATAGGCTAATGTAAACAGAAGTTATTAGCATTTTTGTAAATTTCATTATTAATGTTTAGTGAATGGCGTATTACTTCTGACCCATAGGTGGCACTGTTACCAAATTGATGTGGCTTGGTCAGAGTGTGGTGACAATAGCACATATAAAATTTGGTGTCAATATGTCAAAGCTTTGCAGAGATACAGACTCGGATGCAATTTGGCATCTTTCCAGTAAATTCGTTGATGCGCTAAACGAAAACGGTTTCGTGTATCGACACAAAATCCATAACTTTTTGTCAGCATGGTCTGAAGATGATCTGAGTCAAATTTGGTGAAGATCGGACTAACGGTCTAGGAGGAGTTCGAAAAAATAGGTTTTGTACATTAATCAAAATGGCGGACAGGAAGTTTGGCCAATATTGGCATTATGGGTATCAACGTTCTCGGCTTGACCCAAGGAATCTTTTGACATCAGGTTCATGACAATAGGCTAATGTACGCAAAAGTTATTAGCATTTTTCGAAATTTCGTTATAACTTTTGACCACAAGGTGGCGCTGGCCCCAAAATTTTTATGTACATTCAGGGCATGGTGCCGAACATTTTTGTAATTAATGTCGAAACGATACGCTAATCCGTTCTTAAGATACAGCATTTTAAAGCTAAATTCAAAATGGCCGACACCCAAAATGGCTGACATGGGAAAATTGGATATGGTTCGACTCGGTATGACACACCGAATCTAAAGAGACCAGTTTTGTGATTTTTGGACAAATCATTCAGACGTTATAAAGAAAAATAGCCATTTTTCGTATCTCCTGACCACTAGGGGGCACTGCACCGAAACACTGCAGGTAGGCTCAGGTCATGCTTGTTATAACACACACCAAGTTTGGTGTCAATATGACAAACTATTACGGAGATATAGCCTCACATTGATTTTTGCTAGCTTTTCGTAGAATTCTTTCGCGTGTTATTCGTGAACGGCTGGACGAATCGACTTGAATTCCATAACTTTTTGCCAGCATGGTCTGAAGATGATCTGGATCAATTTTTGTGACAATCGGTGCAACGGCCTAGGACGAGTTCGAAAAAGTAGGTTTTACGAACAATTGAGAATAGCGAAAAAACTAAACCTTACGATTTTTGAATTTTGGTGTCCATTCAACTCGGCATAAGCCAAGGAATCAGAGGAAAAAAGAATTTTTGTTGTGTGCCTTACGGTTCAAACGTTATTAGCATAAATCTTTTGAAAGTTTGGACAAGTGGTGGCGCTAGAGAGTTTGAGTTAGAGACTCCAAACTTGCTATGGTTAATGTTGGGACTGTCCTCTATCAGTGTGCAAAATTATACAACTTTCCCGCAAGCGGTTCTATGGGCTGCCATAGACTTGCGGCGGAAGAGGAAGAAGAAGAAGAAGAAGAAGAAGAATAAATATAGCTGCAAGCAGCAATTGCGGGGCCAAGCACAAAAGAGGCAGAATGAGGAGTTAAGCACGGCAAGGAGCAGCAGACCGACTACAACAGTGAGTAACTTAAGCCATTTTAGGATAATATCAGTTGAAATGGCTGAAAAATCATAATTACAACCAATCGTAATAAAATTTAATGGCTTATCACTTTTGACCAACAGGTGGTGCTGTTTTCAAATTGATGTGACGTGTTCTGTGTGAAATGACAATGACACACACAAAGTTTGCCGTCATTATGTCAAAGCTTTGCAGAGATACAGCCTCAGATGTAGTTTGGCATCTTTCCAGCAAATTTGTTGATGCGCTAAACGAAAACGGTTTCGTATATCGACACGAAATTCATAACTTTTTGCCAGCATAGTCTGAAGATGATCTGAGTCAAATTTGGTGAAGATCGGACTAACAGTCTGGGAGGAGTTCGAAAAAGTAGGTTTTGTACATTAATCAAAATGGCGGACAGGAAGTTTGGCCAATTTCGGCATAATGGGTATCAATGTTCTCGACTTGACCCAAGGAATCTATTGGCATCAGTTTCATTCCAATAGGCTAATGTAAACAGAAGTTATTAGCATTTTTGTAAATTTCATTATTAATGTTTAGTGAATGGCGTATTACTTCTGACCCATAGGTGGCACTGTTACCAAATTGATGTGGCTTGGTCAGAGTGTGGTGACAATAGCACATATAAAATTTGGTGTCAATATGTCAAAGCTTTGCAGAGATACAGACTCGGATGCAATTTGGCATCTTTCCAGTAAATTCGTTGATGCGCTAAACGAAAACGGTTTCGTGTATCGACACAAAATCCATAACTTTTTGTCAGCATGGTCTGAAGATGATCTGAGTCAAATTTGGTGAAGATCGGACTAACGGTCTAGGAGGAGTTCGAAAAAATAGGTTTTGTACATTAATCAAAATGGCGGACAGGAAGTTTGGCCAATATTGGCATTATGGGTATCAACGTTCTCGGCTTGACCCAAGGAATCTTTTGACATCAGGTTCATGACAATAGGCTAATGTACGCAAAAGTTATTAGCATTTTTCGAAATTTCGTTATAACTTTTGACCACAAGGTGGCGCTGGCCCCAAAATTTTTATGTACATTCAGGGCATGGTGCCGAACATTTTTGTAATTAATGTCGAAACGATACGCTAATCCGTTCTTAAGATACAGCATTTTAAAGCTAAATTCAAAATGGCCGACACCCAAAATGGCTGACATGGGAAAATTGGATATGGTTCGACTCGGTATGACACACCGAATCTAAAGAGACCAGTTTTGTGATTTTTGGACAAATCATTCAGACGTTATAAAGAAAAATAGCCATTTTTCGTATCTCCTGACCACTAGGGGGCACTGCACCGAAACACTGCAGGTAGGCTCAGGTCATGCTTGTTATAACACACACCAAGTTTGGTGTCAATATGACAAACTATTACGGAGATATAGCCTCACATTGATTTTTGCTAGCTTTTCGTAGAATTCTTTCGCGTGTTATTCGTGAACGGCTGGACGAATCGACTTGAATTCCATAACTTTTTGCCAGCATGGTCTGAAGATGATCTGGATCAATTTTTGTGACAATCGGTGCAACGGCCTAGGACGAGTTCGAAAAAGTAGGTTTTACGAACAATTGAGAATAGCGAAAAAACTAAACCTTACGATTTTTGAATTTTGGTGTCCATTCAACTCGGCATAAGCCAAGGAATCAGAGGAAAAAAGAATTTTTGTTGTGTGCCTTACGGTTCAAACGTTATTAGCATAAATCTTTTGAAAGTTTGGACAAGTGGTGGCGCTAGAGAGTTTGAGTTAGAGACTCCAAACTTGCTATGGTTAATGTTGGGACTGTCCTCTATCAGTGTGCAAAATTATACAACTTTCCCGCAAGCGGTTCTATGGGCTGCCATAGACTTGCGGCGGAAGAGGAAGAAGAAGAAGAAGAAGAAGAAGAAGAATAAATATAGCTGCAAGCAGCAATTGCGGGGCCAAGCACAAAAGAGGCAGAATGAGGAGTTAAGCACGGCAAGGAGCAGCAGACCGACTACAACAGTGAGTAACTTAAGCCATTTTAGGATAATATCAGTTGAAATGGCTGAAAAATCATAATTACAACCAATCGTAATAAAATTTAATGGCTTATCACTTTTGACCAACAGGTGGTGCTGTTTTCAAATTGATGTGACGTGTTCTGTGTGAAATGACAATGACACACACAAAGTTTGCCGTCATTATGTCAAAGCTTTGCAGAGATACAGCCTCAGATGTAGTTTGGCATCTTTCCAGCAAATTTGTTGATGCGCTAAACGAAAACGGTTTCGTATATCGACACGAAATTCATAACTTTTTGCCAGCATAGTCTGAAGATGATCTGAGTCAAATTTGGTGAAGATCGGACTAACAGTCTGGGAGGAGTTCGAAAAAGTAGGTTTTGTACATTAATCAAAATGGCGGACAGGAAGTTTGGCCAATTTCGGCATAATGGGTATCAATGTTCTCGACTTGACCCAAGGAATCTACTGGCATCAGTTTCATTCCAATAGGCTAATGTAAACAGAAGTTATTAGCATTTTTGTAAATTTCATTATTAATGTTTAGTGAATGGCGTATTACTTCTGACCCATAGGTGGCACTGTTACCAAATTGATGTGGCTTGGTCAGAGTGTGGTGACAATAGCACATATAAAATTTGGTGTCAATATGTCAAAGCTTTGCAGAGATACAGACTCGGATGCAATTTGGCATCTTTCCAGTAAATTCGTTGATGCGCTAAACGAAAACGGTTTCGTGTATCGACACAAAATCCATAACTTTTTGTCAGCATGGTCTGAAGATGATCTGAGTCAAATTTGGTGAAGATCGGACTAACGGTCTAGGAGGAGTTCGAAAAAATAGGTTTTGTACATTAATCAAAATGGCGGACAGGAAGTTCGGCCAATATTGGCATTATGGGTATCAACGTTCTCGGCTTGACCCAAGGAATCTTTTGACATCAGGTTCATGACAATAGGCTAATGTACGCAAAAGTTATTAGCATTTTTTCGAAATTTCGTTATAACTTTTGACCACAAGGTGGCGCTGGCCCCAAAATTTTTATGTACATTCAGGGCATGGTGCCGAACATTTTTGTAATTAATGTCGAAACGATACGCTAATCCGTTCTCAAGATACAGCATTTTAAAGCTAAATTCAAAATGGCCGACACCCAAAATGGCTGACATGGGAAAATTGGATATGGTTCGACTCGGTATGACACACCGAATCTAAAGAGACCAGTTTTGTGATTTTTGGACAAATCATTCAGACGTTATAAAGAAAAATAGCCATTTTTCGTATCTCCTGACCACTAGGGGGCACTGCACCGAAACACTGCAGGTAGGCTCAGGTCATGCTTGTTATAACACACACCAAGTTTGGTGTCAATATGACAAACTATTACGGAGATATAGCCTCACATTGATTTTTGCTAGCTTTTTCGTAGAATTCTTTCGCGTGTTATTCGTGAACGGCTGGACGAATCGACTTGAATTCCATAACTTTTTGCCAGCATGGTCTGAAGATGATCTGGATCAATTTTTGTGACAATCGGTGCAACGGCCTAGGACGAGTTCGAAAAAGTAGGTTTTACGAACAATTGAGAATAGCGAAAAAACTAAACCTTACGATTTTTGAATTTTGGTGTCCATTCGACTCGGCATAAGCCAAGGAATCAGAGGAAAAAAGAATTTTTATTGTGTGGCTTACGGTTCAAATGTTATTAGCATAAATCTTTTGAAAGTTTGGACAAGTGGTGGCGCTAGAGAGTTTGAGTTAGAGACTCCAAACTTGCTATGGTTAATGTTGAGACTGTCCTCTATCAGTGTGCAAAATTATACAACTTTCCCGCAAGCGGTTCTATGGGCTGCCATAGACTTGCGGCGGAAGAGGAAGAAGAGAAGAAGAAGAAGAAGAAGAAGAAGAAGAAGCGGAATAATAATAACGCCAACGGATACAATAGGTGCCACCGCACCTCTGGTGCTTGGCCCCTAATAACGCCAACGGATACAATAGGTGCCACCGCACCTCTGGTGCTTGGCCCCTAATAATAATAATAATAATAACGCGACTACACAAAACGAAATAACGTTATTAGGGGCCAAGCACCAGAGGTGCGGTGGCACCTATTGTATCCGTTGGCGTTATTATTATTCCGCTTCTTCTTCTTCCTCTTCCGCCGCAAGTCTATGGCAGCCCATAGAACCGCTTGCGGGAAAGTTGTATAATTTTGCACACTGATAGAGGACAGTCCCAACATTAACCATAGCAAGTTTGGAGTCTCTAACTCAAACTCTCTAGCGCCACCACTTGTCCAAACTTTCAAAAGATTTATGCTAATAACGTTTGAACCGTAAGGCACACAACAAAAATTCTTTTTTCCTCTGATTCCTTGGCTTATGCCGAGTTGAATGGACACCAAAATTCAAAAATCGTAAGGTTTAGTTTTTTCGCTATTCTCAATTGTTCGTAAAACCTACTTTTTCGAACTCGTCCTAGGCCGTTGCACCGATTGTCACAAAAATTGATCCAGATCATCTTCAGACCATGCTGGCAAAAAGTTATGGAATTCAAGTCGATTCGTCCAGCCGTTCACGAATAACACGCGAAAGAATTCTACGAAAAGCTAGCAAAAATCAATGTGAGGCTATATCTCCGTAATAGTTTGTCATATTGACACCAAACTTGGTGTGTGTTATAACAAGCATGACCTGAGCCTACCTGCAGTGTTTCGGTGCAGTGCCCCCTAGTGGTCAGGAGATACGAAAAATGGCTATTTTTCTTTATAACGTCTGAATGATTTGTCCAAAAATCACAAAACTGGTCTCTTTAGATTCGGTGTGTCATACCGAGTCGAACCATATCCAATTTTCCCATGTCAGCCATTTTGGGTGTCGGCCATTTTGAATTTAGCTTTAAAATGCTGTATCTTAAGAACGGATTAGCGTATCGTTTCGACATTAATTACAAAAATGTTCGGCACCGTGCCCTGAATGTACATAAAAATTTTGGGGCCAGCGCCACCTTGTGGTCAAAAGTTATAACGAAATTTCGAAAAATGCTAATAACTTTTGCGTACATTAGCCTATTGTCATGAACCTGATGTCAAAAGATTCCTTGGGTCAAGCCGAGAACGTTGATACCCATAATGCCAATATTGGCCAAACTTCCTGTCCGCCATTTTGATTAATGTACAAAACCTATTTTTTCGAACTCCTCCTAGACCGTTAGTCCGATCTTCACCAAATTTGACTCAGATCATCTTCAGACCATGCTGACAAAAAGTTATGGATTTTGTGTCGATACACGAAACCGTTTTCGTTTAGCGCATCAACGAATTTACTGGAAAGATGCCAAATTGCATCCGAGTCTGTATCTCTACAAAGCTTTGACATATTGACACCAAATTTTATATGTGCTATTGTCACCACACTCTGACCAAGCCACATCAATTTGGTAACAGTGCCACCTATGGGTCAGAAGTAATACGCCATTCACTAAACATTAATAATGAAATTTACAAAAATGCTAATAACTTCTGTTTACATTAGC
Organism: Cirrhinus mrigala; assembly: GCA_036247105.1. Lineage (NCBI taxonomy): Eukaryota > Metazoa > Chordata > Actinopteri > Cypriniformes > Cyprinidae > Cirrhinus > Cirrhinus mrigala. Next base: position 724,961 of record JAMKFB010000189.1, on the reverse strand, counting down.
CTATTGGAATGAAACTGATGCCAATAGATTCCTTGGGTCAAGTCGAGAACATTGATACCCATTATGCCGAAATTGGCCAAACTTCCTGTCCGCCATTTTGATTAATGTACAAAACCTACTTTTTCGAACTCCTCCCAGACTGTTAGTCCGATCTTCACCAAATTTGACTCAGATCATCTTCAGACTATGCTGGCAAAAAGTTATGGATTTCGTGTCGATATACGAAACCGTTTTCGTTTAGCGCATCAACAAATTTGCTGGAAAGATGCCAAACTACATCTGAGGCTGTATCTCTGCAAAGCTTTGACATAATGACGGCAAACTTTGTGTGTGTCATTGTCATTTCACACAGAACACGTCACATCAATTTGAAAACAGCACCACCTGTTGGTCAAAAGTGATAAGCCATTAAATTTTATTACGATTGGTTGTAATTATGATTTTTCAGCCATTTCAACTGATATTATCCTAAAATGGCTTAAGTTACTCACTGTTGTAGTCGGTCTGCTGCTCCTTGCCGTGCTTAACTCCTCATTCTGCCTCTTTTGTGCTTGGCCCCGCAATTGCTGCTTGCAGCTATATTTATTATTATTATTATTTCGCAGTATTTCTGAAGTGGGCTGCATCAGGTCGTACTGCGCAGACGCAGGCAACGTCACTTCCTCAAGCCCCACTCACTGCATTATTTAGAAGACGACAACAAACAAGTTACCTGACTGACTGACTCCATGTGTACTAAGCATCAGTGTTGGGAGTACCGTATTACAAAAGTAATAATATTATATTAGTATACTTTTTGCTGAAGAGAAGAGAAATAATGCAGCGGACGCAACAAAAAATAAGTTAAACTAAAAATAACAAAATCAGTTTTTTTATCAAATCATAGTCTAAATATAAAACGAATGAATGCGCGAAATATATTTAACTTAAATAGCCTAATTAACAGATTAACAGAACAAAAGGAAAAGAGTGGCGCGGCGCTCAGCGCTCGTTGACAAAGGAGATGACAGAAATAAAAGTAAACGCTGCAATTTTGAATGATCTGTATGACCAAAAATGACTGATTATTTTTTTGTTGTTTGTTTCCGCTGTTCGATCGTGCCGGCGCCTCACGCACACACATACAGTCAACAAACATACACTGATTAATTCAAATTACGTACTGCGTAGTGTAATCCGTGTCGTTTAGCCTGAGGTCGGGCCTAACACATATTTGCTCATGTGAGGATGTTTTTACGCGCATTAAGTACAAAGCTTGGTTTACTAATAAATAATAGTTTAGCATTCAAATACATTGCGAATATGGACACATTTAATTGGGTTCATGCCGAATGAGAGAGGTAGGCTGCGTGAGAACAACCATTTGCTTTCAGTTTCGCTTTAAATTAGCCTAATTTGTTTTGGCTTGTTTAGCAACTTACATATTTTATTCTTGTTTTGTTCCGAAAACTGTTCAAAATAGTCTATAGGCTAGGTATTGTGTTTATTGTTTGTACATTATAACATTTGTCTTTATTTACCGGCATTATTAAAAAAATGTAACAATTTTGTGCTTATCTGTGTTTAACCTAAACTATAATGTTAATTTAGACCTACATACCGGTAGCATATCTAAATATGATTTTATAATTTTATGCTATATAGACCTACCTCATTACCCTCCACTGGATGCATAATGAGCTGCAGTAAACTACATTTTGGTATTTTATAATGCCTAGTCGTACTTCTGTGGATATTTTGGTGAAAGTAACTCAAAAGTAGTATAACGCATTACAATTCAGAGACAGTAATATTGCAATGTAACTAATTATTTTTAAAGGACAGTAACTAGTAATATGTAATGTATTACATTTTGGAAGTAACCTAAAACTGCTAAGCATCCCTTGTTGGCCAAATACTGTAGCTACTTTTGTCAGACTACAATAAAATTTTCATTGACTAAAACTAGACTAAATGTCATCAGTTTTTGTTGACTAAAACTAGACGAAAATAGTCATGGATAATTCTGACTAAACTAAGACTAAAATGCTCAGACTTTTAGTCGACTGAAACTTGACTAGACTAAAAAGAGTATGAACGTGACTAAAACTAATAAAAACTAAAATGACAGCTTCACACAAAGACTAGACTAAAACTAAAATTAAAACAAGCCACCAAAAAACGTTAAATGCAAGAAAGCCTTTGGAGACAGCTAGGCAGGGACACTTCATCACTCACTCCAACTTCCCCTCAAAGATTCATCATGGCAGATGGCAAGGTTCACCAGGCTACTAACCAAAGCACAATCAACTACAAGTGGCAGGATAAAATTTGCAGTGTTGATACGTATATACTGAAGGATGCTTACCTTCCATTTCCCCTGATCGCTGGCTTGGATTTCTTGAGGGTTGCTGGAGCCCTTCTGGATGTGGGACAAAGTAGATACAGCCTGAAAACAGGGACCAGTTATACATTCTACCCTTTCTTGACGTCTTCAATTATTCCAGGGCCAACCACAACACTGACTGGCGAAAACACTCTACACAATGCCGCTGTGACTCTCTACTACGCCTTACCTCAAACTTGCAGGGATGCAAACAGAGGTATGGTCAAAAAGGAGTGAGATTATCAAAGCCCGTGCCCCCGCAGCAAATATCATATAATTACATTGCCACCAACCTCTGCCATCCAGGGCTCACCCTATACACACACAAAGTTCTTTATATGAAAATACACAGTCCCAGTTCCTTGGAAATTCTTAAAAGTAAAGAACACTGAGACAACGCTGGAAAATTTAACGTAAATTTTATTCCAAAATAGAACTTATTAGACTATTGTGCCAGTCCCTTCATTACAGTGCACTTCTTCCAGCTCTCTACAGTTTCTTCTTCTTCCTTGCTATCACCAATGCCTCCAGGGCCTTGCGTCTAGCTGCATTTTTCTGCTTTGCCACATGTCTCAGCAAGCCTGCCTTTCTTCTGCTTGACCAGTGGTCTTGGCCCTCTCAGCACTTCCGCAGGAAGCTCTACAGCCATACTCTGCCTGCCTCTTCTTCCTTTCCTCAATTCTCTTCTCTCTGAAGGATTTATCCTTTTTCCCAGCAGCCCTGATGTTGCGGCAGACAGTTTTGTCCACTGGCCCAAGTTTCACATCTTCCCTCTTGAACATGGTGATTCCTGTCCGCCGCCTTGATCTTAGGGTGTATTTAACTGTTTGCACAGCATTAAAGGTAGAGATCCTCATGTTGGCACTTTTCTTGTCAATCACATCACCCATGAGGCTAAAGGAGGACTCTACTAGTGGCCCATGGAAGATGGAGAGGGCACCTCTGATGACCTGCGTGAGGGCTGGATACTTTCCCAGACTTATGACATGGGCCCACCACTTCACAATGTCATCTCCTTCTTCATAGTTGGCCAGGTTGGGGTCCACATTGTACCTTAGGATCTCCATGCTGGGGTCACTCTCTGTGGGCACCAAGTGCTTCATGATAATAGCCAACTCCTTCAGCTGAATAACAGCCTGTGAATGGCCCCTCACCACAGGATCGATGGAGGACAAGGCCTGCAGGGTTTTACTTTTCAGGGGTAGTTTGGCCTGCATGTATTTGCCACAATTGATGTACGCCTTGGTAACATTTTCAATAAAATCCATGATTACCTGCAACACATAACATAAAAAACACATTTATATCGGCAATTTCATTGTTGCAATACAATGACAAGATTTAATACTGCTTTTCTCCCAAATGAAATCAGGATTCTGATCTAACCACCATTAAATAAATGTTCAAATCAGTCCATGACATGAAATGGGTGATTACATTACATATTCATATTTGTCCCATATGATGTATTTAAACATGGATGGTAGCATCATGCAGGGCATAAAAACCGTCACTGAATTGGAGAATGTCCAAATCTTCTTAGCAATTAATCAAAATAACATTAAGATGCACAAGATATTAAACACTAGATGTACATTTTCGATAATGTGATATGACAAATTTTCATAATTACGCTTTTGCATTTTTAACCAGTAGGTGGCAGCATGTCCTAGGGGATTATTCAAAAATAAGCGGCTCGTTACTGTTCAGACGTCAACAAGCTGCTAGCCTCAAACTAGCACAAGTCCTAACCGAACATTAGCATTAGGCTACACATTGGAAAGGGGGTAGAGTTATAAGTATAAGCTGCTACTAAAGCATTACTGGACAAGATAGTGCTAGTCTATCTGGAATACTATTAAACTGTCTGACGCAACAAACAAGGTTAAAAAAAAATCCGACTGTATTTTTGCTAGTCATCTAAAATGTGCTAGCTAGCACTATCTTACAGATGAACCTGGCATAGTTATTATAAAACGTAATGACACATTAGGACTACCTAAACATTACACAATGCAAATGGTAGAAATTATATGATTAGAAGATATCAAATAGCATGGTTAACCTTACCTCTTTTGCAAAAAGACCAGGCGCGGCACAAAATTCCAGGATCTCGGACTGATGGAAATCCATGTAATGCAGTGAAGAGCAGCCGGCAGCAGATAATAGTGCACAGCCAATTGGCTGACGTGCGCAGCTAATTGGCTGACGTGGGCAGCTTTCTGACTCACTGTTTTCTTTTCATATAAGTTTCCTATGTTTCATGGACTGTAACGGCGTTTACTTATTTAGTAATTTTAATACAGAATTTCCTATGATGAAATTATAATCTGACACTCCAACGTACCCCCCCCCCCCAAAAAAAAAAAAAAAAAAAAAACCTCATCGGATCTGCACGATTCACACATGTCCCCCCCAAAGCCGTGAAAAAAGCGGCATCCGCCAAAAGGAGCGCCGTTTGCATCCCTGAACTTGGAAACCATCACTCACTACCCCAATCCCTGGGCCTGTTCCATGTTGGGACTCTGACAAACAGGAGTTATTGCAGTTGATGGCTACATGGCCACGCACCACCTCAAATGTTCTGGGACGGACAGCTGTGGAACAACATAAAATCATCTTGTCTGATGAGGTGCCACTTAAATCCAGAGCATACAGAGTCTCACCCTTCAAGAAAAAGATCATTGAAGACCAGGTAGATCAGATGCTCAAAGACCACATCATTGAACCCTCCTTTTCTCCATGGCCATCACCCGTCGTCCTAGTCCCCAAATCTGATGGCAGTTACAGGTTCGGTGTTGACTATAGAAGGCTAAATAGTAAGACAATACCTGACGCTTACCCTATGCTGCTAATACATGACATCCTGGAATCCATGGATGATGCCACCTGGTTCAGCACATTGGACTTACAGTCAGGATATTGGCAGGTGGAGATGGAGAAAACCACTTTCATCACTACCAAGGGGCTGTTCCATTTCTGCTCTATGCCGTATGGGCTCTGGAACGCCGCGGCAACGTTCCAACGGCTCATGGAAAAAGTCCTAGCAGAATTGAGGGGACATTTTTGCTTTGTGTACATAGACGACATTATCATCTACTCAAGAACATTAGATGAACACTGTTGGAAATTTTTCTTAGAGACCAGGAGACGTTTTGGATATCTTGAAGCAGAAGTTTCTCTTTATTCAGATACTCGCTGCGTGGCGCTGCAGTCATCAAAAAGTCGTCTAACAAAATCTCAGCACAGCAGAGTATATAGGTTTCAAGGGGGAGGAGTACATAGAGGTGGAATCAATCTAAACAAAGCATGCAAATGTGGTACAGGAAATCAGCCCAGTAAAAGGTTTTTCCCAGCCTTGATCTAGTTAGCATACAAGTGTCATTCAAATGCATAGGTGTTAAAGCAAAAGGCACAATTGTACCTTGAGCTTAGAATTCACACTTAACTTGGGAAACCTGCCAGATGTTCAGCTGGACTGCCTGCTCTTAGAATGTCACAATATACATAACTTTTTCGTTCATGTTGTTATATTGGAACCTAGCATAGGATCAGCATATTTTAAACAGATTCTAAAATTTGTAATCCTTCAACACGTTCATCATCTGAACACCATAATACAGAGACTCACCCAGGCAAACCTCACCCTTAATATGAAAAAATGCCACTTCTTCAAACAGCAGCTGAAAATGTGTTCCTTGGATACATTGTCTCGGCAAAAGGAGTCTAGGTCGACCCAGCAAAGACTTTGGTTGTCACCCAGTAGTATCCACCTCCCAACGACCTTAAGGCCCTCCAACGTTTCCTGGGACTAGCAGGGTGGTACCACAAATTTATACCCCATTTTGCGGACATCACTGCTCCCTTAAACCACCTGAAAAAGAAGGGAGTTGAATGGGAATGGACACCCGAGTGCCAGACCAGCTTTGATCTCGTCAAACAAACATTGCAAACGTCACCTGTGTTGATGCAACTGGACCTCAATCAAGCTTTTCAGGTTCATACAGATGCCAGCAATGTTGGTTTGGGAGCCATTCTAACCCAGCAAACACCTGAGGGCGAAAGAGTGGTAGCATATGTCTCAAGGACATTACGAGGAGCAGAACTAAACTATTCAACCTCTGAGAAAGAGTGTCTGGCTGTGGTCTGGGCAGTGGAGAAGCGGAAACATTATCTTGAGGGAACCACATTCAACATCTATACTGACCATGCCGCTCTTGCTTGGACCTTCAATAGCCCCAAAACCTCCTCTCGGCTAACCCAATGGACTCTTAGGCTGCAACAATTTCACTTCCAGGTTCATCATAAGAAGGGCTACCTCAATCTGGGACCAGATGTCTTGTCTCGAGCCTGTGTCTCATTGAACGAAGAGCACGCACATTGCTTGGTCATAACGTCAAAATGTTCATCTGATATCCTGAACACATTAGATGAAATATATCTATATCATACCTGCAAACAGATCAGAAAGCTAGGAAAGTGCAAGGCCAACACATCTTCTTCAAGGACTACCAGGGGCTGTTGTATCGCCAAGTACCTGTCAGGGATAATGGAGACAAATTTCAGCTGGTTGTTCCCCAGAAATTAATAGCTGGTTTCCTCCATTACTTTCATGATAACCCTCTGGGAGGACATCATGGCCGGCTAAAAACCCTGCTGAGGCTTCTGGAAGTGGCTTGGTGGCCGACCCTCCGTAAAGATGTCTGGTAATATGTCAAGGGTTGCAACATCTGTCAGAAATATAAACACGATAACACAAAACCTAGTGTCTTTCTGCAAAACATGCAGGTGACGGAACCAGGGCACACCTTAGGAGTGGATTTGATGAGCCCTTTTCCACTTAGTAAGAAACAAAATGCTTACCTGTAGTTGATTACTACACAAAGTGGGTGGAGATGTTTGCCCTCAGAGATGCCAAGACACAGAAAATTGTCAGAATTCTCAAGGACGAGATCTTTACTCGCTGGGGTGTACCAAAATACATTATTTCAGACTGTGGAGCACAATTTACCTCCAATGTCCTAGCTGAGCTGTGTAAGACCTGGTGTAGTGTCCAAAAACTCACTACCAGTTATCACCCACAAACAAACCTGACAGAAAGAATAAACCGGACATTAAAAATTATGATAGCATCATATGTGGGAAAACACCATCACTTATTGGACCAATGGCTATCGGAATTTCGTTTTTCCATCAACACTGCTTACCAGGAGACCACTGGCAAAACACCAGCCGAGCTGATGCTGGGCAGACAGCTTCATGGGCCCTCAGAAAGACTGATCCACAAACCACCCACTCCAGCTCAACCCTCATATAACCTACTGGAGAGACAAAACATCATGGCAGAGGAGGTAAAATCTAGAATGAAAGTGCAACAAGCCAGACAAGCTAGATACTACAACACCCGTCGGAAAGATACGCAGTTTCACTCGGGAGATCTAGTCTGGATTAGAACACATCCACTTTCATCAGCCCCAAACAAATACTCTGCTAAGCTAGCGCCCAAGTGGGAGGGACCAGCTGAAATAATAAAAAAAATAGGGCCAATAAATTACACAGTTCGTTGGGGAGACCCACCAAAAACAGAGAATATGAATGTGGTTAACCTGAAACGGTGGTACGGATGTTCTCCTCCGACCTCGCATGCTGGGGTGGGGGATCTATGTAGCGTAGCCACATAAGGGTAAGTTTATTTATAGGATCGTTTGCCAATAAGAAGGCGTTATCTATTATGTTTATTGCTTTCCCCTGTGTGCTGTTATCTCCCTTTTGTTTGTCTGTGTTTGACCCCGTACTTGATTCTCGCGAGATTCCGTTTGTGCTCCATCGTCACGTGACGTTGAGTCATCTAAGCAGGAAGTACGTGTAGTGTTTTCCATATATGGAGCCGGCTTACCAGCGTTCAGGAGCGGCGCCGCTCAAAGGCTTCGGAAGTGTTCCCGGCGATCGATCCGGTAGATTATTCTTTTTTTGGCTGTATAATTTTTAATGGACAGTGTCTTCTTGTGGAGTATATATTTATATTTTTTGGATACTTACCTTGAAGGACATTTAAACAGCCGGAGCTGTGTGGATTTGCGCTCCCGGGGAATAAAAGCCTGCCGGTGAGACCGATCTGAAATCTATCTTGTATATAGTGTACTGTTTGGACGCTGAGAGACAAAACACTCATATATACACATACACATATACACTGTGTGCAGAATTATTAGGCATGTTGATATTCTGGTCATATTTTTTTTCCAAACACATTTTACCAATTCCAAACCACATCAGTCTTAATAACTACTATTAATTTTGTATTTAATCATTTGTAAGTGATATATAATTGTCCGTGAAGGCTGGAAGTGAAAAACTCCTTATATTCAGGTGTGCAGAATTATTAGGCATGTTTTCGTTTACAGCTAAAATGAGCCAAAAAAGAGATTTAACCCAGACTGAAAAGTCCAAATTATTAAATGCCCATGAGAAGAATGCAATACTAATGCATTACAAGAATTTGCAAAGTTAAGGCTTGACCATTGGACAGAGAAATGCTTGTTGAGTCTGCATGGTCAGAAAAAACAGGTGGAGAAGAAAAGATGCATGTTAACTGCAAAAGAATTAGGAATTAAGGTGAAGAATTAGGTGTGACACCATCAGGAACCGTTTCCAGTTCTCCAGCGCCACCATTTTCCAGAACTGCAACCGACCTGGAGTCTTCAGAAGTGCAATGTGTCAGGTTCTCAGAGACTTTGCTTGGGAAAAAATCCTAAAAAATGCCCCTGACTTAATAAGAATAACAAGCTGACGTCTTGTGAAATACATGAAGACAGTTTTTTTATATGCTTTAGAGACAGATAAGTTGAGAGTGACTCTTGAAGGACAAGCATCACATCCTCTTGTACCTCTGATTCAAGAATTTATCTTCTAAAATCTGGCAATAAGTTTTGGGAGTTCATTTTAGTCCATCTCTGCAAGTCAGACTTTTCAGGATAAGAGACTAAACATGAACTCCCAAAACTTACTGCCAGATTTTGGAAGATAAATTCTTGAATCAGAGGCACAAGAGGATGTGATGCTTGTCCTTCAAGAGTCACTCTCAACTTATCTGTCTCTAAAGCATATAAAAAAACTGTCTTCATGTATTTCACAAGACGTCAGCTTGTTATTCTTATTAAGTCAGGGGCATTTTTTAGGATTTTTTCCCAAGCAAAGTCTCTGAGAACCTGACACATTGCACTTCTGAAGACTCCAGGTAGGTTGCAGTTCTGGAAAATGGTGGCGCTGGAGAACTGGAAACGGTTCCTGATGGTGTCACACCTAATTCTTCACCTTAATTCCTAATTCTTTTGCAGTTAACATGCATCTTTTCTTCTCCACCTGTTTTTTCTGACCATGCAGACTCAACAAGCATTTCTCTGTCCAATGGTCAAGCCTTAACTTTGCAAATTCTTGTAATGTATTAGTATTGCATTCTTCTCATGGGCATTTAATAATTTGGACTTTTCAGTCTGGGTTAAATCTCTTTTTTGGCTCATTTTAGCTGTAAACGAAAACATGCCTAATAATTCTGCACACCTGAATATAAGGAGTTTTTCACTTCCAGTATAATAACAACAAAGATGACATTCTGTTTTTGTTTTCTGAATATCATATAGTGGCAAATGTCTTTATAATTTAAATGAACTAAGGTTTTTTAAAGGAATGGTATAAAACGTAATACAGCTTTTTAAGAACTTTTCAGTAAACCATTTATTCTTGCCCCTTGTAGAGTCATTAAGGATCCAGCTTATTATTGGCAGTTTGGTAAGGAATTGCTTATCTGCTGTTTATCTGCTATTATTGAACTGTAAAGTGAAAATGTTCTATTGATTTTTGTATTCAGTGTTTTCAGTTTAAGATATTTCACAGCATCAAAGTTGATGTTTTATGAGTATTTATTTTTGGTGTTTCTGTTTATACAAGTCAGTACAGAGAGCACACAAGTGGGAGAGAAAGGAGGGGACGGCATCAGAAAGGACCTAAAGCTGGGACACTTTCAGGGATCACCGGAAGCACAACCACACTATATGCACAAGGCTGTTGGTTCTAAGGTTTTATCAGAATTTGAAGAAACATTTCTACTTAAAATATTACATGCATTTCATTTAAGGCAGGGTTTTTCCTGCATAAAGAATTTTAAGGTGACTGCTGTTATACCCCTTCACCACCACCTTGGTTTCTGTTGCAGGTTCCATTCTCAAACTGTTCTATTTCCACTGCACAAATCTCTTGTAATGAGACACATTTGTAAACCTGGTTTCACAGAACTATAGTTATCCACCAATAAAAGATCAAGTGGTTTCAGTCAAAAAAGGTTTCTTTTGTGTTTTTTATTTTTGTATAAATTCACAAAATATATATGTTATTGCACAACATACAAGAGTCTTTAACCCTCTGGGGTCTAAGGGGATTTTGAGAAGTTTTGACATACCCTGACATTTGTGGGTTTTTTTCAGTATCTTAAAAAAATACACTACCAGTCAAAAGTTTTTAAAGAGTTTTAAAAAGTTTTTTTTTTTCTGCTCACCAAGCCTACATTTATTTGATTCAAAATACAGCAAAAGCAGTAATATTGTGAAATATTTATACTGTTTAAAATAACTGCTTTCTATTTGAATATATTTTAAACTGTAATTCCTGTGATCAAAGCTAAATTTTTAGCATAATTACTCCAGTCATGCAGTGTCACATGATCCTTCAGAAATCATTATAATATGCTGATTAGCAGTTCAAGCATTTATTATTATTATTATTATTATTATCAATATTTAAACAGTTGAGTACATTTTTTAGGATTCTTTGATGAATAGAAAGATCCAAAGATCAGCTTTTACTTGAAATAAAAAGCTTTTGTAACATTATACACCATACTATTCAAAAGCTCGGAGTCTATTTTGAGAAATTAATGATAGAAATAAAATACATTTATTTAGCAAGGATGCTTTAAATTAATTAAAAGATGAGATGTGATGAAAAAGACATGTTACAAAATATTTCTATATCAGATAAATGCTGTTCTACTTTTAATTCATCAAATAATTTTACTGAGTTGTTTTCAACATGTTTTTGAGCAGCAGATCAGAATATTAGAATGATTTCTGAAGGATCATGTGACTGGATCGTGAGTAATGACGAAAAAAAATTCTGCTTTGACATCACAGGATTAAATTACTTTTTAAAATATATTCAAATAGAAAACATTTTAAATAGTAAAAATGTTTTTTTTTTTTTTTTTTTTTTGGGATCAAATAAATGCAGGATTAGGGAGCAGAAGAGACATCTTGGAAAAAAAAAACAAAATTTTATTAGAAAACTTTGAGTGGTAGTGTATTATGTCTATAGTCTGTATTCATCACAAACTGGGCTACAATTATATATGAGCAGCATTAATGTATTTGTATTATGTTTGGGTTCTTCTACAGGTTTTTAAAAATACATTCTACAATATTGATCATGTGTTCGTTTACTGAAGTTTATAGTAAATCCATTGCTGTTATTCATTAGATTTTTTTAACTTTTATGTGTGTCCATTGTTGATCTAAATGCAAACTGGTTCTAATTGAACACACAGTTGTGTATTCACCATTGTTGAAAGGTAAGACAGTGAAACAATGTTGCGTTTTCAACGTTGATTCAATTTGCAAAATCAACACCTAATTCAACATTAATCCAACGTCTACAGAGTGACCTTAATTCACCCATGTTGAAGATAAGACGGTGAAACAACGTCGCATTGATCCAATTTGCAAAATCGAAACATAATCCAACGTTGACTCAATGGTACCCGACGTTGTTTCAAAGGTGAATCAACGTTGAAATGCCGGCTGGGTTTTAAAACACTTTAGTGTGAAGTCAAATAAACTCCCAGGAGAGTTAATTTAACACTGGGCTTTTTGCTGTGTGTGATTGCTCATTTTCAAGGGACAACTCCATCTCAAGTCAGGGCTCTGCTTAGGCAGAAATGTAACAATGAGAGCTATGCTAAAAAAATTCAGGAAAGTGGTTTGGTTAAAGGTTATGATGAGAATTAATTCACCTGTAGTAGGCCTGTCTGTTAAAATGTACAATTCATACTGTAAGTTAAACTTTTGAGTTTACGGTTGTATTTGAGGAATACAACTGTAAAACTTTGATATGCTAGTTGTAGTTTTACAATATTTAGCTGTTTATCTGGTTATTTTTTTCCCTAATTTTATATATTGTTATTTATTTATTTAAGCTCACATTCCTTAATTTTACTTTGACAATAAAACAAAGTTTGGTGGTTAAAGGTATGAACCCAACAAATTTATAGCAAGTGGTAAGCTTTGTTTTTTTTTTTTTGTCAATTCATTAAATTGAAATGAACACATTTTAATTCACTATAATTGCTTTTCATTATTTTTAGAAGTACTCCTTAACCATATTTACTGTAAGGAAGTCAAACACACTCCCAAGTGACAATTAAATGCATTTAATATACTTAATTTGTGATACATTTAAAATCAAATTATATATGCATTTTGTTTGTCAAAAACATTAACTTTAACACTGAAGTGTATTTTGAACTGACATTTACGTATGTTTTAGTTCACATTAATTGCTTGTCAGTACATTGATCTATGCACTTAAACTATATTTTAAAGACACTAGAAGTTATTATAAATGTACATTATAAAAATCTACAAAATCTCATTCATAAGTTCTACTAATTGCATTTAATATGACTTTAATCTGTAATACATTTGAAATTAATTACAAATAGAATGCACTTAAGCGGCAAAAACATTACACTTAATTAATACTTATTGTGCAAATAATATACTTTAAAAGAACACACATAAGTACACTTTATAAAAGTATGCTAAAGTGCACTTTTTTTTCCACAAGGGGACAGAAACTGAAAGATGATGCCATGCAGTCTGACAGTCCAGCCGTAGTGTGGCAACACACCAGTGTGGGTAACAGTGTTTTGTTGCTTTGTATATTATTATAAATTTAATATGTACTGAGTATTTATACCTTTTCAACCCAAGCTGCCTATATTGTTTTAAGAGTATGACAACATTTATATACTATTTTAATATGCACAACTGCTACCATCTCGGCTCAATCACAGCAGTAGGTGTTTACTACAGAGCCTTGAATGCAGCCTGCCAATAGGCTTTTAAAAATTAAAATAGAAAATGTAGAAAATAGCCTATTACTTCTAAATTACGATGTTTAACCTGGTTGTAGTTTTAGATGGTGCAACAGGTGTAAATACTTCTCACAAAGCTGAACATAGCTAAGCACTTCTTAGTGTTTACACCCAACTTTTGTATGACAAGCTAGTGCAACCAGCCCCTCTTCTAGTGAGGTAGGTGTCCCATATGACACATTCAGCATGAGTCATTTCTCCGTATAATGTTTATTTGCAAATTTGCAAACTGAAATCTGCTGCACATGAGCCACCAAAAGGGCCTTTTGCTTATAAATAGAATTTTAATAATTAATAAAAGTGTATTTAAAATAATAAAATAATAATAATAATAATTGTCATGAATCCTGCTCGGTCTGCCCGCCACCAGAGTTAGCCTGTGCATCCTACTGACATTTCACGTTACACAGACTGTTGCACCTCACCCCAGACTACGTTCTCCATCATCCATTGCTCTGATTACGCGCAGACAGCTGCATCCAATCAGAGACTCTATATAAGCCTTGGACTTCCCCTTGCTACTTGCTAAGTATTGTATGTTGCAGTTTGTACTCTCCTAGTGTTTGCAACCGTACGGAGCCTTTCCTAAGTTTTCTAGTCGTCCGAGTCTTCTTTCCACGCTGTGTTATATTGTTTTGTCTGTTTCGCTGCCTGCCTTGGAACTCCTGTTTGTCTGTCAGATTACCCTTTTGCCTAGCCCTCTGGATTATGTTCGCCATTGGTCGACCCTTGTCTGTGTCACAGATTACTCTTGTGTTTTGTCCTTATATACCTGTTTGCCATTGTTCGACCCTGCCTGCTGTTTTGACCCTGTCTCATCTAATAAAAGCTTTACGTTTGGATCCACATGCTTCCTGTCTCCCTCGCTCCGTAACAATAATAATAAAAAAATAAAAAATAAAAATTGGGTCCGGAGTGACCAGTCCTGAACACCCTACAAATCTGTCACATATTATTAACAGTCTATGATTAACATCCCCATTTTAAATCATTTATCATATTTTTTGTTTAATAATAAACTGAAAAAAGAATACAAACATTTTGAGCTTTGTCAATGATGTATGTTTACAAAAATGCAAAATAACAAATATTTTTTGAAGCTCAGCTCATTTCACACAAAATCATATGAGGAATTGACTGTTGACTTTATTCATCTTATAGTGTATGTCATTTGAGATGTAGATAAGTTCAAAATACAGATAAACAGATAAATATAATTAAAAACTTTTTATTGTGATCTGAAAAGAATCTGAGAGCCTCTCCTTCTGTATCTTCATTAGAAGCATTGATCCAAACTATCTATAGCTTTCTGTTTGAAGTATTTTCTCCATTCATCTGGTATCTCAGCACTCCCCTTAAATGTTTTCTTGTGGTGTTTTTCCAGAACTTCCTGGAATCTGCACACAAACCACTTCCAGTAGGGCAGTTCAGAGAGATCAGGGCTGATTCCCCACTTTGCATAAACTCCTCCTGCTCTTCTGTAATCTCTCCAGAGGACTATATCATCTGAGTGTTTGGGATAAAAATATCGATCACTTGCTACTGCTGATGTACAGATTTCAACAGAAAAGTTTGTGGTTCCTTTGAAAATCCACCCATTTAGTCCAACAATTCGATGGAAAGGAACACTGTGATCTCCATCATGGTTTTCTATGGTGTTGGTACAGATAGCTCCACAGAACGGACACTGAGCCCAACAGCACTGAAAGAAGTGATTAATCAGAATCTCTTCTGGTCTAAACTTATAGTCCAGATTCACTGAAAATGTCTGTGGACTGAATTTACTTTTGATGTCAGACATTATAGAATGAAGTTTTCTTTTTTTTATCAGATCTTCTAGAAGTCCAACATCAATTTCATCATGTTCGACTCCAGTGAGGTCTTTTACAGAGAAGATCAGCTCGTCTGAGAGCTGCTGTGTGAATCTCTTCAACCACAAATCAACATCTCCTCTGTTGACTTGAACATGTTCAGTAGATTCATGTGCTGCTTTTATTATCTTCTGTTGCAGGAGTTTAATGTTCTCCTTCATCTTGGGTAAAACACTGACAGTGAATTTCTCAGTGATGTACCGACTGACTTCATCTCTGATAAAACTCTTAAAGTGATCTTTGGG
This sequence comes from Cirrhinus mrigala, assembly GCA_036247105.1. Taxonomy (NCBI): domain Eukaryota; kingdom Metazoa; phylum Chordata; class Actinopteri; order Cypriniformes; family Cyprinidae; genus Cirrhinus; species Cirrhinus mrigala. Next base: position 709,277 of record JAMKFB010000189.1, on the reverse strand, counting down.
GTTATCAATGTAGTTCATGTATTTCTCAAAATCCTCCTCCTCTGCCAGTGTCTTCAGGATGTGTTTCTCCAGATTTGATCTGTTTCCATTCAGTGATTGACAGTTTGTTCTCATTTCATCTGTCAGATCTCTGGCAGTCTTCTTGTAGACACTCTGCTCAATGGGCTCTTTAAGTTTCTGACAAATGATATCACCAAAAATTACAGCTGATGTAGCTCCATGACAGTATTTCTGAAAGATACTATAGTATGTTTCTCTCTTTTTCTCAACATATATTACGGGATCATTGGCTTCTCTGAACAGTCTGTGCTGGTCAGTGATAATCTTGTTTGCTTTCTCACAAATGGAAAGAACCAAATCGATGAAGAATTCATTCTTGAACTCATGTTTCACTGGTCCTTTCTGGTGTTCTGTTACTCTTGTCTTGATGTGATCTATGAGATCATGAATGTATCTGATGTTGTAGCCCATCTTTGAAAAGTTATATGACTGAATCTTTCTTTCTGACTGCTGAGCAACATCTGTGACAAATGTTCTTATTTGGGCTTCATCCTCCGGAGGCAAAGTTTCAGCAGATTCTAATGTTTTGTGAGAATCGTTTAGAGTATTTTCAAACCCACTATATGTCATTTTTTTTAAACTAACATGACCAGAAAAATTCAGCACTGAGAAAATATTGTTGTACCCACTGTTGTGATTTCTGTGATCTACTGGGAAATGTGCATGATGGTTGTCAATAAGGATCTTTCTTACATCTCCCATAATGTCAATGTCTCTGATTACATGCGTGTCTTTGATGATCTTCTTCAAACACTGTTTCCAAAGCGAATCAAACTTTTTCTTCAGTGTGTCTTCATCTTTTGCTTTGTCTTTGAGTTTTAAGGCATGTTCTTTGATCTTTTCATAGAGAGTGTTTTCATGATGTGTCCTCAGAGCATCAATCTTATTCTTCAGGTCTCGTTGCTGAAGAATATCATTTAATTTCCTCCTTGTTTCTCTCACAAGGTTTTCCTGAAGCTTTTTTATTTTGATTTCAAATGTTGTTTTCCACTGAATCAGTATATCTTTATCTTTGTGTTTTTCAAATAATTCAGACATTGATTTTTTCACTTGTCCACTTGTCTCCTTCAGTTCTCTTTGAAGATCAGTTTCCTCAACCTCATGAATTGCTTCATTTTCTATATTGTTTTGTATTTTGGTTTCAGTTTTCATCATAGCACTGCGAAGACTCCAGGTCCACTTGCTGTATTCAGTCTCCAGTTTCTTGTAGGCTGCAATTTCCAGAGAATTTCTGAAGCTGAAGACAAATTGTTCATTCAGTAAAGCCTCAAAGAGATCTTTAATACGATTTTTTATATCTTTCAGCACTGTTCCATGGGATTTTTTTAAATGAGACATAATAGTTTTCTTCAGTTCTTGAATGTTCTCACAGTAGTTTGGGTTTGGTGGTGCCATTGGCGGGTTTCCCTCCCACAGCTGAGCAAAATATTTCACATCATTTTGAACATCAAATTTAATGACATCACTGAAACATTCTGCATCACAGTCTTCCTCTTCAGCAGCGAGTTTTGTCATCTCATCCAGTGTCTTCTGCAGGCGTCTCTTTCCCTCCATATTTTTTTCTTCAGCTGTGACATCTGAAACGTTCTGATGCACAAACACACATCTGGGATTCAGTCTGACCTTCTTCATCCTCATGAAGGCCTGAACAACAATCTGAAGAATCTCCTGCATGTCAGCTGTGTTTTCTCCAAAAATGTTAATCAAGGTCAGATTTGCAAGACCAGCAACAAATGTGGCCAATTCATTGTCATGAGGTCTTGTTGATCTTCCAGCCAATTCTAGAGCACGAAGACCCTCAGTATCAACAACCAGAATATAGTCAAAGTTCATCTGTGTTTTCATCTCGTCAGACACTTTGACAAGCTGCATGAAAGCTCCTCTGGTGCACCTGCCAGCACTGACGGCAAACTGGAGTCCAAACATGGCATTCAGCATGGTGGATTTCCCAGAGCTTTGTAGCCCTAAAACTGACAGCACAAAGACTCTTTGGTCTCCCAGGATCCAGATGAGTTCATCTAGAACAGCAGATATCCAGACCAGAGGAACATGAGCAGCATCTCCATCCATCAGCTCCAGTGGAAATCCAGAGATCATCATCTCTGCTGCAAGACTCGGGAAAGAAGAGAAGTGAACCTGCAGGTTTGTCTTGTTCTTCTTCATAGATGAACATGATTCATAGATCTGACCGATCTCCCTCATGATGTGCTCCAAACCAAAGGTTGCTGCTTGAAGTTCCCCAGATATTCTCTCAAGTTCAATTTGTTCAACTTTGAGTTGTTCAGATGCATCACAGTTCCCTTTCAGTTTTGTAACTGATGACCATTTTTTATTATATTTGTGATGTAGATCAGAAAGATCACTTGATGTATGTTCATCCAGGAAGATTGCAAGCCATTTAAGGAAAAAAATCTTCTTACGATCAACACCAGAGCTAATTTCTTTAATAAATAGATTCATAAACTCACTGATGTCATATTCATGCTGCTGTTCACGGATTTTCTTCATCTCTGTTTGTTTTCTACTGATTTCCATTTCTATCGCATGTGTTTGAGGTTGATGTAGCTCTTTGTTCTTCTGACTCCACTGATACCACAGTTTCCCCTGATGAGGCAGAAATGATTCTTTTATTTCTGTCAGACCTTTCTTCTTCAGTAAACTCATCATCTGCTGTGCTGCTGCTCTTCCTCTCCTGCAGTTATCATCATCTTCCTCATCTACTCTGATGTCTGAGTGTTTGGACACATCTTCAAGTCTGAAAGTGGAAGATGATTCTGAGAGACAGTCATCTATAGCTCTTCTGAGTTCTTCAGATACATCTGATTGATTTCTGTCTTTCAGGCCGATCTTGTATTTTCCTTTCCGCATCTTAATTAAAGTGGATTCATCCTTAGTAAAAAGGAAAATTAGTGGCTTTCTGTTCTGGGACAAGATTTGGATCGTTTCTGCATGTCTGTCATTTCTGTCCAGTTGTGGTAGAAGAACAACATTGACTGAGGCCATTTCAGTGAGGATCTGTAGCTGTTTCTCATGGTCTCCTGCATCACCGTGTAGATTACAGAACGCAACACAGTCAGTGAATTTATCCATGTTTTTCCCAGAGGGGCAGAACCAGGCAATCTCCACCACTCCATCCATCAGGTCTCTGGTTCTGCTGCTGCCTGGGCAGTTCCTGTGGAAGAATGTGTTGTGTTTCTCGTTGATCAGACTGTTCATCAGCTGAGATTTGGATGAAGACACAGAGCCAAACCTGAAGAAAAACACCACAGGAGTTTGTGCCTTGTAAATTGGCTGGATTTGACTGCTTTTGGAGTTTCTCATCTTCCAGCTCTTGTTGATTTGTCTGAATGTCCAAAGAGGAAACTCAATCTGTTTTGTGAATGGATCAGGAACAAGCAGAGGCAGAGCGTACTGACACTGGGACAGTTTAGTCACTATCAGCTGCTTAAGGAAACCATCAGAACAATGAAACACGGCCATCTGAACATCCATCGGGTGAATTCGCTCAGATTGATTTGTTTCTTTATTAGACAAAGAAATTTCATTAAAAATATCAAAGTCACCTTCATTGTCTTCTTGTTGTGTGTTATCTTTCTCATTGGTCTGAATAGTTTTAATGTATCTTGCTCTGTAGTTCATCATCAGTAGTTTTTGTATAAAAGTCTCAACCAGCTCCTCCTCAGCACAAGACTCATGGGTCTGTAATGAATGTGCCGTTATCTGAAGAACATTTGCAGGTCTCAGTTTGTTGCGCCTGCCTTCAAGTTGAAGTCTTTTAAATACATTGCTCATTTTATCCAGCTTTTTCCTTTCCAAAGTGTTGATCTGAACTGACTTCTGTTCCACAGTTTGTTCCCTGTTGAAGAAATAATCCATTTCATTTACTTTGCTACTTTATCTAATTTAGATAACTAAATGATATCATCACTCAAGTTTATTCAGGGTATCTTCCGTCCATTCGTTTTTTGATTTAATATTAGAAGAAGAAACAGGAGAAAATGGCTCCTTTTTCATTTTTCCATTTTTTTCCAGAAAAACGAAAAACAAGAATTCAGCTTGATTTTTTCGTTTTTCGTTCAGGGGTGGAAAAATGAATAAACAGTTTGAATATTCGATTTCTACAAGTGGGCGGAATGAAACGCCCCTTTCTGCTGATTGGTCAGCCGAAGATCAATGGATTGAATGGATAATTAACGCGTTTATTTAAAGCAGAGCCTAGACAGGGCTTTCTTCTATATAGACATAAATTTACTTATGCTTTGCATTAGTTGGCAGGGTTTAATAGCACATAAAAAAAAAAAATAAATAAAAAAAAGTGAAAGTCATGATTCTCTGCCATTAAAAGTGCAAGCAGGACATTTATTTATTTATTTAGTCATTTAGTTAGTTAGTTATGTAGTTATTTATTTAGTTATTCCAATAAATAAACAAATAAATAAATAAATCGATAAATAAATGAATCAGATAATAACAAGGTGAGTACAGTTCCAATAAGCTGCAATGGGTTAAATAAACTCTAAGCAGATAAACGCACCCTGTCATCTGAAGACCAGTAGTGAAGTGTAAATACACAAGTCATAATTTTGTTTTTGCTGAGTTTATTTTATTAATATTGGGTATTAACTGTTGTCAAGTAATTGATGTGTTTTATTTTCTCTGCCAACTAAACTTCTAGAACAAGTCGTTGTGCTTTCTCTCCACGCTGTCATTGTACACATAAACATTAACATTTACATTAACATATACATACATACATATACACACACATATATATTAACATATTTTAACATATATTGGACTTGCAATTCTCATTCACTCCAAAGTTTCTATAGCCTGTTTGCGATTTACCTGCTAAAATATTTTTGTAAAGAAGGCTTCTTTAGTCGGGTCCCAATAATATGCAAGTAGCTATACATGTGCCTATAGGCTAAACGTATCATCACATTTAATTAAGCTTAATAACTTTTTAATATGTTTGGTTGACGGTGTTTTACTTTGATAATAAACAGTGCACTGATTGTGTAAGCGCGTGAGGCGCCAGCGCCATCACTTAAATTTCTTTCCTCAGCAGTGGAAACAACTTAATATTCTGTCATTTACAGTCATACAGATAAGAGCAGGACATCATTTGAAATGGAAAAAAATGTATTTTTATTTGTATAAAATCAAAATGAGTACAAAATTAATCCCTTTGAAAAATATAGAAAACAATAGAATGCGCTGCTTTCGTCTCCTTGAACATCTTTCTGGCGTATGCCACAAACATGAACCATAACACAACGGACGCGTCCACCTTTAACAGTCTACATTAAGATTATTTGACATTAAATGCATTATATAAATTTGGAATAAATCACAGCATGTTTCATGCAAAAAAAAACGTGACTTACAGTCCAGAAAATACTGTAGGCTATAGCAAATTTTGCGCAACCCCTGGCACTTTGTGAATAGCACACAGAAGAAAGCCCTGTCTAGGCTCTGCCCCGGTACGAGTTGCGTAGAGCTATTCGTTAGTGTGGTTGTTTGATAAGAAAACGTTTAAATGTAGTTCCAATAAACGCGTTAATTATCCGTTCAATTGCAGCAGCGGAGGACAATGATTCTGCGCCAAATTGCGGAAGAACTGAAGGGGGCATGGTTTGATCTTCGGCTGACCAATCAGCAGAAAGTGGCGTTTCGTTCCGGCCACTGGTAGAAATCGAATATTCAAGCTGTTTATTCATTTTTCCACCCCTGAACGAAAAACGAAAAATCAGGGTGTTTTTTCTTGAAATTCTTGTTTTTCGTTTTTCTGGAAAAAATGAAAAAACAATAAAGGAGCCGTTTTCTCATCAAAAAACGAATGGACGGAAGATACCCTGATTAAGTTTGAACATTGATTGGCTTGATTTTCATCTTTGCCAGATCTAATTTTTTTTATTTGTTTCAGTTATCTGGTAGCTCAGCTGCAGTTCACTGGTTGATTGGTGTCACCTGTGGGGAAACCAGGATACATTCTCATTCTTGCTCTCTCTGGGTATGTAGCCAGCACTTACTTACTTATGTTTTTGTTTTACTAATTCAATAAAAAAAAATTGTTTGCCTATTTTTGTTTTGGGCCATTTATGTTGCTTTTCTAGAGCCAGGGTTATAACGGCATTACTACAGAAAGACTGAATGTTTTAGTTCTGTCTTTCATACTATGACTGATTTCATTATGTGGTTAAACTAACATTGTTCAATAGGCCAAACCTTAATAGCATTGCCACCCTAGAGTACTTTTTTAAATTGATTGTTTATATATTGTTTGTGCATTAAATCAGAAAGACTAAATGTCTATCATGTCCAGAGATCACAAGACTTTTATGTCCAGAAATATAGCAAAGTTCAGTTGTAGTTTTGATCAGGTCTTTGTGCTGATATAATTATGATATGATGTTAAATGTTCATTTACCCCTTTAATGTGTAAAAGTCTTGACATACCAAGTCATTGTCAAACAACTTGCAAAGACAAAAAACAAGTGTATCTACACCATGTGTCACCTGCCTCTGGACCAAAAAGTTGCTAGTTTTCTAGTTATGTATATAACATAAGGCAATGACATGCAACAATTTAAATGATGATTCAAAAGTAAAGATGCTAATTTTTAAATAAAGTTTAAAGTCTGGTTCAACAGAATTATGGAATTAACGTTGATTTAATGTAGGTTTGAGCGAATCCTTATTAGTGAAATCCAACACATTTGTGTGTGTGAATTTTATCATTCAGATGTACACATTTTTAATATGACGATTTCAGGCTAACAGCCCATGATCTTTTTAAATGACAGTTTATTAATTATCAAGCTGAATTTTAATTATATTTATGAACATTTATGTATACAGATCCATCCAAGAACAATACAACATACATTTGAATAACTGTTATATTTGTGACTGCGATATACATTACATCACACACACAACGCTTTAAGTAATGAAGTCAAACCTGAGTATGAAAGTCTTCTCTCTCTGGATCATCAGTTCAGTCACAAGCTGCGAATGAAAGTTTGTGTCTGTGTGTCTATTTATATAGTGTGAAGTTACATTCCTAAAATCACCTGACTTGGCAATAAGAAAGTGAAAGAATTTTATTTTATTTACTTGTTTTTTTGTGATGTTTTATGAACTGAGTGTACTTTTGAACTTTGCTTTGGTCTTGATCTTGATGATCTCTCTATTTTTACTGTTATGTTAATAATTGACACTAGTTTCACCATGTTTTGCCAAGTTTTTTTTGACAAGTATGTTCTTGTCCACATTTTTTAAATGTATCTGTTTTTCCATCCCATCTAGTCAGACAGGTTCTCAAGGGTGCTGAAATGATAAACTGTGAGTACTGGTATACTCATAAAACAATTTATAGTTTTGATGAATATATTATTAATGTTACTTTAATGTTATAAATATTAATTACTGTTATGCTTTTAGATATTTTTATACTAATTAATTCTTAATTACTTTTATTAATTTAGTTTAGTTTTGTCAGTGTATTCAGCATTTCAGCAGCCTTGAGAACTTGTTTAACTAGACTAGATGGGATGAAAAAACAGTAATGTTTCCATTTTTTACTACCATGTCCTTCCTTGTCTGCATTTTTCCATCCCACCTAGTCAGACAGGTTCTCAAGGTTGCTGAAATGATAAACTGGTTAAACTAAACAAACTAAATTAATTTATGCTATTAAAGATGAATGAGTATAAAAATATATAAAAGCATTACAGTAACTAATATTTGTAACATTAACATAACACTAACAAAACATTAATCAGAAGTATACATTTTTATAGAAGTATAAAGAAGTATAAAGTTTTATGAGTATACCAGTACTCACAGTTAGGGTTGGGTATCCTTTTTTTGTTTCATTTATAACACAGTATATATTATATCAGAGAAACTAATAATTACTGTTTATCACGTTAAACATCTATTTGAGATAAACATGGTCTACACTCATTGTAAACACTCATATTACATCCTGTTGTTATACGATAAATAAATAACTAATATGATCTTTAAGTCATAAACATAAGCATGCGTTGTATGTATTATACGATACAAAAACATTTTATATCTGGGAAACTATATTATTATTGTTAAGCGTAAGTGTAAACACTATTACCTTTATATCGCATCGTTTTCTGTTGTATAGAACGTTAAAAAACATCCTGGCATCGCGAGACATTTCGATGCAATGAAATGAATCATACTTCATAATGTTTCACTTGCTGTAGTCGTGAATTATAGTTTGAAAAAAAGTAAAATGTGTACAAGTTCTGTCACAGTGACACAGTAACGACTAACGCAAGCAGGCTAATAAAAGAAAGACTTACTCATGTAAATATCTCCTCTGATGGATCGCGCCGTGTATCACATCATGTTCTTCTTCTGAATTCTTATTCCTCACATCTTTTGCTGGAAAGGACAAGTAGCCCTGATGAACTTGGAAGAAAAGTCTCGGTGCTTTGTTTACAGTGATGTGGGTGCGCCCTCAGCTGGCGATTGTACTATGAAAAGCAAAGGCAGCTTGTGAGCGTAATATAATTAAAAATAATGAAGCAGACGAGAGAGACTGGACATTGTGTTGGTTTCATACAGATTACTTCATCAAAGAATATTGTTTTCGACAAGAGGGGCTTCATCTAAAAGTAAAAATATCAAGCTTTCTATAGATATCTCTCTCATGTGTGTGTCACGTATTCGATGAGTTTTAGTTCATTTTCACAAGTTCGCCTGCCCGTTCAGTCCAGCTAGATAATGGTAAACGAACTTGGCTTGTTGTCCTCGAAAGAGGCTCGAACCCGAAGCTCGGCTCGAGCTCTAAGTAAGAAACCCCCAAAAAGGCTTATCAAGGACAACGAGCTGGCTACTGATTGCGAATAATTTGGGAGAAAAGGAGAAAGGCTTCCTCCCCCCAAAAAACTTGGTCCAGCGCAATGAACTGCTCCTGCGGGAGTTAGGAAAAGGTCTGCTGCGGCAGAAGAGAGAAAAGGAAGCATTTAAAAGAAGGATAACAGTGGGGGTGAAATGGAAAATCACTGCGGCGGAGGTGAAAGGAATAAATGTTTAACCAAGGAGCAAAATAGCTATTGCTGAGGTGAACAGCTAATAAAGGTTTACAGCTGGTAAAAAAGTCACTGCTGTGGCAGTGAGCTGCGAATAGAAGATTGTTAGGTGAAAAAGTCACTGCTGCGGCAGTGGAAATGTTACATTAAATCGAGGAGGAAGAATTTACTGCTGCGGCAGTAAGGCGATTAAGACTTGAAGAAAAATAGGTCAAAAATGTGGCAGCAGTGGCTCTGGGTTTAGTGGCTGTATAGGGTAAGTGACTGGCGGAAGAGTAGAGGGAAACCCTTGCTCGGAAAGTTGAGCTATGACGCGCTGAGAGCTAAAAGGCGGGGAGGAGAATCTCTGCTATTTCGGCGAATGGAAAGAGGGCGGAGTTTATTGACTAACGTAGAACAGGTGCGAGGTGGGAGGATTATTGAATGAAGGACTGGTGTACATGCCGAATTTGACAAAGGTTTGATCTGATGTACAACTGGAAGGCGTTCGAGGACCAATGGCCTAAAGTTTTGATTTGGATTTCTGGGAGACCGTTTTGAGCGGCTGAAGTTGCGGCACCTATACGAAAGGAATGGCTGGAGTAATGATTTGCTGGAATGCCTGAACTGGTCAGGACAGGCTTGAGGTGTCTTTGAAACCAGTGTCTGGAGATTGGACTATTATTATCATCTAAAAAAAAAGGGTTGGTGGAAGAAGGAAACTGAGAGCTTCTGTGAGCTAAAAAAAGGGCAACGGACTGGTAAGGCTGGAGGGGAGTGGGTAGATTAAAGATGAATGTTGAGTGGCCACACATTAATTGATCTGTTTTGCTACGTCTGATATTAAAGCGAATCATGTCGCTGTCCGGAATGTGGAGGTCTGAAAATGCAGGATGGATTTTGGCATCAAATTTGGAGTTGAAAGCAAGGATGAATAGAGCGTCGAGTAATCTGGCTGTGTTTTCTGAGTGGTAAGCTGAACGAAGGGTAAGTAAGCATTTGCTTAATATTTCGCGGGTGATGGGCAGGCGGGAATCTAAATGGTGGGGATGAGATTTTTCAATGCCTTTGATAAGGAGGGAGATTTGAGGGTTAATGATGGCCGGGCACTGATGACCGAAAATAAGTTTGTAGAAAAAATGAACGCCGCTAAGGTAAGCTTTAATAGAACCAGGTTGGATCTGTTTAAAGTAGTGGAGAAAGGCTGCGAAAGAAGAAAGGGTAGTGAGAGAAAAGTCGGGAAATTGAAGATTATGATGAAAGGGAAAGGTTTTGAAAGAATTCCAAGCCGTCCAGTAAGAGCTGAGCATTCTTTGGGATACAGCTTCGATGATGAGATGAATTGATAATTTGTGAAGATGGTGAAGAGGGTGGTTTAATGGAACCCCAGATCCGAATAAGGAGGCACTGGAGTGGGTAACGGGTCAGCACGGGGGGCTAATGTTCTGAATTTCTGAAAGGCAAAACGGGAGAGAGAGTCAGCGATTTGATTGTTGAAACCTGGTATATGAACTGCTTTAATTATAAACTGATTGCAAGCAGAAGACCAAATGAGACGTCTGAGAAAAGGCATTATTTTGGTGGAATAGGATCTGCCTTTATTAATGCAGTGCAATGTTGCAGCGTTGTCGCAATGGAAGAGGATGCTTTTGGAGGCACATTCATCTCCCCACAAGGAGGAGGCGATGAGAATTGGGTAGAGCTCGAAAAGTGCAGAGGAGGAGACAGACGGTTTGAGATTTACGAGTTCGGGGGGCCAGGTGGAAGCGAACCAGCGACCTTGGAAATACCCCCCGAAACCGACTGAGGGGCTGCGTTGGTAAACAGGTGCATGTCCGCAGCAGATGAAACATCAGTGTCATAGAAAAAGGTAAAACCGTTCCGTTGACTAAGAAATGAGAGCCAGAGGTTGAGATCTGATATGCATGAGTTGTTAAGAGAGACTAAGTCGTGTAAGCCAGGGACCGAGGATGCTAGAGAGAGGAGGTGGGAAATAAAGGGGTGACCTTGGGGTGCAATTCTCATCGCGAAATTAAGGTGCCCAAGCAGGGAAAGAAGGTTGCGTTTGGAAATTTGTGAGGCTGAGATATGATTATTGATTACGCTGATTTTCTGTCAATTTTTTCTTTAGGGAGCGAGGCCTGAAACTTTAGTAGAGGCAAATTCCGAGAAATTCGAGAGAGGTGGCGAGGCCCTCTGTTTTCTCAGAATCGTTGAGCAAATGGATAAGGTAAGGGATGCTGTAATTATTGGTTAGGATCCAGCAAAGGGCTTCAGAAAGCGTGTCAACGATTTTTGGACTGCTTTTGCAAACGAAAGTCAAGTGGACGGCGAAATAGTATTTGTCGTGCCAGTGAACCCCAAAAAGATGCCAGAAATCGGGGTTTATTGGCATGACTTTGAAGGGTGACGTAATGTCAATTTTGGCTAGCCAGGCTTCGTGACCATCTGATTTAATTTGTTGAATTGCTTTATCTACATGGTGATAGTTCAAGGAGAATTTCGAGAAATTCGTCCCTAGCATTAATTAGGCTGTTAATGCTAGGGACGAAGCACTCGTGGGGAGCAGAGAGGTCGATGATACGCTTTTTCCCGTGAATTTTCTGGTGGCTATGCCAATGGGGTATATGCGGTATAGGTTGAACGGGGGGGAATCGAATGGGCTGATCATACATTTTGAATCTACCTCTTTTGCGAGTAGAGAATCTACTATATCCGGTTCGGACAAGGCAGATTGTAAATTATTACAAGCGAAAGTTGCATCCGGAAGGCTTTCTAAGCCAAGATCGAAGCCTCGTTTTAAGCCGGAGAGCAGATAGTGTGTGAAGCGCTTGTCAGGGTGATTTTTAAGTTCAACAGTTAAGAGTGAAACATTGACATAGAAGAAAGGTATTTTTTAAGATCTTTATTGTTTTTTGCCAAAGATTTGTACACGGCACAGACAGGGCCGGCATGAGTGCCGCCGCAAAAATGACAGACATGCAAGAAAGAACACCTTTGCCTGAAACAATGAAATTTGTTAAAATTATTACAGACATTGGTGACTTGAAAAAGATGAAAATCGTCCTTTTTTGTTCACGGGGCTGGAGCAATCAAGCCCGGACTGGGGATTCGGGGTATTTTGCGAGATGAGAGGGCAAGAGTGAGATTGATGGTCGAGAGATCGGCAAATGGAGCAAGAAATATTATGGCAGCCAAGGAAGACTCTATTGTAAAGGTCGACTGATTCCACTGTGCGACTCGCGTTGCACATTTGGCAGAAAATAGCTTGTGGTAGGTGTAGAAGTGGCTACCGCCAAAAGACAATGAAAGATCAGCTATGATGGATAAATAGTCGTATAGTTCTTTACGTCTGTTTGGGAAGGCTGAGCATATTATATCCGTGTATTTTCCGAAAGCTACCACGAATTCTGCGAGAGAAAGGATACGGCTGGAGTTAGAAACAGAATCTTTGAGGGTGACCGAAAAAGCACCGCAGTCCAGGGATCGATGGCAGTCTTTCTGAGGGATGGGGGATAGAAGTGTAGCCATGTCTACGTCCATACCTGAGAGGATTTGAGTACGGAGCGGAATGGAAACGGATGGTGGTTCCATGGCAACGGGGTGGGCAGGGATTGGAGCTGGGATGGACGTGAAGAGGGTATAGGACGGTGGACAAGCTGATGTAGAGGGAGGACAGCTGACAGGAAGGGAAGACGAGGTAGACACCGTTTGCGGAGGCAGCCTCACGCTGTGTTCTGTGCTCGTGGAAGGAAAAAGGGGAGCAGATGAGGGGGAGAGAGGAGGATGAAGAGAAAGCGCCGGAGTGGGACCCGTTTGCGGAGGCAGCCTCACAGCGGGCGGGAGGAGCAGATGAAGGAGCCAGTCCGGATTGCGAATTTAGGTAAAGCTCGTACAGCTAAGCTTTGCTTTGCCTGCGGGAAAAATGAATGCTTGCAGCTGCAAGGACGTGCCACAATCCGTTAACTGTCCTCTTTGTTATGGCAGGGATGGGAGCAGATCCTGATAGAGTTGGCTGGGCTGGAGTGCGAGGAGCAGATTAGACGTCCGAGGTTCGTGGCCGCCTAGCCGGGGGCGGTGCCTTGGGGAACTTGGAGAGGAACGCCGAGGGGGACAACAACGGTTTTTGCTGGTCTGACCGGAACTGGAACCGGGCATAGGACCAGCTGGGGTCGGTTCCCAGATAGCAACATATTGTCGGCCCAGATCCGGCCCACATCTGGCACATGTGGCATGATGATCTGGCCCACATGCAGCGTGGAATGATGGCACTTGGGCGGACCGCTCCTGTTTGCCAGATCTGGGCCAAAAGCAGGCCATAGCAATGCCACATGTCAGCCAAGAGCAGAGAAATAAACCACACTGGACCTTATCTGAGCCACAAAATCTGTGTATATTTAATATGGAGTCATCTCAGTGTTAATAAGCACATTAACAAGCAGAATCACTGAAGGAAAGAAGAGAACAGAAAACAAGAGACAAACAGAAACACAACTACTGACTACAGCCACAGCCTTAGATGAAATCAGCTGAAGATAAAAGACATTAAATCTCTGAAGATCTCAGCAGAGGAGGATTAAACTCCACAAACAGCATTACCAGCTTCACTTATTACTGACCAGATTTACTTTGTTTCTGTTAGAGGTCTACAGAAGTTCTTTATTGAAAAACAACAGGTTTAAATCAATTTTTTTTTGAAGCCACCATAATAGTGATTAGTGTTTCCAATAATTGGACTCATAACACTTTTTAATAAAAGTTTATCTTTATCAATTGCTGTGATGGTGTGTTTGTGAAAACTCTAAGCAATAACAAATAAAGACAAAATGAAATCAATGAAAAGCTATTGATGGTTGTAATATTGAATGAATGAGCCTGATTCAATGTCATATAGCTTTTACAATTATGTTGTGGAAAAATACATTCATAGTATGAAACTGTCTGTAGTCTTGCAGAACCAGTTAAAAAAAAAAAATCACAAAAGGTTAAATTTTATGAACACACAAAGCCATCATAAATCAACATATGAACCTCAACAATGGTGACAATAAAAAGTGTGCAGAACTTGCATCACAGCATGAACGAATAATGCAGCCTTCTGTGAGGTCCAGAACTGATCTGATTATCTGTCACCATTGTTGAGATTCATATGCTGATTGCTGATATCTGTGTGTGATAGCCTTATTCAAACTTTTGTCCTTTTTTAAATAAATATTTCAAACTGATGTTGCAATAATGCAGTTTTACAATGCGAAAACATTAAACTATACAACTACTACAATCAAATGTGTTCAGCGAAGCAGTCGGTTATATGATAATTGTGAAGCCAACAATGAAAAAATGATCATGTACTACAAACGTGTTTGTTAACCACATTTTCACAACAGTCAAATAAGACAAACACTTAAAAAAAGAGTTAAGAGCCCAATTAATTAATGGAAACGCTAATCACTATCATGGTGACTTCAAGTGGAATATTTAAGCCCCTGCTAATTCTCAGTAAAGAACTTCTGTAGACCTCTAACAGAAACAAAGTAAATCTGGTCAGTAATAAGTGAAGCTGGTAATGCTGTTTGTGGAGTTGTTTAATCCTCCTCTGCTGAGATCTTCAGAGATTTAATGTCTTTTATCTTCAGCTGATTTCATCTAAGGCTGTGGCTGTAGTCAGTAGTTGTGTTTCTGTTTGTCTCTTGTTTTCTGTTCTCTTCTTTCCTTCAGTGATTCTGCTTGTTAATGTGCTTATTAACGCTGAGATGACTCCATATTTAATATACACAGATTTTGTGGCTCAGATAAGGTCCAGTGTGGTTTATTTCTCTGCTCTTGGCTGACATGTGGCATTGCTATGGCCTGCTTTTGGCCCAGATCTGGCAAACAGGAGCGGTCCGCCCAAGTGCCATCATTCCACGCTGCATGTGGGCGAGATCATCATGCCACATGTGCCAGATGTGGGCCGGATCTGGGCTGACAATATGTTGCTATCTGGGTTTGGCAGACGAAGGAGATCCAGAAGAAGGGGAAAGTTCCTCGTCGGAGGTAAATAGCTGGAGTTCATCAGGGTGGGACATGTTTCACGGAATAGGGCGAACCGTATGCCGGAAGAATTGTCGTTGGGACGGAGCAACGACTGCTGCTTATATACACTCGTAGCGATGATTGACAGGACTGAAGGTTTAGGCCCCTCCTGAACCTACGTTTGGAACTACATTTAATGACGCATTTCAAAAAGATGCGTGTGGAGGCTAAGACTGCTGAATGTGCACCCTGTTTATTTTCTTTGTTTTGCTAAAGCATAATGTTTTGTTGATATTGTGAGTGTACACAAATAAAAGTAGACAAAACCGATTGGATTTACATGAATAGTCTCCAAGACAAGCATGTGTATATCAATAACAGAACTTTAACAGAACTTAAGCGAAAGAGAACTGGGCATTCACACACTGACTGAGAGGCATGTTCTGTGAGCGCGCTTTGAGTGTGTGCGCACATAAACCCGTCGGCTTTCAAGTAGCCTACTGGACAAACATGCAAATACTTAACAACTCTTTTGTGATAATGCATCGAGTCAGTGACATTTCCGTCAACTATCACTGGACTCTGAATATTTCATCCTGTCCTTCTGTCCAATGATTGAAGTGCAGTGTTGAACTGAACTGATTTCTGTTCCACAGTTTGTTCCCTGTTGAAGAAACAAACCATTTAATTTACTTTGCTACTTTAATTTGGATAACTAAATGATATCATCACACAAGTTTGAGCTTTGCTTAATTTAAGTAGTTGATATGGAAAGTATTTAATGGACTTCTGCACAGCAAAAAGCCCAGTGTTAAATTAATTCTCCCGGGAGTTTATTTGAGTCCACACTAAAGTGATAAAAGTGACACTGAAGAGTGTCAAATTAACACTGAAGCAGAGCTAAAGTTAGTGTGATAATTAGGGATTAATTAAGTGATGATTGACCATTTTTGAAGACACTTGATGTTAACATTCAGAATCACCAAAGGAGAAAATC
This sequence comes from Cirrhinus mrigala, assembly GCA_036247105.1. Taxonomy (NCBI): domain Eukaryota; kingdom Metazoa; phylum Chordata; class Actinopteri; order Cypriniformes; family Cyprinidae; genus Cirrhinus; species Cirrhinus mrigala. The sequence goes on along the minus strand of JAMKFB010000189.1, from coordinate 693,143 downwards.
CAATTTTATGTCACCATTATAGTGGTCAGTGTTTGCATTAGTAGGGCTCTTGACACTTACATTTTTAAATTAGATTTTGTTTAGCTGCTGTAAAGTTACAACAGCCAGACAAGCCAAGAGTCAGAGAAGTCATCATATTGTGATTATTATGTTTTAACATAATCATTATTTGATCTGAAACTCGTTCAGTGTCTAATCTCTGAGTTATATTTCCTTTATTGGAAGAACCAGTGTATGAATCTCAACAACAGTAACAAACGGCATATTCAGATAAACGGATGAACTTTGAACACCACAAAACAGACTACTAAAAAGTCACATGAAAGCAGCAAAAACAAAAGAAAATAAGCATGGCAAGGAGCAACAGAGCAACTTTAACAATGAGTAATTAAAGCCATTTTAGGATGATATCAGTTCAAATGGCTGAAAAATCATAAAGACACTGCAGGTAGTCTTAGGTCATGCTTGTTATGACGCACACCAAGTTTGGTCTGAATACGCCAAACCGTTGTGGAGATGTAGCCTATTTTTGCGTGCTTTTCATAGAATTCATTTGCGCATTATATGAGAACTGTTTGACTAATCAACTTAAATTCCAAAACTTTTTGCCAGCATGGTCTGAAGATGATCTGAGCCAATTTTGGTGAAAATCAGACAAACCGTCTAGAACGAGTTCGAAAAAGTAGGCTTCACGAATTTTGGACTTCATTCGACTCGGCATGACCCAAGGATTCAGAGGAAAAAGAATTTTGATTCTGTACCTTACGGTTCAAAAGTTATTAGCATAAAATGATTGAAATTTTGGACAAGTGGTGGCACTAGAGAGTTTGAGTTAGAGACTTTAAACTTGCTATGGTTAATGTTGAGACTGTCCTCTATGAGTACATATTATTTTCTTTTGTTTTTGCTCTGTTGCTCCTTGCCATGCTTATTTTCTTTTGTTTTTGCTGTTTTCATGTGACTTTTTAGTAGTCTGTTTTGTGGTGTTCAAAGTTGATCCGTTTATCTGAATATGCCGTTTGTTACTGTTGTTGAGATTCATACACTGGTTCTTCCAATAAAGGAAATATAACTCAGAGATTAGACACTGAACGAGTTTCAGGTCAAATAATGATTATGTTAAAACATAATAATCACAATATGATGACTTCTCTGACTCTTGGCTTGTCTGGCTGTTGTAACTTTACAGCAGCTAAACAAAATCTAATTTAAAAATGTAAGTGTCAAGAGCCCTACTAATGCAAACACTGACCACTATAATGGTGACATAAAATTGGATTTTCTCCTTTGGTGATTCTGAATGTTAACATCAAGTGTCTTCAAAAATGGTCAATCATCACTTAATTAATCCCTAATTATCACACTAACTTTAGCTCTGCTTCAGTGTTAATTTGACACTCTTCAGTGTCACTTTTATCACTTTAGTGTGGACTCAAATAAACTCCCGGGAGAATTAATTTAACACTGGGCTTTTTGCTGTGCAGAAGTCCATTAAATACTTTCCATATCAACTACTTAAATTAAGCAAAGCTCAAACTTGTGTGATGATATCATTTAGTTATCCAAATTAAAGTAGCAAAGTAAATTAAATGGTTTGTTTCTTCAACAGGGAACAAACTGTGGAACAGAAATCAGTTCAGTTCAACACTGCACTTCAATCATTTGATTCTAAACTTTAAAATCACATTATAATCCGAACTCATCAGTCATTAAGCTGAACCGAAATGCATATGTCTTATTGAATACCAGTTCTTGGAAATCTGGATCCGGTTCTAATATGGAACCGGTTCTCGATACACAACCCTATTGACAGTATATCATTTCAGCAACCTCGAGAACCTGTTTGACTAGATGGGATGGAAAAACAGATACATTAAAAAAAATGCGGACAAGGAAATACTTGTCAAAAAACAACTTATAACATGGTGAAACTTCAATTATTACTGTCAATTATTAACATAATAGTAAAAATAGAGAGATCATCAAGATTAAAGTCACCAAGTAAAGTTCAAAAGTACACTCTGCTCATAAGACATCATAAAAAAATAAAAATAAAATAAATTTCTTTCACTTTCTTATTGCCAAGTCAGGTGATTTTAGGAATGTAACTTCACACTATATAAACAGACACACAAACACAAACTTTCATTCGCAGCTTGTGACTGAACTGATGATCCAGAGAGAGAAGACTTTCATACTCAGGTTTGACTTCATTACTTAAAGCGTTGTGTGTGTGTGTGTGTGTGTCTTGTAATGTATATCGCAGTCACAAATATTGCAATTATTCAAATATTTATTGCATTGTTCTTGCATGGATCTGCAAAATACATACATTTTCATGAATATAATTAACAGTAAGCTTGATAATTAATAAACTGTCAATTAAAAAGATCAGGGGCTGTTAGCCTGAAATTTTCACATTAAAATGTGTACATCTGAATGATAAAATTCACACACACACACACACACACACACACACAAATATGTTGGATTTCTTAAATCTACAGTAAATTAACCCTTTAACTGTCACACCCCATCCTGAACATAGACATGAAAATGCACTATCCAAAGTAAAATTTTTATAATTCATGAACAAAAACATTGTAATATGATTTAGATGTACAATTTCCATGGTAATACAATGTCTGATTTTAAAATGGTTTTCAAAGGATGAATTTTGAGATTTTAAGTTTTCAGTTGATATATAATTTCTTAAGATTTCTATTGTATGATAGGGAAAAAGGCAACGAAGAAAGTATTTTTGTGACAAAGGTCAGAACTCCTGTTATGATGTAGATTTTTGAGGTGCACTCTTGACATAAATTAATCTATTACTTTTCCTACATAATGAGCAACACAAAAGAGTGGTAAAATAGCTATTTAGGAGTCTTAGTCCTTCCCACCGATAGTTCGTCATGATTAGAATAGGATTCATTTGTAATATGGTGAAGTAAATTTAGGTGTCCCACAGAAGGGACGGTGACAGTTAAAGTGTTAAAGTTAATTCCATAATTCTTTTGAACCAGACTTTATTTAAAAATGAGCATCTTTACATTTAAATCATCATTTTTAATTGTTGCATGTCATTGCCTTTATTTTATATAACATTTTATGTTATATACGTAACTAGAAATCTAGCCACTTTTTGGCCCAGAGGCAGGTGACACATGGTGTCGATACACTTGTTCACAGCAAAAAGCCCAGTGTTAAAAGAACTCTCCTGGGAATTTATTTGAGTCCACACTCAAGAGTGTTAAAAGTAACACTGAAGAGTGTCAAATTAACACTGAAGGAGAGTTAAAGTTAATGAGATAATTAGTGATTAATTGAGTGATGATTGACCATAATTGGAGACACCTGATGTTAACGAGCAGAATCACCAAAGGAGAAAAATCGCAATTTTCACAAAATCACCATCATAGTGATTAGTGTTTGTATTAGTTGGGCTCTTGACCCTTACTTATTTGTTTGGCTGCCATAACTGAGTTAAAACAGCCAGGCAAGCCAAAAACACAAGTTATCAGGTGGTGATGATTATGTTTTAACATAATCATTATTTGACCTGAATCATTAAACTCATTTGGAATGTAATCTCTGAATTATATTTCCTTTATTGAAGATAATGATCCTGTCTTATGTATTTTGAAAAGATTTTTTACAAGCTGTTGTGATAGATTATGATTATTTATATATATATATATATATATATAAAAAACACTTTCTGAAGAAGTCTTTGGTTCAGGCACACAGACATCAAGAACCAGTGTATGAATCTCAACAACGGCGACAAACAGCATATTTAGATAAACAGATCAACTCTGAACATCACAAAACAGGCTACTAAAAAGTCACATAAAAACAGCAAAAACAAAAGAAAACAGTAAGAATAAAAGAAATTACAAAGACAATTCAGCTTATAATTTACTCATGCTGCAATGCATGATGAGAGCCATAGATGAGTTCTGACTGGCTATAACATGCTGTTTTCATGGTTACCCTTTGTTGTGAATATCATGATGATTCTTGATGTCTGTGTCTAAATTAAAGATGTTTTAAAAACATCTGTCAAATTACGAATTATTAATATGAACCACATTAATTTGGTAACAGCGCCACCTATTGGTCAGAAGTAATACACCATTAATTAAACACTAATAATGAAATTTCCAAAAATGCTAATAACTTCTGATTGCATTAGCCTATTGTAATGAAACTGGTCTTCAAATATTCTTGGGTCATGCCAACAACATACTTACCAATTATACCATAGTTTGCCAAACTGCCTTTCCGGCATTTTGATTATTGTACAAAACCTACTTGTTCAAACTCCTCCTAGACCATTGGTCCAATTTTCACCAAATTTGACTCAAATCATCTTCAGACTGTGCTGACAAAAAGTTTCGTGTCGACAGACAAAACCGTTTTCGTACAGCACCACTACACATTTGAGGCTTGATGCTAAAATGACTCTGAGGCTGTATCCCTGGAAAGATTTGACATAATGACACCAAACTTTGTATGTGTCATTGGCTCCTCTCTACATTGACCACGCCACATCAATTTGGTAGCAGTGCCACCTATTGGTCAAGAGTAATAAATCATTAATTAACCATTAACTATGCAATTTTCAAAAATGCTAATAATTTTTGACTGCATTAGCCTATTCTAATGAAACTGGTCTCAAAATATTCCTTGGGCCATTCCAAGAACATAGATACCAATTACGGCATAGCAGGTCAAAGCTTATCCGCTATTTTGATTTGTGTTAAAAGCCTACTTTTTCGAATTCCTTCACAGCCGTTGGTCTGATTTTCACCAAAATTGAGTCAGATCACCTTCAGACTGTGCTGACAAAAAGCTATGGATTTCGCATTGAAAGATAAAACCATTTTTGTACAGCGCCACTACAAATTTTAGGCTTGACACCAAAATGACTCCGAGGCTGTATGTCTGTAAAGCTTTGACATAATGACATCAAACTTTGTGTCATTGTCACCTCACACAGAACACATCACATAAATTTGAAAACAGCACCACCTATTGGTCAAAAGTGCTAAGACGTTATTTTATATTATTATTGGTTGTATTTATGATTTTAAAATGGCTTTAATAACTCGTTGTAGTCGGTCTGTTGCTTCTTGCCGTGCTTAGCTCCTCATTCTGCCTCTTTAATGCTTGGCCCCGCAATTGCTGCTTGCAGCTATATTTAGGGGCCAGGCACTGAATGTGCATAGGCACCTATTGTATATGTTGGCATTCCTGTTATTATTATTATTATTATTCCGTTTCTTCCGTCGAGTCTATGGCAGCCCCTAGAACCGCTTGCGGCAAAGTTGTGAAATTTGGCACACTCATAGAGGACAGTCTCAACATTAACCATAGCAAGTTTAAAGTCTCTAACTCAAACTCTCTAGTGCCACCACTTGTCCAAAATTTCAATCATTTTATGCTAATAACTTTTGAACCGTAAGGTACAGAATCAAAATTCTTTTTCCTCTGAATCCTTGGGTCATGCCGAGTCGAATGAAGTCCAAAATTCGTGAAGCCTACTTTTTCGAACTCGTTCTAGACGGTTTGTCTGATTTTCACCAAAATTGGCTCAGATCATCTTCAGACCATGCTGGCAAAAAGTTTTGGAATTTAAGTTGATTAGTCAAACAGTTCTCATATAATGCGCAAATGAATTCTATGAAAAGCACGCAAAAATAGGCTACATCTCCACAACGGTTTGGCGTATTCAGACCAAACTTGGTGTGCGTCATAACAAGCATGACCTAAGACTACCTGCAGTGTCTTTATGATTTTTCAGCCATTTGAACTGATATCATCCTAAAATGGCTTTAATTACTCATTGTTAAAGTTGCTCTGTTGCTCCTTGCCATGCTTATTTTCTTTTGTTTTTGCTGCTTTCATGTGACTTTTTAGTAGTCTGTTTTGTGGTGTTCAAAGTTCATCCGTTTATCTGAATATGCCGTTTGTTACTGTTGTTGAGATTCATACACTGGTTCTTCCAATAAAGGAAATATAACTCAGAGATTAGACACTGAACGAGTTTCAGATCAAATAATGATTATGTTAAAACATAATAATCACAATATGATGACTTCTCTGACTCTTGGCTTGTCTGGCTGTTGTAACTTTACAGCAGCTAAACAAAATCTAATTTAAAAATGTAAGTGTCAAGAGCCCTACTAATGCAAACACTGACCACTATAATGGTGACATAAAATTGGATTTTCTCCTTTGGTGATTCTGAATGTTAACATCAAGTGTCTTCAAAAATGGTCAATCATCACTTAATTAATCCCTAATTATCACACTAACTTTAGCTCTGCTTCAGTGTTAATTTGACACTCTTCAGTGTCACTTTTATCACTTTAGTGTGGACTCAAATAAACTCCCGGGAGAATTAATTTAACACTGGGCTTTTTGCTGTGCAGAAGTCCATTAAATACTTTCCATATCAACTACTTAAATTAAGCAAAGCTCAAACTTGTGTGATGATATCATTTAATTATCCAAATTAAAGTAGCAAAGTAAATTAAATGGTTTGTTTCTTCAACAGGGAACAAACTGTGGAACAGAAATCAGTTCAGTTCAACACTTAGGGAAAAAAAAGCTGGAAAAAATGAATAATATATTTAAAAGACTTCGACTTGAAGACATGAACGACAAACTGAGACCTGCAAATGTTCTTCAGATAACGGCACATTCATTACAGTCCCATGAGTCTTGTGCTGAAGAGGAGCTGGTTAAGACTTTTATACAAAAACTATTGATGATGAACTACAGAGCAAGATACATTAAAACTATTCAGACCAATGAGAAAGATAACACACAACAAGAAGACAATGAAGGTGACTTTGATATTTTTAATGAAATTTCTTTGTCTAACAAAGAAACAAATCAATCTGAGCGAATCCACCCGATGGATGTTCAGATGGCCGTGTTTCATTGTTCTGATGGTTTCCTTAAGCAGCTGATAGTGACTAAACTGTCCCAGTGTCAGTACGCTCTGCCTCTGCTTGTTCCTGATCCATTCACAAAACAGATTGAGTTTCCTCTTTGGACATTCAGACAAATCAACAAGAGCTGGAAGATGAGAAACTCCAAAAGCAGTCAAATCCAGCCAATTTACAAGGCACAAACTCCTGTGGTGTTTTTCTTCAGGTTTGGCTCTGTGTCTTCATCCAAATCTCAGCTGATGAACAGTCTGATCAATGAGAAACACAACACATTCTTCCACAGGAACTGCCCAGGCAGCAGCAGAACCAGAGACCTGATGGATGGAGTGGTGGAGATTGCCTGGTTCTGCCCCTCTGGGAAAAACATGGATAAATTCACTGACTGTGTTGCGTTCTGTAATCTACACGGTGATGCAGGAGACCATGAGAAACAGCTACAGATCCTCACTGAAATGGCCTCAGTCAATGTTGTTCTTCTACCACAACTGGACAGAAATGACAGACATGCAGAAACGATCCAAATCTTGTCCCAGAACAGAAAGCCACTAATTTTCCTTTTTACTAAGGATGAATCCACTTTAATTAAGATGCGGAAAGGAAAATACAAGATCGGCCTGAAAGACAGAAATCAATCAGATGTATCTGAAGAACTCAGAAGAGCTATAGATGACTGTCTCTCAGAATCATCTTCCACTTTCAGACTTGAAGATGTGTCCAAACACTCAGACATCAGAGTAGATGAGGAAGATGATGATGACTGCAGGAGAGGAAGAGCAGCAGCACAGCAGATGATGAGTTTACTGAAGAAGAAAGATCTGACAGAAATAAAAGAATCATTTCTGCCTCATCAGGGGAAACTGTGGCATCAGTGGAGTCAGAAGAACAAAGAGCTACATCAACCTCAAACACATGCGATAGAAATGGAAATCAGTAGAAAACAAACAGAGATGAAGAAAATCCGTGAACAGCAGCATGAATATGACATCAGTGAGTTTATGAATCTATTTATTAAAGAAATTAGCTCAGGTGTTGATCGTAAGAAGATTTTTTTCCTTAAATGGCTTGCAATCTTCCTGGATGAACATACATCAAGTGATCTTTCTGATCTACATTACAAATATGATGAAAAATGGTCAGCAGTTGTAAAAATGAAAGAGAAACGTGATACATCTGAACAACTCAAAGTTGAACAAACTAAACTTGAAAAAATGTCTGAGGAACTTCAAGCAGCAACCTTTGGTTTGGAGCACATCATGAGGGAGATCAGTCAGATCTATGAATCATGTTCATCTATGAAGAAGAACAAGACAAACCTGAAGGTTCCCTTCTCTTCTTTCCCGAGTCTTGCAGCAGAGATGATGATCTCTGGATTTCCACTGGAGCTGATGGATGGAGATGCTGCTCATGTTCCTCTGGTCTGGATATCTGCTGTTCTAGATGAACTCATCTGGATCCTGGGAGACCAAAGAGTCTTTGTGCTGTCAGTTTTAGGGCTACAAAGCTCTGGGAAATCCACCATGCTGAATGCCATGTTTGGACTCCAGTTTGCCGTCAGTGCTGGCAGGTGCACCAGAGGAGCTTTCATGCAGCTTGTCAAAGTGTCTGACGAGATGAAAACACAGCTGAACTTTGACTATATTCTGGTTGTTGACACTGAGGGTCTTCGTGCTCTAGAACTGGCTGGAAGATCAACAAGACATCATGACAATGAATTGGCCACATTTGTTGTTGGTCTTGGAAATCTGACACTGATCAACATTTTTGGCGAAAACACAGCTGAGATGCAGGACATTCTTCAGATTGTTGTTCAGGCCTTCATGAGGATGAAGAAAGTCAGACTGAATCCCAGATGTGTGTTTGTGCATCAGAATGTTTCAGACATTGCAGCTGAAGAGAAAAATATGGAGGGAAGGAGATGTCTGCAAGAGACACTGGATGAGATGACAAAACTTGCTGCTGAAGAGGAAGACTGTAATATTGATTGTTTTAATGATGTTATTGAATTTGATGTCCAGGAAGATGTGAAGTATTTTGCTCAGCTGTGGGATGGCAGCCCACCCATGGCTCCACCAAACCCAAACTACTGTGAGAATATTCAAGACTTAAAGAAAACATTTATGGCTCATGTCTCAAAAACGGATAAAATGATGCTGAAAGACCTAAAAGAACGTATTAAAGATCTCTGGAAGGCTTTACTGAACGAAAGATTTGTCTTTAGCTTCAGAAATTCTCTGGAAGTTTCAATCTACAGAAAACTAGAGACTGAATACAGCAAATGGTCCTGGAGTCTTCGCAGTGCCATAATGGAAACTGAGAACAAACTACACAACAAAATAGAAAATGAAGCAATTCATGAGGTTGAAGAAACTGAAATCCAAAGAGAACTTAAGAAGATAAGTGAAGAAGTGGAAAAATCAATGTCAGATTTTTTTGAGAAAGACAAAGACAAAGATATACTGATTCAGTGGAAATCGTCATTTGAAATCAAAACCAAAGAGCTTCAGAAAAACATTGTGAGAGAAACAAAAAGAAAATTAAATGAGATTCTTCAGCAGCGAGATCTGAAGAAAAAGATTGATGCTAAGAGAACAGATCATGAAAACACTCTCTATGAAAAGAGCAAAGAATTTGCCTTAAAACTCAAAGACAAAGCAAATAATGAAGAAACGCTAAAGAAAGAGTTTAATTTGTTTTGGGAACAGTATATGAAGAAGATCATCAGAGACACTCTTGTAATCAGAGACATTGACATACTGACAGATGTAAAAAGGCTTCTCAGTGACATCCATCAGGGACGATTCCCGGTAGACCACAGAGAAGATGACAGTATGTACAACAATGTTTTCACTGTGCCTAGTTATTCTGAATATGTTATTTTCAGAAAGTCTACAAAAAGTGGGATTTCAGTTTTTGTAAAGAAGGCTTGCAAAGCAGTTAAAGAAGCGTTAGGGTCTGTTGAAACTTTGTCTCCACAGGATGAAGCTCAAATAAGAACATTTGTCACAGATGTTGCTCAGCTGACAGATAGAATGATCATGTCATTTAACATTTCAAAGATGGGCTACAACATCAGCTGCATTCAGCTACTTATAGATTACATCAAGACAAAAGTAACAGAACATCAGGGAGGACCAGTGAAATATGTGTTAAAGAATGAATTCTTCATGGATTTGGTTTATTCCATTTGTAAGAGAGCAAACAATATGATCACTGACCAGCACAGACTGTTCAGAGAAGCCAATGATCCCGTAATATATGTTGAGAAAAAGAGAGAAACATACTATAGTATCTTTCAGAAATACTGTCATGGAGCAACATCAGCTGCCATTTTTGGTGATATTATTTGTCAGAAACTTAAAGAGCCCATTGAGCAGAGTGTCTACAAGAAGACTGCCAGAGATCTGACAGATGAAATGAGAACAAACTGTCAATCACTGAATGGAAACAGATCAAATCTGGAGAAACACATCCTGAAGACACTGGCAGAGGAGGAGAATTTTGTCAAATACAAGAACTACATTCTTAATCCTAGAGATCACTTCAAGAGTTTCCTCAGAGATGAAGTCAGTCAGTACATCACTGATAAGTTCAGTGTCAGTGTTTTACCCAAAATGAAGAAGAACACTGAACTCCTGCAACAGAAGATAATGAAAGCAGCACATGAATCTACTGAACATGTTCAAGTCAACAGAGGAGATGCTGGTTTGTGGTTGAAGAGATTCACAGAGAAGCTCTCAGAAGAGCTGATCTTCTCTGTAAAAGACCTCAGTGGAGTCAAATATGATGGTGTTGATGTAAAACTCCTAGAAGATGTGATAAGACAAGAACTTACTGCTGTAATGTCTGAGATCTGCAATAGATGCAACGCAAAGTCATTTCTAATAAAGCTGGACTATAAGTTCAGGCCAGATGAGCTTCTGGTTAATCACTTCTGTCGGTGCTGTTGGGTCCAGTGTCCGTTCTGTAGAGCCATCTGCACCAACACCATTGAAAACCATGATGGAGATCACAGTGTTCCTTTCCATCGTAATATTGGACTGAATGGCTGGTATTACAGAGGAACAACAAATTTGTCTATTAACATCTGCACATCATCCGTAGCAGGCACTGGTTTTTTTTATCCCAGTGCCTCAGATGAAAACACAGTCCTCTGGAGAGAATATAGAACAGCAGGAGGAGTTTATGAAAAATGGAGCATCACTCCAGATCTCTCTGAACTGCCATACTGGAAGTGGTTTGTGTGGAGATTTCAGAATGATCTGGAAAAATACTACAATAAAACATTCCAGGGTTGGGGAAAGATCCCAGATGAATGGAGAAAATACTCAAAACAGGATGCTATTGAGAGTTTGGATCAATGCATTTAATTAGACAAATGAAATAATTTTCATTTAGATATTTGATTAACAATTTGTAACAACCTTCCGTCCCTTACTTCAGTGAATGTAAAATTCTAAACTTTGCGGTATACATTTAGAAGTGGGTAAAAGTCCTGCCATATGTTTATTCCACCCATGAACTCAGTGAACGTCCATTATTTGTCGTTTTCATCTATGTTAACAAATAACAAAATGCTCATTCTGAAATCTAAATAAAGATATGTGCTTTGTATACATATAATTGACTATTAATATAATTCATAATTTACATATATTTTAATCACTGTTTATGCTGTTTTGTTATAGTGTTTTTATTCGTACAGGCTACATGCCATGTTTCAACAATGATTTCTTTTACATCATTTTGAAGCAGGTTATGATTTAAACATTTGTTAATTCAGCCTACTTAACATTCATGTTGAGATAAATGTTAATAATGCAAACATGTTAAATATAGAAATATCAAATGATTTAAACAACCAAAAAGATATAAATCAGGTAATGTTATAGTCAGATAATGTAAGGCACTTAATGTAATAGAATTTGCATGATCCTTAAGAGTTTGAAATAACGTTAGATGTTGCTCAGTTAGGGACATTAAAATATACACATCATAACTTGGAGAAATAACACTCATATGGTACGGATTTATATCAAGCTTTATTTACAAGATTTGAATTTCAAAGCAATATAGAGCAATATAGTAACGGAGGCTTGTATTGTATTATTTATTGTATTTTCAAATCAATTTCAGATACTAATACCAGATATATGCTGATGTTTAATATTTCCTGCATAATTTCTTAATGTGGAATTGCTTATCCTGCTTAAAAAGATGGTTCTCGAAAAGACGGTTTACCCAAAGGTTTCTTAAACCCCAAAACTGAGCCATAAAAAAGCCAAAAAAAAAAAAAAAACCACAACAACAACAACTCAGCCATGGATCCAGGCATTAAAACACACAGTTACACCTTTAGACATGGCTCTATTTTGGGGTTTCTGGTTAAACACTGGTCTCTATGTGGTTTACTAAAGGCTGAAATTGGGTAGCACTATTAAAACTTGTTGTGGTCCAGTTCAGGGCTGGTTATAAGTTATTATTTGGTTGAGATTTGGGCCAGTTATGTGTGGCATGTGTGGCTCATGTCTGTAGTCCAGATCCGGGCCAATCAAGGGCCGTAATTCTTTGCTGCATTTTGGCCGAGTGTAACAGCTTGTTTGGCCCAGAGCTTTGCCAGATGTCAACTGCTATGTGGGATGACGGATTGAACGCTAAATGGCAGTTTAGAACACAATTGTAACGTGTAGTCAGACTCAGGTCACAGATAGGTGGAATCAAACAGGCGGGTTTATTATTAAGAGCCTGGTGTTTCTGTGACAACAATGAACGATCCAGTCATAATTGATAACTGAAAACCTAAGCATTAGTGCCTGATCTTATCATATAAAAACAGCTAATAGCTCCTCAATGTTCAACACCACATCTATTGCTACTAACACAGGAATCAAAGGTCAAGAGCCCAACTAACGCAAACACTGATCTTTTTCATGGTGGCATCATTTTAACCACTAAATCAGGGGTGCTCAGCCCTGTTCCTGGAGATCTACCTTCCTGCAGAGTTCAGCTCCAACCCTGATCAAACCCACCTGAACCAACCAATTAGGATCTGAAGGAGCACTTCATAATTACAGACAGGTGTGTTTGATCAGGGTTGGAACTAAACTCTGCAGGAAGGTTGATCTCCAGGAACAGGGTTGAGCACCCCCGATTTAATTTTTTTTATTATTGACAATAAAACTTCTTTCTTTCGCTTTCTTTCTTTCTTTTATTACAGTCTGTTTCAGTTTAAAACCTTACAAAAACAAATTCTTCATTGTTGATATTCTTCTAAATATTAATAAATACAATTTCTACATTTATATTAATATATTTACTTTTAAATATAAAGTAATTCTAAATAACTTGACTTCATTTTGTTTTTACGTTTAGGTTTTCCACATTTTGGTAGAGCTTAGATTACTTCGTTTTTTTAGTTGAATTTAAGCTTTTTATGTCTGCCAAAGTTAATAAATAAATGATATAATTTGCTTAACTTTATTTTTTCAGGACTACACAGCAAAAAGCCCAGTGTTAAATTAACTCTACTGGGAGTTTATTTGACTCCACACTCAAGAGTGTTAAAAGTAACACTGAAGAGTGTCAAATAGACTCTGCATAAACGCTGCCGACGTATTTCCGGTAGAATCTCAGCCAGCCTATTTACTTCCGCATAGCGTATTCTATAGCGAAGTATACTTGCGGCAAAACTCTTTCATAAGATTCATTTGTTGGAGATTGATGACTTTAGATTTATTTTTGTAATAAATAATATAAGCATGTATATTTTATACAATGTTGCCTGCACTGCAGGAATGTAAACTTTGTAAATCTAAATATAACAAACATTGAACAGTTTCCAATACAGTACTGTAAACATGTAAATGAGGAGCTCCTTTCCAAAATGCTATAAATCCATTTTGATTAATTTGAGTAAAAATGTGTTTTCTTTACCAAGAAAGTGGCAAGATGAAAACCACTATTTTCTGTTTTAAACTTTCACATAGCATCTTTAGGTGATTTTGATTTTTCAAAGATTTATTATAAAAATGGATTATTTTTTCCCAAAATAAATCTATTAGGGGTCTACGCTTACTTTTCTTTTTAGAGAAAGTATAAGTGATGGAAAGAGATGGCATAAGTGCAATCAAATTCATAAACTCTTGTTGAGATTAATGTTTTAAATATACAATTTTGAACAGAAATATTAAATGATTTTAATAACTAAAAAGAAGATAAAAAAAAGGTGCCAGTAAGTCACTGATTTAATTTCTGAATCATATCATTCATTTGATTCGTTCAAATGGCTGATTAATTCAGGAATAAAGCAAGTGACTCTTTTATGAATGGGTAATTGATTCACTGACTTACTAGAAAAGGCACGTCCATTCGTAAACGAAACACCGCTGTGTTTGATGCGCAGCGGCTCAGTTGTGACTTGGTTTCAAACTATTTTTCAAGATGAAATAGAGCAAAATCAGGCGATAGTGTTATAGTCAGACAATGTAAGTCACTTAATATTAACTTCTTGTTTATTTAACTGTTGTATTAAATCAATATTTCATTTACAAACTCCCTTAAAAATCATTAAAAGCTGTCGATCATCTTAGTTCATCGCGATCTCACAAAATTATAAACAACGAAACTCTCTACACTGCTCAATGAATCTCTTACTTATACTCTCTCTACTCTTTGTTTATGAAAGAATTCGTCAGATATGTCTGTGATACATTACTCAATGTTGAAAACTAGGATGCGGGGTGTATTCAAAGCACCGCCTTTACTGTTTACAATGTGTGAAATGCTGCGCTGTGATTGGTTGAGCGGATGTATCGCATTTTGCAAAAGAGGGAGACTGGCGTTTGTCCCGGTTTGGAAAAAAAGGGAGAAAACATGACAGAATAACACGGTGGATATCGCATTTTGCGTAAAATGAAAAACTGATTCATTCAGTAACGAAACACCGCTGTGAGACACAAAACAGTTCTGCTGTGGCAAGGCAGGCTGCACAAGCAAAATCTGGCACAACACAGGTCGATCGGTGCATCTCTTTAAAACGTTAACTTTGCTTAGCTAAAGTCTTGATTGTCTTGATTGAAGTCCTACTCCCAAACTATGTGGCTTCTCTGACTTCCTCATCGACCTGAAACATATCGCCCTCACGCAGATCTCTCCTGTCACCTGATCCTTATTAGAAACTGAGATATTACCTATAGTTAGTAATGTTCATAAAGTAAAATCCAATATGTATATTAATAAAAAAAAAAAAAAAAATCACATAAGATGCAAACAATGTACATAAAATGTAACTAGACAGATAAATAAATAAATAAATAAATAAATAAATAAATAAATAAATACAAATAATCCAAAGACATATAAACTGTGAGAAACGGAGATGGCTAGAATCGATATACGTATAACATTACAGCATGAGAATACTCACCCTAAAATTGTCGATGTAAGTCTAAATATATCATTTGAAGCCCTTCTCTTTCTTACTATTGAGCTGATTGCCTCACGAGATGATTAACGTCATTCACAGTTATCCAGGGAAGCTCCTGCGACATTTTCACACAGTTATTGCCAATAGCGAAAACGGCTTCCGGTGCTGCACCGGATGTAACTGAACGGACTGAGACCAAACGCGGAAGTGATCGTGCATAGAGTCAATTAACACTGAAGCAGAGTTGAAGTTAATGAGATAATTAGTGATTAATTAAGTGATGACTGACCATGATTGGAGACACCTGATGTTAATAAGCAGAATCACCAAAAGAGAAAACCAAAATTTTAAGCAACCATTATAGTGGTCAGTGTTTGCATTAGTTGGGCTCCCTTACCCTTAAATCATCAATATTAGGTCTTGTTTGGCTGCAATTACTGAGTTATAACAGCCAGACAAGCAAAGAGCAAAACTCAATAAGATGGCATTGACTGTGCTTGACTTAATCATCATATAGTGACTTGAGTATTTGACATAGAATTTCCTAACAGATTACAAAAAAAACTGTGAACAAAAGATTACTCAGTTTTGCCATAATCAGACAGATGATGAAATAAAGTTTATTTTAATTTAGACACACAGACATGAAGAATCAGTGTGAGAATCACAACAACGGTGACCATCAAAAAGCGTGTTGTAGCCAATCAGAACTCATCCATGAGTCCCATCATGCATTGCGGCATGAATAAATTATGAGAGTTCAGAGTTGATCTGTTCATCTGAATATGCCGTTTGTCACCATTGTTGAGATTCATGGGCTGGTTCTTGATGTCTGTGTGTGCCTAGGTGAAATAGTTTTTTTTTAAACAGGTTGTAAAAAAAATCTTTCCAAAATGTATAGGATGTGCTGGATCTTCTGTGGATTGTCAAGGCTATTACAATAAGCAAAAAAAAAAAAAACCTAACTTAGAGATTAGACTAGGTGATTTACGCCAAACAATGAATATGTTAAAACATAATCACCTGGCAACTTGAGCTTTTGGCTTGTCTGGCTGTTTCAACTCAAATACAGCAGCCAAACAAAATCTAGTATTAAAGTTTTAAGGGTCAAGAGCCCAACTAATGCAAACATTGACCACTATAATGGTTGCTTAAAAATTTTGGTTTTCTCCTTTGGCGATTCTGCTTATTAACATCAGGTGTCTTCAATAATGATCAATCATCACTTTGTTAATCAACTAATTATCTCATTACCTTCAACACTGCTTCAGTGTTAATTTTAACACTGCTTCAGTGTTTATATGTGTCCACACTCAGAGTGTTAAATTAACACTGGGGATTTTGCTGTGTGGCACAACAAAATCATGGTTGCCAGGTTTTCACAACAACACCCACCCAATTGCTACTCAAAACAAGCCCAAAAGTAGCCCAATGGCATTTCGAGGGGAGTCCGCTGGTAAAAATTGCATTCTGGGGGGTTAAATACATGTTTTTTGGCAGGATTCCCTGGGTAAAATTAGCATTCCAGGGGCTAAATATCACGCTATTGGGGTCTCTTTAACCCACGGACATGAAAAACATCCCAAGTTTTTGTCACTCTTTAATAAACTGTTCCATGATGAATGGGTCACTTATTCCTTTGTAAAGACTTATGAACACTTCAGTCATTACTAGTGGGTTACCATGACCTGTGCTTCAGAATTAATTATACATAATATATTATTCACATTAATAATGCGGTGCCACATGGTGTCATGTTAGGACGTGACATATGCTGATGTCTGGACATGGTAAAGAAACATGTTTGGACATGACCGTCCTGGGATGTATTGTCCATTTGTAGGATGTATAGGGTTTTGTGTGTATGTTAATGATGTTGTGGGCATGTCACTTTTCACAGTTTGACCCCTGATGCATACGTGTATAAAAACGGGGTCAGGCACCTCGTCATTATTAAACCACAGTTTGTGTCAGCATCTGTGTGGCATTAGTGAATTTTCATTCTTAAATCTACTTTTCCCCTGGCAAGTTTATTAAAAAAAAGCAAAACAAGTCTGCTTAAGGAGAAGATGGCTGTCAATCGTATTATTTAGTGTTTATTGACATCATTTTTAAGGACATTTTTTCATTCAGAAGTGAGTCATGACTCTGATGCATTAAAGAGGTTCTCAATAAATGCTATAAACCAGGGCAAAGCTCAACACCAAAGCATGAATCTCCACGAGACAGTGAAAACATCCCGCTACTCCTGTTGTAAATTTTGCTTTCGCCAACCTAGGGACGCCAATTAATGTAGTGAATTTAACTTTTCCCAACCTAGGGAGGTGAAATAGTGTAGTGATGGGTACTCATGTCACAACTGACGTTATGATTCTTGGATCACATGTCAATTAATGTGTGGTTATGAGTACATCACATAAGAAAGATTGGTGGGATCTCTAACTTGTAGAACCTCTCTGTATTATCAACACAAGGAAGACACAAGTTGTAATAAAATAAATTTTATTAACAAAAGATAGACAAGAGTAATCAACAACTACTAAATGAATACCATGAATGGAAAAAGGAATAAAGTGCATAAGATGCATAAAATGCAAGTGATTATGTTGGGTGTTGCTATGTCAGAGCTATGTTATCTGGATAGATAAACTGTCGCTACTCTGAAACAAACAAGGTGAAGAACCTTATCTAATGTAAATTAGAAAATCAGATACTGATAATATACAACAATGCCAAGGTCTCTGGAAGAGGTTTGGACGTGATATTTACGTTCGCTGTGGTTGAGTGAGCAGTCCGGTGGCGGCGACTTCTTCCACTGGTTGCGCTGGTGGCAGTACAGTGGGGAAAGGAGCAAGAATCCGTTTCGACAGCCTTGAAGATGAAGTGCTGTTGGATGCTGATCTCCTGAAGCACCAAAGGGTCCTAAGATCTGGAACACGCAGATGTGGCCCTGGAGTAGGTGCTGAAGGTCCTTAGCTTGGAAAACGCAAGCAAAAGTACCTGAAGTTAAGGTTTGCTTGCCGGAGATTAACCTTGTTGCAAATGTCTGTGTGTCTTCTGCCTCTCTGGGCTAGAGACTCAGAACTTGGTCAATCCACTTTGTCTCTCTAGGATGGAGACTCAGGACGCTGCATCTGTTGTTGTCTCGCTGGACGAATACTCTGAACGTAGGTTATCACTTTCCTCGCAGACTGGAGGCTCAGAACGTGGTTGTATCTGTTGCTGCCTCAAAAGCTGGAGACTCAGACTTGGTATCTGTTGTTGTCTCACCCTTGTGGGTGCCAGACTCAGAACTGGTTGTTCTGTTGGTGTCTCTTGGACGTGCCGGAGACTCAGAATGGGGTGTTTCTGCTATTGTCTCACCCTTGCAGGGCTCAGACTCAGAACGAAGGTTGATCTGTTGCTGCCTTCCCTGTAGCAGACTCAGAATGAAGGTGATCTGTTACAATCTCTTTCCTTAACAGACGGGAGACTCAGAACTTTGTGTATCTGTTAACGTCCCCTGGACGTGCCGGAGACTCAGAACTGTGTATCCTGCTATAGTCCCTTCCTTCACAGGCAGCAGACTCCGAACAAGGAGTGTCTTTTGAAAGGGTACCTTTAACCCTTTCCGATAAGGAGGAGATTGCAATTTAGCGCCTCTCCATTTCCACGCTGTGATTGGCTGGTTCCATCAGCGTGGGGGGACACGTGGTGGCCCACCCTTCTTTCCTCCTGTGGAATTTATTTGCGTTGTCCAAACACAAAGCTAGAAAAGTGTCACTAAAGTTTCACCGGTGCATTTATTACTTTCCAAACCATAACCAGAATGCATTTGGCAATGTTACGAACACATTAAGTCCAAACATGATGGGAAAAGATTGAAATATCATGCATCCATTCATTTGTCCATTAACAGCTAAGTTTGTGTAAGATATTGCACTACACGTTGCTGTCACAAGGAATACTTATTTCTCTAAATAAGTATAAAATGTGTGTGTTGTAGTGTGCATCAGATTTAAGGTTCTTAAATCCGTAGCTGTATTTGGGGAATCCTGGAGTGTGACATATAAACTAAGCAACCGAAAGTAATACCATTAAACGGCTCATCAGATATGCTAGATATGTTGGTAAAGCCGGTGACAAGGATAAAATTGGAAATTTAGTAGTAGTGATTGGTGAAATATTCATGCATTTTAAGGGTTAATAGGTAATGTTACATACAGTGTTGTATCACATACATTGAGTGTATATACAGTTATGTAAATTGATATGAGGAAGATTTAGTCAATCTTGTGTCCATTTCGTGTGAATGCATGTGAAGATGTCTTTTTTCCTTTGTGGCTTTGGCCACATGGCAAACTGCAAGGGGGATTTTTACAATCATTCACACTTTAAGCATAAGGGAGAACAAAGCAGTTCCTGAGCTGGGGTTACTATGTTAATATTATTCCCCCTTACTGCACAAGAGGTGGTGTTGTCTTATCAAAATGTAACTTTACAAACTTTAACTTTACCGCTGTTCACTACAGGGAGAGGATGGAAAAAGGGGCACAGTAACTTGTTTAATTTTATGTATGTCTATTGTAAAACACTTTCGTATGGTTGTATTCTATGCTTTTTTGGCGCTATAGAAATGTGATGGCAATTTGTTGTGACAAGCCTAGAAATGGACCCATTTCTGTGTCTATGTACTGCATGATATTCATGTCATCCAACGTTAACGGCATGAACTCAGTTTCCTCAGCTCCCCAGAAATGCAATGCTTTCTTCTCCGCCATTGTTTCTAATCTGCGTGTTACTGCAGGTGTGTGTCACCTCTTTTATGTACATCAGGAGCATATGTGCACTTTGGTCAGAGTGGCAGTAATGCGATTTTAAGGTGTTCACATTCCTAGTATATTTCAATAACATAGGTGGCGTACATCGATTTTAAATGCGATTTATGAGCTTAATTGTATTATTTACATTTTATATGAGGTAAAGATTAATCGCAGTATTGCCAAAATGTCATTTTAATCGAATTAAGAAGGTGCATGTAAACGCACTCTTTTGATTGTGCTTTTGTGGACTCCAAACTGATTGCCAGTCACCCTGTACTCTGTGCAGATGGCCAGATGACTATTGGCACCCTTATCTCCAGTGGTGTAGGTGCACAAATAAAAACTCTTGTGGGCTCACTGGGAGCCAAACACGTTCACACAGCTCCATGAATGATACTGTGACAATCTGAAATTTTCCCTCTACTGCGAATTGCTGAAGTCCGTTAGTATAACTCACTGCCACCAGTCTCTGTTCCTCACCCTCATCCAGAGACACCGCATAGAACGTGACGGGAGCTTTGGCAAACCCAACTGAAGTGGCATTGCCATCACGTTTTTGTGGTGAATTGCCATCTCAATTCTATGAAAAAACATGCAATACAACCATATGAAAATGCTTTGACTTCAATTAAAACAATTAGACTTTAATTAAAACAGAGGCCAGTAACCAGTATTGGGGGTAACGCATTACAAGTAACGCAAGTTACGTAATAATATTACTTTTTTCAAGTAACTAGTAAAGTAACGCATTACTTTTGAATTTCTAAGAAAATATCTGAGTTACTTTTTTCCCTATTTATTGATTGACAAGTCTCCTGTCTGGAAATTGGGAGTATACATGATGTTACTGCATTCTAGACTAAATGTGAACATGCATTTAATTCATCTCACTCACAAAAAACAGGTTCAGTATTCCTCAAAATGAATCAAAAATGAAATGCGAACTCAGAATATGACGCAACCCTGTGATAATTAAATATGTTAAGTAAAACAAATATCCTTTATGTATTTAATCCCATTTTATTAACTAATGTCTTTGCTGCTGACCTTTGATGATGCAGTTCAACCATACTAATAAGAAAAAATTACTTTAGATTAACATTTGTGCTTTTTTTATAGCTGAAGAGTGATCTCCTGCATAAATGTACTTTTCTTTCAGCTTGAGGTGAATTTATTTCACTTTCGGTATAAAAGGGCTTTTACATTAGAATTGTTTTATATTAAAAACAAAGAGGCAAGACCCACCCAGATTTTAAAAAAGTAACGCAAAAGTAACGTAACGCATTACTTTCCATAAAAAGTAATTAAGTAACGTAATTAGCTACTTTTTCAGGGATTAACGCAAAATTGTAATGCATTGCTTTTAAAAGTAACTTTCCCCAACACTGTTTATAACATTTCACTTCATTTACCGGTGTTATTTATAAATGTAGGAATTTTGTGCTTATCTGTGTTTAACCTAAACCTAAACTACAAGTAATGTTAATATAGACCTACATACTGGTAGCCATTTTAATCTAAATATGATTTTATGATTTTATGCTATATAGACCTACCTCATTACCCCCCACTGGATGTATAATGAGCATTAATAAGCTACATTTTGTTATTTTATAATCCCTAGTCATACTTCTGTGGATATTTTGGTGAAAGGAACTTAAAAGTAACTTAAAAGTAGTGTAACGCATTACAATTCAGAGACAGTAATATTGTAATGTAACTAATTACTTTTAAAAGACAGTAACTAGTAGTATATAATGTATTACATTTTGGAAGTAACTTGCCCAACACTGCCAGTAACACACTCCTACTCTTTCTGAATCTATCATTTGTTTATGTGAATAATGGCGGTATAAAAAGTAACAACAATTCTTAACAAATAATGGTCTCCATTTTCAAGAGTCGAAACGAGTAGTGTAAATGTAGGCGTAACCATAGCAAACGTTGTGTGTTTTAAAACGAAAACGCACTAGTGTAAACGTAGCCTTAGTGAAAACTTGAGAATGCACCATTGGTGGTGTAATATTTCCAATTTCCAACATCAGCCAAATACAAATTCATGTAAATCCACTCAAAAATATGAATTTATTTTAATGTATTACTTTTTTAAATTGCACTTTAATTTTATTAATATATTTTTTTTAAATTTCAGTAAATATGCAAGTATAGTGTCAGGGTGTTTAATGTCTCTTTGTTTGTCTTGTGCCTCAGCACATGGCTGTGTCTTTGTTTGTGTTGGCCATGTGCTCCTCTTGTCCTGCCTCCTCGTTTTCTGTTACCACGCCCACTTGTTTAGTCCTGGTTTGTCTAATTGTGTTCACCTGATTCTCGTGTGCTTTGTTCCCTTTATATTGTGCTCATTTCCCTCTTGTCTTTGCTGGTTTGTTTTGTGTGCATTCTCTTAACTAGTCTTTAGTCTTGTTAGAACTTGCTACTCAGTACTTATCTTCTAGTCTAGTTTTGTTTTTCCCTTTATCTCTTGCTAAATTCCAGTTTTTATTTTGTTTTTGGGTTTAGTGTATAGTCTAGTTCCAGTCCTTATGGTTTAGTTCTTTAACCTTTTTATTATATATATATATATATATATATAATTTTTTTTTTTTTTCTTCTTCTAGTTTTTAGCTAGGCTGCTGTCTTAGTTTTTATTTATTCTTTTTGTCTGTAGTTCTAGTCATTTGCTTCTAGCTTTTTCTATTGCTATCCATTTGTTTTTAAGTTTAATAAGTAATTATTTCTAGAACTTTTCTTATTACTTTTTGCTCAGCCTTTCAGTTTTGTTTAGTTTTATTTCTTTATTCTGCTTCTAGCCCGACAGTCATTCTGGTGCTTCCAGAGATACTACCCCAGCACCAGGCCTGTGGTTCCTTGGGCTTCTACCAAGTCTCCTTTGCCAGAGTCTGGAGCTTCTCCATCCTCAACCAGCCCGTAAGCCATGTTGTGTGACCTGGCCTATTGTGTGGACTGTCTTACTGCCTCATCCTTCTGTGTCTCCAGTTCTGTCAATAAACGTTGTTCCCCTGTTCATTCTGCATCTGGGTCCTCTCTTGCTAAACCCTGACAGTATAGATTTAAAGGAGTAGTTCATCTCTTGTCCTCCAAGATGTTCATGTCTTTCTTTCTTCAGTTGTAAAGAAATTGTCTTTTTGAGGAAAACATTTCAGGATTCTCTCCATATAATGGATTTATTGGTGCCTCCAAGTTTGGCAAAACTTCCAAATGCAGTTTAAATGCAGCTTCAAAGGGCTCTAAATGATCCCAACCAAGGAAGAAGGATCTTGTATAGCAGAACCATCAATTATTCTCTCTCATAAAAATTCTCATTTTCTCCTTCAACTTCAAAATTTTTCTACATCACTGCAGAAATAGGGAACAAGTGAACATGCAAAGAAGATCAAATGGCCTTTACAAAGAAAAGGTAAAACAGCGATGTAGGATGATTTTGAAGTTGGAGGAGAAAATTAGATGGGTTTAGGGTACATTTAGAGATTTTGGCCTCAGCCAATTTTTATCCCACTCATATTTGTTTCATTTTAAATACTACAAATCCATACAGATGGAACACCAAGGTATGTGATGAGAATACCATATTGAGTTTTTAAATTGAAAATTTTTTTTTTTATTAAAACTAATTTATTTATTTATATATATATATATATATATATATAATATACACACACACACACACACACACACAAAAATAAATAAATAAATAAAATCACTGTTTGTTTTGAAAACATAAACGAGAAAACCAATTATACGTAGGTACACGGACCGGGGTATCATGAAATTATCTTCCTTCGTTTCACAA
The DNA here is from genome assembly GCA_036247105.1 of Cirrhinus mrigala. Lineage (NCBI taxonomy): Eukaryota > Metazoa > Chordata > Actinopteri > Cypriniformes > Cyprinidae > Cirrhinus > Cirrhinus mrigala. Next base: position 669,146 of record JAMKFB010000189.1, on the reverse strand, counting down.
CACTCAATTAAAGATTGTAAACTGAGTTTGGTGATTGCATAAATAAATCAAAACTATCTTGTGCTATAGGCACAGCCATTGATAAAGGCTGCAGTGGACGTTTTTTTTACGGTACTATTTGAAACTTTTGCTTTGTGAACGCAGAAGTGTGATTTAAGCCCTATTGAGCCTGTGAAGTAGGAGACTTCAAATCATTGAAAAAGGGGATAAATGAAGCAACAGATGAAATAACATAAAGAGATAAAACGGGTCATTGTAGGATTGAATTAAGGGGCTGCAAGTGGTGTGCAACACTTTTTCAGTTTTATCACGCTTCTATTTATATTATTTATATAAACAGTGAAATTTTACTGTACATATAAATATTACCTAAATATAATATTAAATAATGTCAATTATTATATAATAAAAAATATATATATGTATTAGTAAAATAAAAATATAATCAAAGTTAATAATAAAACGAAAAATACAGTGAATTGTATGATCAAATTATCAAATATTATCAAATTCTTTAGCACTTTATACAATAGAGATCAGTTTTGTCATGATACCAAAATTTTGACTTCAATACAATATCTGACTAAAATATCACGATACTACTTCTGAGGAAAAGTAATTGAATAATAGATGTTTCAAATGGAGATATAGTGGACATAGTTATTTTATCTATTAAAAAGCACCCCCCCCTTTCTGACTGTCAAGTTAAACCGAACTTTTATTTTGACAGGTTGCTGTGAAGACCTTTAGGGTCTGTGCCATTCACAATCACAGAGACACGCAGAACATGCTGGATTCATGCAGTATCAAGTATTTTGCAGCTTAATGTTCACAGACGGTCCATCATGTTTTGATTTAAGTGCACTAACGTAGGCTCGTTTTAATCTATGCATCGCAGTGTTTTACTCAGGAAATTTGGGTCATTACAATGCATTCTTAAAGTACTGGTACTAAAATGTGAAATCGTGGACTATTTTAGCGATGTTCTTGCTACATTTCTGTGCCTTGATCATGGTAACACTCTTGCTGTCTATGGGAAGGTCAGAGAGCTCTCGGATTCCGTCAAAAATATCTTAATTTACATTCCGAAGATGAACGAAGGTCTTACGTGCTTGAAATATTCGTTCCTTTGGTATTAATATTAATATTAATTTTGTTGTTTATGTGTATTATTTGTTTTACTTTTACTTAATTTTTATTTTTGTAAACACTTTATAATATTTACTTTTTAATGGATGTGTATGTTTTTATGTTATAATAGGTTACAAAATAAGTTGAAATTAAAAAATATAAATGTTTCATCAGAATCATCTTTACTGAATTAGGCAATTTTCTTACAGCACGTAAATATTATTTATGTAAACATTTTCTTACAGCACGTTCTGTAAAACTGTCCTGTTTGAACTGAGGTTGTGGATTGCGATTAAATGCAGGATCCTCATCCATGGGTTTAGGATACACTAGAGATTTGTCCTAAGGCTTAACCCTTTTTTTTTTTTTTTTTTTTTATCCCACTCATTTTTTAAAATCTTTTTTATTTTTATTACTACAAATCTATACAAATGAAACAAGATATGAGAAGAGAATACCATAATGAGTTTTTAATTGAAAAAAATATTTATTAAAACTAATTTATTTATTTAAAACAAAGCCAGCAATGAACTATATACACCAAAAAAAAAACAAAAAACTAAATGATATTAATAATATCTTATTAATAATAAAATTAATAATAATAAGAGGGGGAAAAAATTAAAAAAAATCTTATGCATCTTCTTGAGCAGGAGGAGCAGGATGATGCTCAGGTGAGGGCAGTGGTGGAGGTAATAATTAGATAAATTATGATCTGCACTCTGTATCCTGAAAAACAACACAACAGCTGTCAAACCTAACATTTAATTATCACAGTCTAAAGATATATGCATAGCTTAATGACTCTTAAGTGTTAATATGGATTTAGGAATATTATCCCTGGATCAAGAAAATCCCTTATTTGTTTGATGTTTTAAGTGTAATGAACTATTCACACACACACACACACACACACACACACACACACACACAAAAATCATTCCTTTTATTGCTGTTTGTCCTCCTTGTCATCACCGGCAAAATACTGCAGGGAGGGGAAAAAAATAAAACAATCATCTGCATCATCTTGTGCAGGAAGACGCTCTGGTGAGGGCAGCGGTGGTGTTGGTGGAGGTAACGGGGAAAAGGAGAAGGAAGAACATTTTGAGGTCTCTCCTCCTCTTCTGATGATCTGTTTTCTGTATCCTGAAAAACAGCACAACACAACAGCTGTCAAACCTAACATCATTTAATTATCACAGTCTAAATATGTGTATATATATATATATATATATATATATATATATATATATATATGTATATGCACAGCTTAATGACTATTCAGTGTTAAATAATATTGATTTTAAGAATATCATCCTTGGATCAAGAAAATCACATTTTTGTTTGTTTTAAGTGCATATTGCTTTGGAAATGGTTTCATTTTATGGATCAGATTGCTTTATGAAAAAGCAGAATGTGTGGTATTCTTAAACATAATATTGTAAAGATCAACCTTATTGGTCGAATTACATGGGTTAAAACAGGGTCAGATTATACTGTGTGAGATCTTGGAGTGTTTAAAAAGATGAGACGGACAACAACGTAAAAGTGAAAATCAAATGTGTATTTACAATATTCACAGGGAACTTAAAACAACAGAATAAAACTAGAAATTCTAGGCTGTTAAAAGCACAGAGTCTTTTAGTTGCATACCATTAAAACAGTCCTTAAGAAATCCAGCATGCTGCAAGTTTCAATGTAAAAGTGTCCAGCGGTGTATATACAATACAAAGAAAGTGATAATCCAATAACAGTGAGATGCTGAAAAGCAACTCCTCAATCGAGTGTTTTTGGTTATTTGGTTTGTGTCCCTGATTGTTTGTCATGCTGCCTCCTTAATACTGCTCAGTTTCTATTTCCTGTCATGTGATGAGTCACATGACAGGCAGACCCAGAGTCACTTAAAGACATACACACATTAAAATGTTTAAGAGGAATTAAATGGCTAAGACAACATGAAAACCTGTTAAAACTCAAATATACATAAAATTATATTGAGCAGGTTAAAATGTGTCCTGTGTAACAGTGTCACAATATATTGTATGAGTTTCAATCTGGTTTTAGGAGGAAACGCTCCACTGAGACAACATTATATTTAACGATTTATGTAAGGAAAGAAATGGATAAAGGGAAGTTAAGTGGGACGGTGCTGTTAGATCTGCAAAAAGCTTTTGATACAGTCGATCACGGTATTCTGCTTTTAAAAGTTAAAGCAATTGGTTTCAGTAATACAACCTGTAAATGGATCAAGTCTTACCTTAAAAATAGGTGTCAAATGGTAGATTTAAATGAGGTGTTTTCAGATTATTTGACCATTTTCATATGGGGTTCCGCAAGGGAGTGTATTAGGTCCTTTACTTTTTTAATTTATATATTAATTATTTTAAAATGACCTTTTAAAAATTAGCTTTTTATATGCTGATGTTGCAGCAATAGTTGTGTCTGATGAGAAAGGAAAGTATTGAAAATTAAGTAGAGAGATTGAAGGGGTCCAAAATGGTTTTGCCATAATAATCTTTACATTTGGGGAAAGCTCAAGATATTTGGCTTGGCTGCTAAATTGAAATAATGTGGTAAATTAGAGGTAAGGGTTGGAGATCAAATTATTAAATCTAAACGAGAAGTAAAATATTTGGGCTGTGTTTTGGACAGTAATCTGGCGGATGAAAAGATGGCTGCTTTAGCTCATTCAAAAAATTTCTAATAGACAGGTGGTTTTCTTAGATGCTCAAACTTTAAAAATTGTTGACTGGTGCATTATTACAGTCACACTATCATTACACTGCAGCTTTTTGGAATAAAAGTAAAAAATAAATTGCAGACTGCTCAAAATAAGTTGTGTATGCATTTGTGAGATTAACACTACAGGACAATCTCTTTTTTTAAAAAAGTAAAAAAAGTGGAAATTTTCTAAAACTGGTGATGGTGTTTAAGATATTAAAGAAAATGGTTCCAAAGTATTTGTCAGATTACTATGTTTTTTTAAGAGATTCACTGTCATTCTACATAGGCACGTAGTAATGACATGTATCCTTGCAGGTTTATGTCCTTTGATAATGTTAATGTTAGGCTGCTTTTAGCCTTATGCTGGAGCTGGTTTCGGGCAATGAAACTAATTACGTAAATAATTAAATAAATTAGCACGATAATATCATGTATCGGCGATCTTGCAAGCTGATGATAAGACCCAACACTACTGTAGCATATTATTTACTCACCCTCCATGCATCCTAGGTGTATATGACTTCTTTCTTTCAGACGAATGCAATCAGTGTTCTATTAAAAATTATCCTGGCACTCCCAAGCTTTAGAACGGCATAGACGGGTGATTCTCTTCATCAGTCCAAAACAAGTCCAATAAAGTGCATCCATCCATAATATAAAGTGTCTCACATGGCTCCTATAAGGCCTCCTGTAGCGAATCGATGCATTTTTGTAAGACAAATATCCATATTGAAAACGTAAGAATCACTGTAATCTAGCTTGCGCTAACAGTTGTACATGGAACTTGCTTGCTTGACAAGGGGCGTGTCAGTACTGAAATACCGGCTAAGCTGTTCGCCAATCGCAACGCAGTGGGACAGCTAACCAATCACATTTCGTTTTTCGGAAGGCAGGCCTTTGAAACATAATCATTCACATTTTAAAACTGTCGAGGATAAAATACACAAAAAGCCATCATCTTATTTCCATCGTGGTGCTTGATATTTAAAGAAAAAAAAGTTGACCAATTATAAATTTGCAATCAACATCAAGTCCAGAAACTCACCACACAAACTTTAAGAAATCAATGATTTAAAAAAAACCTTCTTAACTTCCCTTCTAAAATAAAAAAAAAACAACCTTCCCCTCTGAATTTCTTTTCATTTTACTCTTAAACCTACAAGGATACATATCATTACTACTTGCCCTTGTAGAATGACAATAAAGCTCTTACTAATACGTAGTAATCTGACAAATACTTTGGAACCATTTTCTTTAATGTCTTAAACGCTATCCCTAGTTTTTTGAAAAGTTAGCCTTTTTTTTCAACTTTTAAAAAACTGATTTTCCTAAGCATTTATTTTTGAGCACTCTGCAATTTATTTTTTAATTTCTTTGAAACACTGCTATACCAAAAAGTTGCAGCATAATGAAAGTGTGACTGCACTAATGCACCAGCCAACATTTTTAAAGTTTGAGCATCTAAGAAAACTGTCTTCCTAAAAATTTTATTGCATTACAGATTTTTGAATGAACTAAAGCAGCCATCTATTCACCTGTCGGATTACTGTCCAAAATATTTTACTTCTCGTTTAAGTATAATTTTATCTCCAACCTTTACCTCTAATCTACCACATTTTTTTCAACTTAGCAGCCGAGCCAGATAATATAACTTCAGCTATATAATATATTGTAATTTTTATAAACTTTATAATATTTACATTTTAATGGATGTGTATGTTTTTATTGTTATAATATGTTGCTACAAAATAAGTTGAAATTAAAAAATATAAATGTTGCATTAGAATCATTTTTACATGAATTAGGCCATTTTCTTACAGCACGTAATTATTATTTATATAAACATTTTCTTACAGCACGTTCTGTAAAACTGTCCTGTTTGAACGGAGGTTGTGCATTGTGATTAAATGCAGGATCCTCATCCATGGGTTTAGGATTCACTAGAGATTTGTCCTAAGGCTTAAGCCAATTTTTTAAACCACTCATTTTTTTGTAATCTTTTTTTTTTTTTTTGTATTACTACAAATCTATTCAAATGAAACACAAGGTATGAGAAGAGAAGACCATAATGAGTTTTTAATTGAAAAAAATATATTTATTAATACTAATTTATTTATTTAAAACAAAATCAGTGGTGAACTATATACAAAAAAAAATAAATAAATAAAAAAAGCACTCCTGTTATTGCGCATCTTCTTGAGCGGGAGGAGCAAGGATGATGCTCAGGTGAGGGCAGTGGTGAAGGTAATAGGGAAAAAGGAGGAGGAACATTTTGGGGTCCCTCCTCCTCTCCTGATGATCTGCACTCTGTATCCTGAAAAACAGCACAACACAACAGCTGTCAAACCTAACATTTAGTCTAAAAATATATGCTTAGCTTAATGACTCTTCAATGTTAATATGGATTTAGGAATATTTTCCCTGGATCAAGAAAAATCCTTTATTTGTTTGATGTTTTAAGTGTAATGAACTATACACACACACAAATCGGCAAAATACTGCAGGGAGGGACCAAAAAAATAAAACAATCATCTGCCTTATCTTGTGCAGGAAGACGCTCTGTGGAGGGCAGCGGTGGCAGTGGTGGAGGTAACGGGGAAAAGGAGAAGGAGGAACATTTTGAGGTCTCTCCTCCTCTTCTGATTATCTGTTTTCTGTATCCTGAAAAACAGCACAACACAACAGCTGTCAAATCTAACATAATTTAATTATCACAGTCTAAAAATATATGCATAGCTTATGACTCTTAAATGTTAAATAATATTGATTTAGAAATATTATCCCTGGATCAAGAAAATCCCTTATTTGTTTGACACTGTAAGTGCATATTGCTTTGGAAATTGTTTCATTACTGTGATTACTGTAGAGAAAAAAGGGCCCTTTCTATTTTTTTTTTTTTTTAAAGAAGTGAATATATATATAATATATATATATATATATATATATATATATATATTATGTGTATGTGTGTGTGTGTGTGTGTGTGTGTATATATATGTATATGTGTATGTATGTATGTATGTATGTATATGTATGCGTTTCTGTTTGGGCACAGCTTTTCCAGTCAAACAAATTGAAAAAAAAAAAAATGCAAATATCAGGTCGGGTAAGGAATTTTGAGGTTATAATTAAGTATTTTATATCAATAGAAAGATCTGAATATCTTTTTTAAAATGAGTCTAGAGAAATTGGTATATCTTGTTCAGAAATTGAGATGTCAAAGGTCAAATTCAGCTATTTTCAGCCTTAAAAACAAATTTGAGGATAAATTATTTTTTCATTCAGGAAATTCTGAGGCTATAATTATTTTATATCAATAGAAAGCTTATAAATCTCTTTTAAAATTAGCCTAGAGACATTTATTATGGCCAAAAAAAAAAAAAAGTTACAAAAGTTGCTGGGTTTTTAATCCGCCAAAGACAGGAAAGCATAGGGTAAAGAGAGGGGAGCGTGATCGGCAAAGGACCTCAAGACGGGAATCGAAGTCGGGTCGCTGTGAGCACAGTTGCTCTGTATGTCGACTCACTAACCACGAGGCCATCGGCACAGACTACATTTGGTAGTGTATCGATGGTAACTATGTCAAGGTTATGTCAATATGGCAGAAATGTACAGAAAAAATAAACTCTATATGTAGTGCAGTTAAATAAAACTGCTCTCTCTCTATCGCATAGCTGCTTAATATTGATACGAGCCATTAATGTTTCCTACACATACAGGTTATTTTTCAGCACAAGGAAATCGGGTCATCTGGTCACTCCGTGTGTGTGTGTGTGTGTGTGTGTGTAATTACACACCATAACTAACAATAGGTACATCTCACCTGTTAACTGTAGCTCTTGTCGTCTCTGTCATTTCTGATGACTCTGTCACGGTATACACTGCATGACACGTCATAAAGCACTCACTGTTCCTGCCAAAGTTCAGCAAGTTTATCCTCCTTTTCTATCGTCCAAATTCGCTGTGGCACTTACAGCTTCGTCTTTCTTTTTCAGTGGTTTTCCTCAAGTCCTGACTTGTCAACTTCAGATAGATCGACCAATCGGTTTATTCAACCACACATGCAGCCTCATTCATAAAAAGTTGCATATAAACCGTCCTAAATTTGTTCTAAGATCATTTCCCAAAAGTGCATAAGTACAATTCAGAGAAAACGAATGGGAGCACAAAAACACGTGCGTACGCCTCTATTCCAGATGTGACATTTCTAAATCGCAAATGATCTTGATATTGTGTTATGAATTGTGTAAGCCAGGGAGGATCGGGAGGCCCAGGGACCCTGGCAGATGACCAGAGAGGGATGAGAGGGACAGACCATGGGGGTCAGAATAAAAAGGAAAAATAATGCCGGGCAGGCAAAGCATTCCTTGGTCAGGCACAGAGCTTAAGAGATGGCGCTGCCGCCTCGGGAGGATCGTGCGCGGGTACCGCCGTCTCGGGGAAAATCGAGAGCGCGCACTGCCATTCTCGGGAGTACCGTGAGTGGCCACTGCCTCCCTCACCAACATCAGCAAAGGATCCTCCATGTTGCGTCTCAGACTGGGGTGCCCAGAGAACGACCTTGAGGACCTAGAAGTGGGCGGCGCGAGCTGAGGAGGTTCTGGAACGGCAGCCCAGACTGGAAGGGGGGCACCCTCCAGCAGTTCCACCTCCTTCAAATAGATGACGTGGTCGACCATCTCCCAATAGGACCACGTATTTAGCTCCTTCAGCTCCTTGATGCGTTTGTCCAGCCCCGCCAGAAACAAGTGGATGAGGGTGCTCTCTCCAAGCCTTAGCCCCTGGCCTACATTGAAGAGATCTTGAGCGTACAGCCCAAAGGGGTGATTGTTTTGTGGGCAGGGATGTGGCCCATTGGCCAGAGTCTGGTTCTTCTGTCATCTGGGAGCTGGGTATAAAAACATTCCCTTTGCTGCTGAGTCTTCAGTTGGCTTGTTGGTTCACAGGTCAGAAAGACCACAGCAATGAAACCGGAATTGAACTTGAAACAAGCACCGAGATCTGAACATCATGTCCCGCACAAAGATGAGAGGTAATACAGCCTGAGCCCGCCCAAACCCTACACTCACAAATCAGGATACACAGGGAACAGTGTGCAGTTCGAGCAAGTGCGAACAGCGCCTCCTCACACAAACAGGACACAGGGACTGTCAGAGCCCTGTCACCAAATTACCGAGCAAACCAGATCGATGTGACAGGACCCTGACAGTCAAAAAACGTTGTTTGAGAATGGCAAGTGGTAAGAAAAAGAACTTTAGTGAGTCTGAACTTAAAAAATATTTACACATGAAACTGTAAACAGTTTACTTTTATTTGTGTACATTCACAATAGAATAAAACACTGTGTAGCATCAAGAAAAACAGGATGCCTTTTTAACGGTCTTGGTTCTTTTTAATTTATGGACTGAATCACAGAAACAAACCAAAACTCAGCATAGCTTTTTTTTTTTTTTTTTTTTCCTCCAAGAAACTAAACTTAATTGAGCTGGGCTGCATTTCCCAAAAGCACTGTATGCCTAAGGTGATCATAGATGCACTGGTGGCAGTGGGTTTATGATGTTTATGATCCAGCCCTGGACATTGCTGTTTTCTACAGAGCTGCTTTATAGATGAATTAAACTCATTCCATGATTGAGGGACTTTACATAGTTATTGAACCAAACTGAATCAACAATTAACTTAATTCAACTGGATAATGACTTTTCACTGTTCTCTTTTTAGAGCTGTTTTACAGCAGAATGGAATTTTGTTTCCATCATTGAATATTTTTTTTTTTTTTTTTTTTGGAAAGCTGTATTTGAATCAACCTGCATTGTATAAAACACTATATAAATAAACTTGCCTATTTAATGCTATTTCATCCGAATAAAACTTCTCATACTGGGTACGACAATTTCCCAAAACCTTTTTGGATATATTCTGCACATTTTTGGTATTTTTTTTAGGCATATTTTTAGTTATATTATGAAAAAAACAGTTTCGCTGGTTAGCTTTGTTCTTGACAGGGTACAATATGACCTACAATCTAAAATGTGAAATTTCTGAATTTCTGAAATTAAATACTAGGAAATTATTATAAAATAGGAAACATACAAAGACAGTTCACTTCAGAAAACTAGTTCAGTTCAATTAACAATAACAGTTCAGTTAAAAAAGCTCCAATAACTTGCACCTTAAACAGGGTTCATATTCTATGATTTCAGCGACTTTAAGCAGTACTTTTTCCGTTTTCAAAGACTAAAATCAGAGATTTCACTTATCAAACAATATCATTATTATCTTTCAAATTCTAATACATAAACTAATAAAACAAAATTGTAAAAATAAGGTGCAGCAGATGCAAAGAATGCAATGGCTGTGGCAAATTTAACATTTGAAAGGATACTATAGCAAAGTTAATGCTTTCCTTTTTCAAACTGATTTTTTTCATGAATATATGATTGACCTGAAGAAGAAAAGCTATATTATACACTTGGAAAATTATGAGGTATATCACATTCATAGACACTAAAGGTGTGACAATACACTTAGCTCACAAGATGAGACAAAATACAGATAATTGATTCCAGAGGTCGCATTAACCGAAAATTGTCCGTCACTGACGGAAGTTTTTTTTTTTTTTATCAGTGACGGAAAAATCTGAAGGCCGTCCGTCACTTAGACAGATTACTTTGTGGGTGATCTATTGTAAATTGTAGCTGTAATTTCCAATTTCCTGTAAATTAAAATGACGGGTAATAATAGATTATGACCGTTTTTTCACGACCCTTAAAGTAACTAATGCAACCTCTGCTTGGCCATTTTTACTATTTTTAAGAAATTTTCAATGACAAAATATTTGTCTTTTACAATCACAAAAAGTAAAACAATGCAGTTGTATTTTGAAACGTTTGAACTAATCTAGGGCTGTAACTAAAAATTATTTTGGTATATGAAGTAATCTACTGATTATTTTGACTGACTGAGTAATCTGATATTTTTAGTAATACAAATAGAAGTGAAAAACATGCTTTAGTAGGACTATATTTATATATAAACTAACAATGAGACAATAATAATTGGCGCAAAGTATCAAAACCAAGTAATTACATGGTTTTATTGAACAACACTGTTAAAATGCATAATGTAATCAGATGTTACATTAACCAAAAATTGTCCGTCATTTAACAGTTTTTTATTTTTTATTTTTTTGTGAAATGTGAACAAAAATAAACGCAATTAAATGTGTTATTATAATTAAAATATGAACATTAAAATTACAGGTAATAGATTATGACGGAATTTTTAGGATCAGTCTGTCAAAATGATGAACAATGTTACAGTCTAATGCAACCTCTGAATGTAATATGCCTATGCATATGAACATAGGCTAATATACTTCAGTTGGTTATGTATTATAACAAATACCTGCAGAGGGCGCCAAAGGCCTGGTGATGTTTCACTTTACAGTGTGATTCAATGACATTTAAACCCAATTAATTCTAATATTTGGCCACATGCAAAAAAAAAAAAAAAAAGATTTTTATTTTCGTGATGTACAATGAATTGCATAGAAACAAGCTGAAGTATTTTCCTGTGTTGGCAAATGTTTATAAATGATTTACGTTACAAATCTAGGTTGATAAAGCACAATGTTTTCCCAGATGAATGTTAAGCAACTTAAACTCAAAGCATATGCAGAGGAAGAGTTTAACCCCTTGCACACATACAGTCTTTACTGGTAAATCACCGTTAAGAGATCATGTGTGAACAGGACCTTTTCAAAAATACCAGTAAATTCATTCTGGCAATCATATGGAGATGACATGATTACATGATTAAATATGCACTAGGTGGACATCTTTTATCACTGCATCTCGCCTCACAGCTTTTTCAACATCGCGCTACTTTTCCATTCATTAGTGCTGTGAATCTTCAACTGGAATCTTCAATCTTCTATTATGCACATCTCCTGTTTGTAAGAGCAAGAGCAATAGGATATTGTTTACAACCCTGGTTCTCTGAAACATCAGGTGGAGAGATCCACCTGTGGGAAGGGCAACCGTACCTGACCTCTGCAGAAGCGTACAATTGCACCAAGTTCTGCTTGACAGACAGGAGTGTGTGTCCAATGGCAGGTAAAAGACCGCCCTCAACTGAGCGCATAAAGCGGCTACCAGGGCTGCCTCTGTGCACAGACTGAATGCTCGAGGGCTGAGAGCCAAACCAAACGGGAGAACTGTGAATTAGTAACACACGCCTTGGTAGGCGAAACGAAGGAATTTCCTGTGCGGAGGATAAATGCTTATGTGGAAGAAAGCATCTTTCAGATCGATGTATGTGAACCAATCGTTCTGATGTATTGAACGCAAGAGAGACCTGTGTGTTAACATTCTGAAATTGTATTTCCTTAAATGTTTGTTTAACACTCTGAGTCCCAAGATGGAACGGAGAGAACCGTCCTTCTTTGGAACTAGGAAATAACGCAAGTAAAACCTCTGACTGTGTAAGTGAGGAGGCACCACTCAAACTGCCCCTTTCTCGAGGAGGGAGGAGATTTCGTCTTTCAGAATGTGAGCGGACCTCTCTTAGTATGAGAAGAGATAACTCTGTTGAAAAGCTGGGGTCTTTTGGCATACCCCAAGTCTATACCCCTTCATTACTGTGTGAATCACCCACTCAGGAGCTGACACAGACATCCAAGCTGTTACATGATTCGTTAGAATCCCTACGCAAATTGTAGAACTGCTTACAGCTGCCAATTTGGCCTGTTCGCTCATGTGTGGTGCAATGGCGCCATTTAGTGGACAGACTAGAGATGGCTTGCAGGGGTCTAGAGCAGAGGTCTCAAACTCAATTCCTTCCGCAGCTCCGCAGAGTTTAGCTTCAACCAGCTCCTCTTCACACCTGCTTGGAAGTTTCTAAGAATCATGAAGACCTTGATTTATTTGGATCAGGTGTGTTTGATTAGGGTTGGAGCTAAACTGTGCAGAGCTGTGTCCCTCCAGGAATTGAGACCAGTGGACTAGAGAGATGTTCTCTCTCTGCAGAAAGATGCTCTCTCCCTGAAACAAATGTTTTATGTGTGCTTTGTGTCAGGGAACACGGGAGCCGAAGTCTTTACTACTTGGGTGAGGGGAACAGTATGTGCGGTGTTTTTAAAATTGCTTGTGAACTTTTCCTCAAAACAGACCCCCTGAACATGGGGAGAGAACACACAACGTCCACTGAACACATGGGGTGGTGGCCGACCCTTACAAGAGAGACCCTCCGTCTTTTGGAAAGGGGCTCTGGGGCAAGACATGAGTCTGAAAAGCTTGTAGACCACAAACGCAGACTCGATGCCCCCAACGGCCAAACATCAGGCTGGCCGTTTGTGTTTTGAGTTGGTGGGGGTAGGATTAGTGGGTTTCCAGGTGGGCAGCCTGAAGACAAGATAGAGAGTGGGAGGCTCCGGATGCAACACAACTGACCTACTGGCTGAAATAAAGACTGTCACATCTGGTGGAGGCTGATCTGTTGATATGTCCTCCTGAAGACATACAAGTGAACAGCATAAATTCAACCGAGCTGTGTATAGACACAGAGATCGCGAGAAGCGAATGTCAACTGAGGAAAGGTAGCATGTGCAGGAGCTTTATGCGCTCAGTTGAGGGGCAGTCTCTTACCTGCCATTGGGCACACGCTCCTGTCTGTCAAGCCAGACTTGGTGCAATTGGATGCTTCTGCAGAGGTCAGGAGCAGCAATAACTTAAAAATTTCTTTTCTTGCAAATTGAATGTTTATTTTTAGTCATCTCCACCCCATATACCATGCATGTTTGTTTGAAAATGAATGTGAACATGTTTGTTCACAAGTAAAAGCCACAGAATAATCTACATTTTATCACAGAAAAACACATTATTTCTTCCGGATTCTGTATTTTATGGTTTAATGCAAAATGTTACATTTACATTTACATTCAGTCATTTAGCAGAAGCTTTTATCCAAAGCAACTTACGAATGAGGACAATGGAAGCAATCAAAATCAACAAAAGAGTAATGACAAGCAAGTCCTATGACAAGTCTCAGTTAGCCTAATACAGTACACATAACAAATTTTTTTTTTGCTTTTTGTCAGTTGGATAATAAATTGAAAAAATTTCTAGCTCACTAGCTTCTCTATTCTTTTTGTATTCTGTTTTTTTTTAAGAAAACAAGCAGTTAGTAAATTAACAGAGTGCAAGTCTTAAAGGGTCAAGTTTTTTTTTTTTTTTTTTAGAATAGAATAGAATTACAATAAAAAGTGCTAGAGTTAGAGGGTCAAATAAAGATGGAAGAGATGTGTTTTTAGCTGATTCTTGAAGATGGCTAAGGACTCAGCGGCCAAATTGAGTTGGGCAGATCATTCCACCAGGAGTAAATATTTAATGTAAATGTCTGTGAAAGTGATTTTGTGCCTCTTTGGGATGGCACAATAATGCGCCGTTCACTTGCAGAACACAAGCTTCTAGCGGGCACATAAGTCTGTAGTAATTAATTTAGGTAAAGTGGTGCACAGCCAGTGGGGGTTTTGCAGCCAAACATTAATGCCTTGAATTTTATGCGAGCAGCTGTTGGTAGCCAGTGCAAATTGATAAACAGAGGTGTGACATGCATTAATGTTAACAACTTGATTCATAATTTAAAAAAAAATGAAATTAAAATATAACAATTACTTCAAAACAAAACATTGCATTTTTTGCCAAATAAGTTGCTGCACAAAGGGTTGTCTTAAAGCAGGGGTGCTCAACCCTGTTCCTGGAGATCGACTTTACTGCAGAGTTCAGCTCCAACCCTGACCAAACACACCTGAACCAGCTAATTAGGATCTGAAGGAGCATTTGATAATTACAGAAGAGGTGTGTTTGATTAGGGTTGGAGCTAAACTCTGCAGGAAGGTAGAACTCCAGGAACAGGGTTGGGAATCCCTGTCTTAAAGTTTCTGTGTAAATTGTAATATAGTGCAAGATGAGCTTACCTGAAATGCCAGCAATGAAGTCTTGCTGTACATTCCTAAATTACTGAGTGAGGGGACCAACTGATTGAAAATAAGCATTTTTTTATTACTTCTTACTTCATACATTATAAAATAAAGCACTTTTTTACTTTTACCTTAGTAAAATTGAAAAAAGAAGCACTTTTGTACTTTTACGTAAGTAAAATTGAAAAAGAGCACAAACTACTTTTACTGAAGTAATATTTTTTAAGGGTATCTTTTACTCAAGTAGGCCTAATGATCAGAGTCTCATCACTGAGTGAAATTAAATGGCCGCTGGAGCAGAGATGCATGTCATTTGCAGTTCTGAAGTTAAGAAAAGTAAGTGGAAACTAGATTAACAGCTGAAATTCATAGATTTGAAACTTGGAAACAATATTAAGTTCCGTCTCTCGACACTGCATAGCTTACGCTTGGGGAACGTGTACAAATCCCGCTGTGTTGTATACCCCATACCTGGTGAGAAGAGTCAAATGAGCCAGACCCAATAGAGCCAAGCCTGTTAACAATGCCCTCCAGCTCTAGCCGAACGCATGTAGAGAGCGTTGACTATAATTTTCCATTATAGGCATGTCTTGAGTCTACCAGACCTATTCGAAACCTCCCTGATCATCTGGGGGGCGTGGCCAGGTGCAGGCAGCAGCCAATTACCAAGCTATAGATACATCACTGTACAGACAGAACGAGCGGTGTAAATGACGGAATCTCCAGGTTGTAAAATCTAGCAAAAGTGTCTTTTGAAGACCATCCTACTGCCAGACAAATATCCTGAATCTACATACCTTTTGCTCAAGCCCACGATGAAGCCATTTTTCTCGTGGAGTAGGCGTGTACTCCCCACAGACAGGCCTCTAGTCCAGACAAACTCGTAGAGCACGGACTGGGCATAGTGGGTGTGTCACTGGCTCTTCACCAGCTCTTCGTCAATCGGGGCCGGGGGCTCGCACACCTCACTGTGGAAAGCCTCCAACTCCTGGCAGGCGGACCAGTCACCTGAACCAGAGGCTGCAGTCAATGCAGCGTTGTCGTTGTCCACTTCATCCTCTGCAGCACCAAACGAGACCAGGTCCCACGTGTCAATAGCATAAGCCAGCGCACAGTTTAGGATCACGGAAATCCTGGCTGGAGGGTTTTGACTGTCATTTGCTCACAGAACAGCGTCCTCCTAGGGTGTTGTCAACGGCGAGAAGAGTTAACGTGGCGAGTAGAAGTCTTTGATGCATGCTTCATGAAGGAGAAAGATTCTGAGGTAATGAAGCTCAGCTCCGACCTATATATTGGGTGGCTCCGCCCCTAGCTCGAGCGCTTGAGCATCATTGGCCGGTAAAGTTTACCAGTGCGATGCAATCAGGCTTCAGTATTTGGCTACAGTAAGCTACACAGTGTCAAGAGACTAAACTTGATGGAGAACAGATTTTCCTTGGTCCAACAGAGATTATTTCTATTTTTATCATTATTTTCTTGGTAAGTGAGCTCAAAAAACTACCTTATATAGTTATGGTTTGTGTATTATCTAGTGTTCCTAAATGATACTGTGATGTATAATCCCTTTGAAATATGTTAGAAAATGTGAATTAACAGATAAATTAACTGTTGATTTGTTGTTTAAAAGTGTTTGTGCATTTGTTCACCTCATGAGTGAAATTTGTGTAACATAGCTTATAGCTCGTAGCACATGATACCGCATGGTTAGCAAAAACTGAGCTAAGTACAAATATACATATACACAAGTACACATATAATGTAAAGACATTATTCTTCATCATTATAGTTATATTTCTGTGAAGGAAATGTGTTGGGAAGTGTGTGTTGATTAGGGGTGTAACGGTATATACAGAAGGAGGCACGTGTGATAATGCAACGCTAACTGTCACAACAGGAAAAAGCAGAAGGAGAGAACAAAACTAGAGATTACCAATCCAAAACAAGAATGGCAGGTTTAGACAGCACACAAGAACTCGAAGTCCCGCCTGCTTGTTTTAAATCGGTAGTATGGAAAAGCCCAGTATTACAAACAAGGCCAGTGTATGAACAGCACACAAGCACTCACCTAGCTGAGAAGCTCCAAGAGGCAGTAGCAGAGTGGAAACTTCAGCCTGTTGCAGTGACCACTGACAATGCAAGAAACATTGTTAATGCTGTCAGTGATGCAGAACTGGGACCACATATTGGATGCTTTGCCCATACATTGAACTTAGCATCGCAGAAAGGAATGGCAGACAGCCAGGTATCTCGACTGCTGGGAAAAATCAGAAAAACTGTTGGCTTTTTCCACCGCAGTTCAGTGGCTGCCCATATATTGGAGACAAAGCAGATAATGCTTAACTTGCCCAACCATTGTTTAATATATTATGTGCCTACAAGCTGGAACTCCAGCTATGAGATGGTTGAGCAGTATCTTGAACAGAAATCTGCTGTTTACTCTGCTCTAACAGAAAGAGCCCATAAAGATAAGGATATTGCCAATCTGACGGGCCATAAACTGAGCATTGCAGAGAGTGTGATTTAAGATTACGAAGCCTCTGAAGACGGCCACAACAATACTAAGCACTGAAACAACACAAGTTTCCATGATCTTACCTTTATAAATCAATTTTGATTAATTAGATTTTTGAAGTACAATAAAAACAACAGTAGCTGACCACTGTGCTGTACAAACCTTGCTAAAAAAAAAAAACTGCAATACACTAAGGAGGAGAAAAATCACTGATAGGTGACAAATCCTTATACTCTAAGGACAGTTATAAGCTCTGGAAAAAAGTTAAGTTTTTAAGTTGGATTTAAATTCAGATTCTGAAGAAACTAATCGGAGGGAGTCTGGAAGATTATTCCATAATTTTGGCCCAGCAATTAAAAAGGCAACTTCAATCTAGATCTAGGGACCATCAACACTCTTTTCTCAGAAGACCTCAATGGTCTAACAGATGTATTTGGGTTTAAAAGATCACTAAGATATACAGGAGCCTTTCCACTCAGAGCTTTAAGAACAAACAATAACATTTTAAACTTGATTCTGTAGCAGACCGCCAACCAGTGCAAAGAGCATAATACGGGGGTGATATGATCAAATATGCGGATGCCAGTCAAAAGTCTGGCAGCCGCATTTTGAACCATCTGGAGTGAATTTATGTTTGATTTGTTTGACTTATTCCCATATAAAGGAAATTACAATAATCAAGCCCTGATGACACAAATCAGATCAGTCTCTATATCTCTTGAAATGACAAAAAAACTCTTGGCTTTTGATAGCAATCTTAATTGGAAGAAACTGGATTTAACTACAGAATCTTCCATCTATTTACCGAACTTGAGTGCAGAATCAAAGGTAACACACAGATTTCTCACAGACAGTTTTTTGCAGGAATCCAGCTCTCTCAAATCACAATCGGGGGCTCCCGAAGACCCAAACACAATGGCCTCTGTTTTGCCCTCATTTAAATGTAAAAAATTTGAAGAGAACCAAGACTTAATTTCAGACAAACACGTATTCAGTGATCCCAAGCTTCTTTTATCATTTTTCTTAATTTTGGAGCCTTGGTGTTGCCGACTTTACATTTGAATTGTTTTCCTGAGATATTGAAAATCATACAACAAAGATATGAAAAATTTCTGATAAGCACACAGTTTTTTTCTTACATTTTATCACCTATTTCTCAGCATGAGAATGTCCCAATGTAAATAATGTTTTTTTCCATCAAACAATACCTACCTTTTGACTATCCTTGCTATGGTTTTGGAATTATAAGTCATTACTTAAGGGAGGCAAAGCAGCCTCCAGGGCTTAAAGGGTTAATGTATCTTAGAACATTCTAGAGGAATAATCAAATGATCACAGATGAGCAGAATCTGTAAATAGAAGTGCACCTCAGAGGCTCACAATAGCAGTAGTTGAGACAGGACATCAGTACCAAGTGACTCCAACTGGTGAAATAACCTTTTGTAGTTCAGTACATAAATATCTAGTTGAGATGTCTGAAGGTGAAAATTGGTTCAGTGATATTGATGATACTTTTGATGGACCTTTGGCCACAATATGCGATTAACATAATAATTATAGTAGAGAATTCGCAGCTAAATGCTTGGCCAATATGCACAGTTTGTTTTAAAACTTGGTTCAAAGAGCTCCTGCTTATATTCCTCAGTATCCACTGACTGGCCACAATTCATTGCTCTCCATGACTGACTGGTTTGCAGATTACTGGTCCATCAGATTAGATGCATCAGGTGAGAGCATACAAGTTGGATTTTATCCAGTGTTTATTAATACCCCACCTGAGACATCTGTGAGTGAATCCAGCACAGATGATGAAGAGCCTGGACCTTCAAACCTGGTCAACAGTAGTAAGGCCAGAGCTGGAGGATCCAGAATATCTGCTGACCAAAACTCAGTCAGTCAGGAGATGAGGCACGGTGTTAAAAGAAAAATAAAGACTTCTGGCAGGTCAGAAAGCAGAGAACAAATAAGAAAGGGATTAGACCACCGCACTGGTTCTGAATCAAATGATGATCAGCCTGGACCTGCTGTCAGTGACAATAATGAAGCCAGATCTGGAGGATCCAGAGCACCTGACCAAAGCTCAGGCAGTCAGACTGAGATGAGACTGAGTTTAAGAAAAAAAAGAAAGACTTCTGACAGGTCAGAAAGCAGAGAAAGTAAAAGAACGAGATTAGATCACAGCTCTGGTTCTGAATCAAATTATGAAAAACCAGGAAAAGTCATGGAATTTTAAAACAGCAATTTCCAGGCCTGGGAAAATTTTGGAAGGCTTCCATTGATGATGTAATGGACAGTCTGAAAGCAGACAGCCTCTTAAAGGGGTCATCGGATGCCCATTTTCCACAAGTTGATATGATTCTTTAGGGTCTTAATGAAAAGTCTCTAATAAACTTTGATTAAAAATTCTCAATGGTTTTGTAAAACAACATCCTTTTTACCTTGTCAAAATCAGCTCTGCAAAAATCATCTCATTCTAAGGGGTTGTTCCTTTAAATGCAAATGAGCTCTGCTCGCCCCGCCCCTCTCTTCTCTCTGTGAAATGACGATCTTGTTTACTTTAGCCTCGTTTAGCCACTAAACTTCCTAACTACCACGTTATAAGGAAAGGCGATTGCAAAGATTCATTAAAAAAACACGTATACACACTTCTGCTGTAAGTGAAGCTGGATCATGAATCATTTGTGCGAACATAGACAGATATATGTAGATCGGGAGGCGCATTCCATTCACAAACAAATGTAATCCACTGCATCTTCAGCGGCTCAGATGTCGGGAGTAAATGACAACCACTATGTTCATTATTACATCCAGCAACACAACACCTCAATCGCTCAGTCGGAGATATTCTTGTCTAACTTACATCCCTGCTCTGGCATCAAAACATGTAAAGTTACTGGACTGTGACAGTTGGTCTAAGGTAAGAGCACGTCAATCAACTATCGTGGGAGCGGCCTCTGTTGGTGTGACGGCACACCGGCATCTGAGAACGGCTCGATTTGAAAAAGGGGACATTATTTTTACAGATTAATTAAAAACCACTGCATGGATTTTTATCATTATAGGGTAGATTTGTACATACACTGCCAACACACATTAATGTTCAAACAACATGAAAAAGTGAACTTAGCATCCGATGACCCCTTTAAAAGCATGTAATAGCCACACACTAAAAACAGATCAGTGCAGGAAAACAGTGTTTAAGAACAGTTTCCATTATTTTGAACCTATGCCCAATTGTCTAGGACATAATGAAACTAGCAAGGAGTGTTTTTTACAGTATGTCCCTGTGAAACAGACAATTGAGGCATGTTTTCATTGCAAATCTGTGTGGAAACAGTACAGAGAAGTACACAGCCATGTCCAGTTAAAAGATATTTTTGAGGATGTGTCTGATGGTGAAATTGTTACATTAAAAACTTGGCACAGACAGAGAGCTCCTCTTTAGGCTTGATTCTTTATCGAGATTCATTTGAAGTTGCGAACCCACTTAGGTCAGGAAAGAAAAAGCACAAAATACTAGCTATGTATCTCACAATTGCTGACTTAGTGCCACACAACCACTCAAGTACTGACCAAATTGCAACTTGCGCTTTTGTGCAAAGATTTCAAATCTTTTGGTCAGGAATTGATCTTGATGAAAGACCTTCAAGACCTTGAGAATCTTGCAGGCCATTGCTGGAGACAGTTTGGTCCACTTATTCATTTGTAGACTATGAGGTTCGAAAGCAAGCACACCTACTTTAAACAGTGCACAAGAAAACTGCGAAACTTTAAAAATGTGTGCTCAAGCCTTGCAGAAAGACACCAACTTTTACAAGTATATCTTACCGCTGGCAATCTCTTCCCACCAGCAATTGTAGTAGAAAAGGCAAATGCTTTTTACTCAAGTGACTACATTGCTGGGAATCAGTGGCAAAGTATGATTTTGGACCTGATACTACTTTGATTGCTCATGAAGCAACAGTAAAAGGAATCATATATTGAAAAACATGTATGTTCTTCTAAGTAAGGATGAGGATGTGCTTAAAATTGGTAGGATTATGATGATACTCACCTACAAAAACAGCCTACTTCAGCACTGAAAAGTGTAAGGCGTTGTGTATGCATGATGTAGGTGTTCACTCTGTGACCCCAATCAAGAACAGTTACTACTGCATTAATCAGGAGCACCTTCTTGATTATTACCCTCTACCTCAGTATTTAATTGGTGACATGGAAGTAATTGTTCTTCCCTCATTGTAAAAGCACGAGTACTCTGAATGATGACCTGAGGAGTATCATCCTTAGCACCCTGCCATCAATTTCCAAAGATACTCGAAAAGCACTGACATATCAGCTATTAAGCTCTGGACTGGAATCTACTCAAGATTTAAAATATATCACACAAGAAGATATTTCTGACCTCCTCCCACCAATTTAGCAACAGAAGCTTCTGGAAGCCTTTAAAAATGGTAATTTTGGAAAAAAAAAAAAAAGTATTTTTAGTTATTCAGCTTCTTATAGCTCACTTTTCAGAGAGGCTGGAAGGGTTGACCCTTCTTGCAAATGTAAGTTACTTTATTTATTTTCTAAGCTATGATTTGCCTGACAAGCAAAATATCTTTTTTAATATTCTTTTTTTAAAGTAAAATACATACAAGGCATTGTTGTTTGCTTATTTTTTCCTCATTTCAACATCAATACAAGCACCTGCCACTGCTGCTGATGTAGAAAGGACGCTCACACTACCTCAGAGTTCCCACTATTTCATTAACACCAGCTTCAAAGACTTTGAAGGACTTTTTAAAGCACCATTTATTATATATCAAGCACCTATCAAATTCAAATTTTTTGAAATGGCACCATTCTACTATACAAAATTAATTTCAAATTTATTTCAAGCACTTTCAAGGACTTATATTTGTTTTCAAGTACTTTCCAGGCCTTGAATCCATGTGTCTGATTTTCAAGTACTTTCGAGAAGCGTGGGAACCCTGCTACCTGCAGCTCCTTGGCTTATACTTCTTTGTATGTATAGATTTTTTGATAATCATGATTACATTAAAGCAAAAACAACAAAAAGCAAAAGTGTCACAGAATGATCCTGTGTGACCATTGTGTTCATAGGTATTTGATAAAGTTTAACAAACAAAACAAACCAAATTTAATTTATTATTTAATAGAAATCCTGACATTGGCTTTTGGTGGTCTGTGCATAATTGTGTTTTCATGAGACTCTGTCCCATGTTTCACTCCCAAAATAAACAACTTCACAAGTAAGAAATCATGATTCATAAATCAGTATGACATACAACATCTAGAAATCTCTTGTATGTGTAGTTGTGCACAACAGACCAACAGACAACGTAATAAAATAAAATAAAGCACTACATTTCAGTTTGTTTTTCACCAAAACATATCGCTTACCCCCAAAACACTTGGAATAGACAACATGTGTCCCATGGGCTCATTCTGTGATAACTTTTGCTTCCTTCCTTTAAAAGCTAGTCACTATTCACTGCCATTACATGGAAGAGAGCAGGCAGATGATTTTTGTTTTATTTCTTTTGTGGTCTGAAAAAGAACCTACAGCCTTAGAACAACACCAGGGTTAGTAAATGATGGCTGAGAGGTTTATGAGGTTTTTTTTTGAGTGTAATAAACTTTAAAAATGTAGAAATAAAATTAAGCAACATAATTTCACAATACAAAATTTCTTAAAAGCTGAAGAATTCCTAAGGAACTCCATTATTTTGACAGGAAAATACAGCAAAGAATATTGTTTACGTGTAGCATGTCAATTCTGCAGCTCTTTATTTTTCTACCTACAACAATTTCAATCTTCAGTACCAAGCTGAAGCCGCATGCACACTGGAATTTATTCAAAGGTACTTGGATATTTGGATGCATACATTCAATTCACTTAATATTTTATTTGTATATCACTTATTATAATACATATATTTTCTGTAACTATATGTTTCATTGCAAATTTGGCCCTAATAAACAGGGAATCTAGCATCAAACAGAGCAATTTCCTATCAAATATTTGAGCCTCAGTGAGCAGCCGTATGTGACTGTCAAGTAAATAAAAAGTCCATCGGTGGTGAGGTGTTGGTGAAAACCTTGAAAGGAAGCAAACTCATCTAGGACCCATCCTTCACTGGTATTTTATCAGTCATGACTTAAATACTAGGGTATAAGATGTGTTATGTCAGTGCTTGAATAAGGAGATATCTTTAATCTAGACTGAAATTCAGCCCAAAAGATCTGAGTGCTGGAGCTTAAGACAGCTCTCCTTTCCTGACAAAGTAAAGCGAAGTGTTCTTGATACAAGAACAGACTTTGCTATTTATATGTTCTCCGTGAGTAATCTCTTTTTTCCTCCACACTAATTCTAAACACACACATTTGTTTTGCAGGCGATTCATTGGGATAAATCCGGAAAAGGACACACACATATACATTCACTCACACACAGTCTCTTGATCTCTATTTTTTCACGTATTCAGTAATTCTTTTTTACTTCAAAACTTCAAAAAGTTGTTCACTTAATCTCTGTGTCCAGAGTTTATTTTTTTGGACAGCCTTCATGACTTCTCAGAATAATTTGTTAAAAACTTATTGAAGCAACTGATTTATCATTTAGTGTAACTGTATTGTAATAAGCTTTGAGTTTTGTTTTACCATTTGTTTTCATTTTGTTCAAATGTTATGTAAGTCAGAATCTGATTTGGGGAATATTTTTTGTTTATTTCTGTTATGACTACAGCTGCAGCGTGTCAACGTTTCTTAATGACTACGTTTTCACTCCTCATGCTGTTTCAAAATGGAACAGATCAGTGGAAAATATTTTTTGGAAAAAGGTTTGGACACTGCTTAACAGGTATCTATTAGTAAATAAGGTTAAAGAGATATCTTTTAAGCTTATTTATCAGTACTATCCTGTTAAAACCTTTATTGTCTCAAAATTCAAATTAAGCATAGATGTTAAGTGTACTTTTTGCGACTCACAACAAGAAACTCTCCTGCATCTTTTTTGCCATTGTGTTCATACAAAAAAACTTTGGCAAGACATTTGCCAGTTCATTGTAAACTTCATACACAATGTCTTTGAGTTTTTCTTTAAGGACGTTTTGTTTGGAATTTTTACTTTTGAGAAGCAATATGAAAATGTTTACTTTCTCTGCAATTAAATTATTTTGCTTGCAAAATATTTTATCCACAAATGCAAGGTTAAGGAAAGTTATCCCCCACTTTTCTTACATTAAAACATTAAAAAAGACATTAAAATCTATTTTAAATCATTATCTACCTCATGTAACACAAAGGCAACTAAATCTTTGGATGTATGCTTAATCTTTGATGTTTTTGTATAAATTTTATTTGGTAATTTATGTTTTGAGAGAAAAGTATATTTATTGTTATGTGATCTGCTTATTTTTTTTTTTTTTTTTTTTTGTAATTATTTATGTACTTATTATTTAGATCTTTTTTTTTTTTCTTTTAATTCTTTTGAATTGTAACTGCTATGTATTATTTGGCCATCTCTGAACTCCTGGCTCTTTTCCTTTGCATCTGTTTTCTCACATTTGTATTTTCTAAGCAAATGTTTAATAAAAATAAATAAATGGAATGCGTCGACGCGTCGCAACTTCAGCCACGCTCATTGTGCGCGCCTGCAGTTATCCCTACTTCAGACTGTTTTCTGCCATGTCTAACACAAGAAGTGTCTAGAGCAGAATGTAAAGGCTAGTATGGCAACATCACTTAATAGAGTTGCGTACAAAGAGCATTTTATTACTATACGACGGACCGCATATATAGCCGAACTGATGCCTTTACATTGTCAGGATTCACAACCGCATTCTTGCATTCAAAGCTGTTCTGAATGAATGGAGCAGCATGGGACATCGAGTTTCCTATATAATCATGAAGGGCTTAATTCACCCACATAGACGGAGAAGGAGAAATGATTTGCGTTCATCTTAAGATCCACTGGAGCTGCCGTCAGTGCCGTGGGCGTGATTGCGCCAGCTCTGGGACGCGCGCTCCAACCGCGCTCTCTGCACTCGCCAACAAAGCATTTAAAGTCGTTGCTAAGTTGTTTAACTGTGTGATAGATTGGTCAAGCCTCGACTGGGCTCATTTATTTAAAACGGGCCGTCAACTGTGATAAAACTTACCGGTGTTAGGGTGCCATTTTTGAATGTGTCGCTTTAGTGTCCTGAATGCGGTTGTGACTTCAGCTGTTCATTCGAGCCCAGTCTCATGTAAATGCGTAGAAAAAGTACGCCAAATAAAAACCAAATCTCCCTAATCCTACGCATCGCGTAGCATATACACTCCAAAGTCAATTTTTGCATATCAGTATCACGCGTTTTTTTTTTGTATTCTGTTTATCTTCTTCAAGGCTCAACGCTAAGGATTTTTTCTACTGGCCCTGTCGGGCCAGTGGTTAAAATTTTTATTTGCCCGATCAAAATTTTCACTGGCCCTGCCACAAAAAAATGAAAATAGTTGCTGTTGTCAATGTTTTTGACTCATGTTATCTTTTATTCTAATAAATAAGCTTATATGACATCAAAATTTTACATACCAATTAAATTGTACAATTCTCCATTCCAGCTTCAATATCACAGCAAAACCTACTAGCCTAACAAATATAAACTTCAAACATTATTTGTTTGTTCAAAAATTATTTATTAGAAATTAAACGATGCTTTAAGGGAAAAAAGCAGACGGACTGAATGAACGCAAATTCCACCTCTGCCAGCAAGTGTCGCTTATGGAATAATGATACAGCGTTTCCTTGGTTACCGCTGCAAACAAAGCAGCGCTGTGCTTATGAACGCTACTTTAAATGCATTATAGAGAGGCAAATGAAAAGAAAAGGCCATGTAAACATTTCTTAATACAATCAGTTCCCCTCAGAGATGCATTAATATAAACCCTGTTTCAATATTTAGGATAATATTTCCAATATTTTGCGCAATGTGAACCGTGATCTTGCTCTGCCTGCTACAGTATTTTTTTCCTCTTTGCGTTCGTCTTCAGTGTCTCTGGCCTCTGTTAACGGATGTTTAAAGAGTTATATAGTAATATAGTAATATTTCCACACACATGGAATTCTGAAAATGTATTGCATGCAGTTCGTCTGCAAGCCCTGAACAGAGATCGGTTGAAATATGTCTGGTCGATCGGTGCATCTGTACACCACTGTATAGATGAATCATTGTTAAAGCTAAAAAGTTACTCGTCAAAAGGGGAATTTTGACATACTTCTGTTGGCCCTGTCCCTCAGAGACGCGTCTCTCTGTGATCTCTTGAAATTTTAATTGAACAAGGCACGTGCAAATGATAAACTTTCGTGACGACGCAGCAGTGGCCCGATTCGTCAGCTGTCCCGAGCGTCTTTCAGGCTGGCCCCGGGCCATCGGGCACTCCTTATTGTCGAGCCCTGTTCTTATTATTTTTTTGTTTGTTTCTTTCTTGTTATTTTTATTTTTTATTTATTGTTATTATTTCTTTCTTTTCCTCTCTATTTTTATTATTTTTCTTTATTTGTTGTTATTGTTTGCTTTCCTTGTTCTTGTTGTTGTTGTTATTTTTTTAAAGTATCCACAAGTCCTACGCCCCATGAGGCCTTGCATCAAAAGTGGGAGCGTCTTCCGGTTCAAAGTAAACAAGCAGGACGTGACACTCATTTATTCAACAGCTGACAGAAGTGACGGGCAAACGAAGCCTCGTGAAACAGCGAGACATTCCTCTGACTGTTTCGGTAAAAGATTCAAAGCTTCGAGAATGTCGAAAACAGCGCGATCTGGTGGTTACTAAAAAATAAAGCAGCCAAAAGCCTGTGAAGCTCCGTCGGAAGAAGCATTCACCACAATTTCCATAGATCGACTCATTTTAAATGCACAAATAAAAGCCTAACCATGTGTGTGTTTGTTGAATTTCTGACTCTGATCAATTAATTTACCCATTAAACAGAGCAATTAAATGCCAGTACCAATATCAATATGATGTAATAGAAGAATAATGTACACATATATTAATTGGCAAATATTTAATTTTCCTGAAATAATTTGTATTCTTCATATAACTTGTATGACTGGGTATTAAAAAATGTAATTATTAAATAAGTCCCAATAAAAATGTATTCCAAAGTAAGATCTGGGGGTCGAACATTAGGACATGCAAAGTGAATCGCGCACATGACTGGACAGAAAGTGAGGCTTCTATGAAAGTGATTTTTACGTTAACAAGCCTCGAATCGAGGCTTCATCTGGCCCTTTAACACAAGCTCTGATGTCTCGGTTCAAATGTCATTTCACCAGTTGACAGTCATTAAAGATTTAGTGATCCAAACTTGCTAAGGATGTGGGAACACAAATTTGATCAGCATAATGTTGTCCATAAGAATGTAATGACATCTCTCATAAAGGTGTGCATCTTTACAAAGTAAACAATGGTCCAAAAGAAACTTAGCCTCTTCGCTAATTAGCACACAAAATACCATTGGTATACTACGTCCGCCGCCTCACCGAAAGTTGTACCCACGTTCTTTTTTACAGTAGCGCCCCCCGGAAACTTGTGGATTAATTATGAGAAATCAAGAAAGGTCCACGAGCCTGGACGCGATCTCGGGACACCCGAAGCACAACTGCGCCATATGTCGGCACGCTGCCCACAAGGTTATTGGTGCAGACAAGTCACTGTTTCAAAGGCTACATTTATATACTGTAGTAAAGCATGGTATTTTGTTAGACTGTTAGAGGAATTTTATTAATTCACAATGTTTAAGATTTAAATGTTTAAAACATCAGTTTGTCAGTACACAACAAATGGTGACAATCTTATCCAAACATGTGACATCCTCACCTTTACATGGGAGTATCATGCTGATGGGTATGGTTCCTGTTAAGATCTTATACTTCTGACAGTCATTTCCAATTACCCTTTCAACATGGATTTTTAAGATGTGCTATTTTTCTTGTTCTTCTCCACATCTATTGCAGCTGACAGCAACCCTTGATAAACGCTGGGAGTTTGACCTCTGCGCACAACATGCCAACACTTTCCTTTGTGTCAAAACCTCCATCAGCCAAGACAGTGTCATCTGGCTACAAATTTTTCGCTGTTTGCTGTAATGTGTTTGCAACATATATGGCCACCCCACCCTTTTGATTTGAAACAAATAGTCCCCTTTGTAATACCTATTAGATACTTTATTGTGTGATTGTGCTTGTTGTAGGAAAACATTTGAGCATGTGCTATCAGCAGGGCCGTAGGTGGTGTTTGCGGGGGCCCCAGTGCAGGTTGTAGTAGGGTATTATCTAGTGAAACGATTTGTTTCTTTTTCATCTCAAACGCTCGTCTTGTCTCTGTGTATTCTGCCTCAGTTAGGGTATGTCGAAAAACTCGGATCGTATTTACTCCCTCAACTTCAAAAATCATTTCAAAATCATCCTACATCACTGCAGAAGTACCGACCCAGTCTTTGCAAAGTGACCCTCAACAAAAAAGGTAAAACAGTGATACAGGACAA
This sequence comes from Cirrhinus mrigala, assembly GCA_036247105.1. NCBI lineage: Eukaryota > Metazoa > Chordata > Actinopteri > Cypriniformes > Cyprinidae > Cirrhinus > Cirrhinus mrigala. The sequence goes on along the minus strand of JAMKFB010000189.1, from coordinate 640,268 downwards.
GTTGAGGGAGAACATGAGATGGGAGTCTTTCAACATACCCTAACTGTCATGAACCAGAACAAAAACAGAGGTCGGGAAGACAAGACGAGTGTTTGACATTTAAAAAGTATATAAATTGTATTATTTTTATGAAAACAACTGATCGTTTCGCTAGATAAGACCCTTCTTCCTTGGCTGGGATTGTTTACAACCACATTTGGGATCGTTTGAATCTGCATTTAAACTGCATTTTGGAAGTTCAAACTTGCGCACCATATCAGTCCATTATATGGAGAAAAATGCTGAAATGTTTTCCTCAAAAAACAAAATTTCTTTACGACTGAAGAAAGAAAGACATGAACATCTTGGATGACAAGGGTGAGTACATTATCTGTAAATTGTTGTTCTGGAAGTGGACTTCTCCTTTAAGCGCATCACATGCAGATGGTTAAAACCTGACCCTCCATCATACAATGCCTGGATTCAAAATGTGTGGGAGCTGTATGAAATGGAACAAATCACATGTGCATTGAACTTCAAAAAGCAATTTTTCTGAATAGGTGGGCCCCCTGTTATGCCTTTAATATTTCAATAATGAGCTATACTATTACAATCATGATCATCCCTCTTCTCTATTGTAACGGTGGTTGCCCGAAATACAACAAAAACTAAAAAAACGATCTGAAGTGGGAACTGAACCCAGGTCACCCGTGTGATGATACAGAGTCTGAACCGCCTGTCTTGGCTTCTTCCTTTTTTCCAGCTCCAAGTCACAGATTTTGGGAGTATAGTGCGAAACTCCAGTTCAATCCCAGAATTTACAAAGAGGCATTCACCGGCAAAGTGAAAGCTAGTGGATCCTCCGCACACTCTGGAAGATCCACCAGCAAAGGCTGCCTCCCAAGGGAACGTAACACACAAGTTTCGGACAGACGAACTTCCTCCCAGTCTCTAAACCTTGCCCTATGTACATGTACTCCTCTTAATTGGTCCTCGCCTCCAATTATAATGTATTTTAGTTGAAGGACGGTGACAAAGAAAGTGAAAGTAAACAAATGGGCAGTACGGAAAATATCTGTAATGCCACATATATCCACCTTATTTTTATTTTTTTTAACCTTATTTTGTTTTTCTTTTTTTTTTCTGCTTCTCTTTGGTATTATTAGCTGTACTTGGATGTTTTTATTTTCTGCACAACATGTTTGATATAATTAAGCCTGACAACTGTCAGTGTAGCTGGAATTTGAAGGACTAACAAGGTTAAATTGTGATACTATAATGTATGTGATGTCGCGCTTCAAAAAAAAAAAATTATATTGAGGCATGTCTTTAGTGATTTGGTGCACTTTCAGAGTTTTAACAGGTAAAACAGTATGTAGATCTGGCCTGAGCAAATAAATCTGGCTAATTGTACAAGTGTCTATTTTAGTAAATGGCAATCAATTTCTTCATCCATATATTTCTGAAAGCGTAGGAACTTGATGCATTTTGTCTCTAAAAAAAACATGTCCTCTGGTGTGACACCATATCCTGATTTTAAATCGGGCAATCCAATTTTTTTTTTTTAAGCTGTATGTACATAATCATGGAAAATCATGCAAACCACTAATGACAGGTTAGCTCAGAATAGCAAGGTCATTAATTGACACAAAAGGCTGAAACGTCCTATGGTGTTACAGAAAATGTCCTCCAGTGTTAGGCCTGTAATGTCACACCACAGAACAAAGATGCCACACCAGAGGACAAGGTCTCTTTAAGAAGCATTTTAAATTATTAAATAAGATTTGTTTAACTCCTTTTTATTCTTTTTTAATCATTTTAGGTCATCAGTAATGCAGTAATGCAATAATTAATGCAGTAATTACATTAAACTATTTTCTGATGTTTTTGCAGAAAACTTGGACTGTTATAAAGTGTCATGAAAATAAGTATAAAATGTGATACTTTGTTTTTGAAACAGAAAGAACTGAGGGAGAGAAATTAGTGGAAGAGAGAGAAAATACAAAAAATACATGGAGAAAATTAGCAGGGACCCACCTGAAGGGAAGAGATACTAAGAGAACAACGCAGAAAGAAAACAGACTTAAAATGATGCCTTTAAAAGAGTAGCCATATAGTTGAAAAAATTTATTTACATATTAATAAATATAGTTCAGTTCAGTAACATACTGATTGGCTAAGAGATATTGATATTGCTTGTATTAAAATTAAACTTTATTTCTCTTTTGACGTTCAAAATTAAATAGAAATGCTTTAATAACTACTTTAATAACATTAATGTCTTATGGTGTGACACACAGAAAACAACCACAGATTTGTTTGTATCTCAAAATATCTTAAAAAAAAAAAAAAACAAGTTGAGTATTGCAATAGCGGAGGTATAAATATCACTCATCTTAAACTTGTATAATTTTCATAAACAGATGACAGTAAAGTTTGTCTTGTTTGTCTTGAAATTGATCAACAAGTCATGGGGGGGAAAATGATGTAAATTATAATTTCATATGAAATAAATAACACTATATGAGTAATTATACTATGACTATAAGTGTCTAACAATGAAGATAAATCTCTCAGATGCTATTTGTATATTTTTCTGAGTCCTTTTTTCTTAGTTTTTTCTATGTCACACCATAGGACCAACTTGTTGTATGGTTCAGTTAAAAATATATATATATATATATATATACACACAAATATATGCATTTCTTCTTTAAAAATTGTCTTTAAAACCTGCCTATTTGTCATCTAGCCTGGTGTGTCTGTGTGCAATAAATAATGTTTATCGTTTAAACTCATTCATTACTCCACTAATTACAAAGAACAGAATGGTCTAAATACATTCATAAAATGAATAAATCTCAAAATGTTTGACCAACCTGTTGGGCAGTTTTATTTAACTCAACTACTTTTTAAAAATTACTGTATGCCTGGCTTAAATGAACCCGAAATCAGACACATAGTTATTAGAATAAATGTTTAATGTTTATTGGTTAAATGTATTAATACATCTTAATTTATGTGAGCAATATGATTTATAAAATAGTTGAGTTAAATTAAACTCGCATGTTAAGTCAAACATTTGACCCAATTTGGGTTACTTATAAGTCAGCATTTTTTAGAGTGTGCTGAACTGTCTAAAACAACTTGACATTACATTACAAAATATATATATATATATATATATATATAATACACATGCTGGAAAAAAAAAAGAAACAGAACAGTTTTAATGTCACGTCTTTATCTTTAAGTGGAGGGTCACTTCTTTGAGTATAACTTGCATTTTCTACAACTGAAGGCTGGCAATTCAGCTGAGTTCAGCTGAGCAGAGTTCAATCACAAAGACACCAATATCATTATTTTAAGCAATAAAGTAACCTGTGTGTATTACAACTGCAGTAGGCCTACACATTGTAATAATGTTTATATACTTTAAACCCACTAAATCTGAATCATTTTGCTATGTTCTTGCACAAAGAAAACGTGAAATATACTTTAAGAAAGAATAAAATGGATGCTTCTGTAGATACGCTAAAATTTCACTTAAAATCACTTAAATTTCACAGTGTTTTAGTATATTTCTTTAAAGCTTAACTAAGCATATGTTTATTACCAAAGTTTTTGGAAAAATATTAAAAATTGAATTCATGATTTTTTAATGCAAATACATATGTAAATGCAATGTAAATATAAATGTACTATAAACATACTACTTGAATATCAAGTATATTTTTATTTAATAGTATGTCTTTTTCATCTGGGTGAAGATGAACAAACAAAATACCAGGAAGAATTTACAGAACTAAACTGAACTTTTATTAAACATAAACACATTAAAATACAGATAAATAAAGTATATTGACAGGAGGAAAACGATATAAATATATATACAATTAAAACATGAACATCCCTGTGATAAACAAAGTATCCACTGCAACATTTAAACTGTAATTTCATTTGAATTGAATGAGCAAAGCTAACACACACGCCATAAATATCATGTTTTGTCTAAAAAAATAATTTGATAACAGTAAAAAAATAAAAGGTAGATAAAGAGTTTCAAAATGTTCAAGAGTGTCAAAATGTGACTGTCTGCAACTATAAATAAACATTAAAACTTTATAGTATACTTAAAATATATAATACTCTAAAACAATAAACTTAAAATTCTAGTTACTACTACATACTATGCCATACTATAACAGCTTTGTCAAAACAGCCCAGTCGCTGAGTTTGTCCATATTTGACCCAACTTGGGTTATTTTTAACCCAGCATTTTTTAGAGTGTGCTGAATTGTCTGTAACAACTTGATATAATCCTACAACAGGGGCTTTGTTCTGTAACAGCAGAGCATCTCATTAATGCATTGTGAAATGATCATTTACAGCAATCAAAACACATCTGTGAACGACAGTGATCTGCTGTAATGGCTCATTGTATTGTGTTAATGGAAGCCATACATTTCAACAAGCAAACTCACAAAAGACAAGTTTGTTTTTCATTTAAAATCAGTACTGTGTCAAAATAATCTAAAGTTACTGAATTATAGACAAATGCAATCCATGAAATGGAACTACTGACAAAACCTTGTGATAAAGTAGTTTAGTACAACAGTTGGTTACACTTAAAATTAAGATGATGTAGTTAAATTGCAATTACTGAAATAATTATAGAGTAACTAATAAACTACATGTTATTTCTATAGCGTTACAAGTTGGATTTTGTTTAGGGTTTCTTACCTGCAATTATGCATAATTTATTGCTATTACTGTAGTAAATACATGTTGTAACATGTAACTATGTCACCTTAAAATAATACTGTATACTGTAAATAAAATAAACTGAGTATAATTAATTATTGTGTACACCTCATTACCAAGTTGTTTTAATTTGTCATTCAGTAATATTTTATTTTATGTCTTTATTTTTCAAAGAAGTCTCTTCTGCTCACCAATGGATATATTTTTTCAGAAACAGTACAATTGCAAAATTTTATTACAATTTCAACAAACTGTTTTCGTTGTGAATATATGGTAAAATGTAATTTATTTCTGAATTTTCAGCATCATTACTCTAGTCTTCAGTGTCACATGATCCTTCAGAAATCATTAGAATATGCTGATTTGCTGCTCAATAAACATTTCTGATTTTTATCATTGTTGAAAACTATTAAACAAAAATCTTATGTAACATATTAAATGTCTTCACTGTCACTTTTACTTAATTTAAAACATCCTTAATGTATAAAAGCATTAATTTCTTTATTTATTTAATTATTTCCACAATAAACAAATACATAAATGAATAAATAAACATATGTACAACTTAATATTATTAAAAAAGGCCATGCCTTTGGTACTTCTTATTGGCTCAGCTTCCGTGACATCACTGCAGGAGAGCCCCGCCCACACTGGCACATAACTACAGGAGGTGAGATCTCTGCTCTCTTGCTCTCACAATTGTTAAACCTGTGATCTGATACTCACTCCAGAGCAGAAGGGGGGGGTAATGCACCTACAAGTTGGAGGCCAACTGCTGTAAGCCATAAAGAAGAAGAGGAAGAAGACTGCTCTGTGTGTGATTTCATCAACAAACTCTTCTCCTGCATCAGATACTTTGACTGCTGACAATGGTTGGACAAGATCAGAAGAGGTGAGGCTTGTGTTACTGCTGTTTCCTTAAGAGGATGTTTTATGAATTTTCAGAGTTAATTGAAAGAATAAGCTGCTAATAAGCAGGGGAGATCTTAAATGAATTTTGCACAAAACAAGTTATCTGCCAGTGGGTTAAGAAAAATAATCTTTTTTTAAAATAATCCTGTTTTAAGCAAAATTCTCTTAAATTAGAATTCCCCCAGGAGACAAGACTAAATATCTTATGTCATTTTGCTTGTCTAGTAAATGCATCTTAATTAATAATTTTTTAGATATTACTAGAAACAGGACAGAAATGCAAGGTAAGATAAACCTTTTTTTTTTGCAATGTAACAATCCATTGAAATATTAAACACGCTACACTGCAAAAAATGCTTTTTTTACTTAGATTATTTTTGTCTTGTTTCCAGCCAAAATATCTAAAAATTCTTAAATCAGGAAGAAATCTTTTCAGAAAAACAAAACAAAACAAAAAAAAAAACCCATCAAATTTAAGTGAGTTTTTGCTTAAAACTTGTTAAGCAAAATGATCTCATTTCAAGCAGAAAACAAGATTATTTTTCTTACCCCATTGGCAGATTATTTTGCTTGTTTCAAGCAAAAACTCACTTAATTTTGACTTGTTTTTTTTTTTCCTGAAAACAAGACAATCATTTTTGCTTGTCTAGAAAATCCTTGATTTTTCAAGAATCCTTGAAATTGATTTTATAATTTTTAGATTTTTTTTGTCTTGTTTCCAGCCAAAATATCTAAGTAAGAAAAGCTTGTTTTGCAGTGTAGTAACACTTAGTTAAGTGGTAAAAATGTTATTGTAAGGGATGTTAATATAAAAGAGAAAGTTATTGTAACCCAATCCATTGATAAGTCCTGGCCTGAAAACATCCACATGCCAATATAAACTTAATAATAATAATAGTGCCCCCTGTTGGTGACAGAAAGTAGTGCAAAAACAAATGACTTTGAGGTAGCTCTCCTGTATTTATCTACTTAAATGCATATTGTCCACCATGCTCTGTTTTCCTCCTAGTCTGGTCACCATGGCTTACAATTTTACTACAGAAGCCATGGTTAATTTGTGGTTACTATGTTTAACTATATTCACCATGAGTGTTTGGTTTTATACCAAAACTATGGTTAGTTTTCATAAAGGTATTAAAGACAATGTGGGGATTTACTAATTGCCCCTCAGTCTGTGCACATTCACACCTCTTAACACCCATTCTAGGCACTCACAATAGAAATGCTAATAGGGTATGTCCTGTTCTGCTTTTTTAGTTTCTTTAAGTAACATATTTTTAAATCATGTCTTCTTTCTTGCAGGTCTGCCGAACGCAACATTGTATACTGTTTACAATGCAAAAAGCCTCAGGAGAACCTCCCTGTACACCTGGCCAGGGTGTGCTTGAAAAAAAGCACACCAGGAGAAAGAGCGAATGAGGTGCAGAAGGCCAAGACTTCAAACAGAGAATGGGTCCGTAAGAACAGGACCTGGAATTACAACCAGCTTTGTGAGCTCCTGCCTCACAGACGCTCTCGGATCGTCATGGTGAAGGAGCTTCTTCGCCGTGGTTTTTTCATCAGGAACCAGCCCGAGGAGTCTGAAATGGTCTTAGATCCTGAAGATGACTCAGCCACTGTTGATGATGCCAACACCGTCACAACCGCCACATCCGCCACATCCTCCGAAGATCCTCAAATCACATCCTCTTCTGTGAGGATGCAAATGAAAGAGGCAGGTCTTCATGACAAGTTTCCTGCTCGTGCCAAGCTCCTGGTGGGCTTTAAAAAGTACCTGGTAGTGTCGAGGAGGGTCCCCAACTCGCAACAGGAGGTAAGATCCCTTTTTACTTCTATCCTCAGCGTCCCTAATTCAAGGAGAAGTCCACATTTTAAAACAAAGATTCACATATAATGTACTCACACCCTTGTCATCCAAGATGTTCATATTTTTCTTTCTTCGGCTGTAAAGAATTTTTTTTTTGAGGAAAACATTTCAGCATTTTTCTGCATATAACGGATTGATATGGTGCCCCCTTTTTTGAACTTCCAAAATGCAGTTTAAATGCAGCTTCAAACGATCCCAAATGCGGTTGTAAACGATCCCAGCCGAGAAAGAAGGGTCTTATATTGTGAAACGATCGGTTATTTTCATGAAAATAATACAATTTATATACTTTTTGTAAAACGCTCGTCTCGTCTTACTCTGCCTGGACTGTTTGTATCCGGTTCGTGACAGTTAGGGTATGTCGAAAAACTCCCATCTCATGTTCTCCCTCAACTTCAAAATCATCCTGTATCGCTGTTTTACCTTTTTTGTTAAGGGTGTTTGATCTTCTTTACATGTTCACTTTGCAAAGACTGGGTCGGTATTTCTGCAGTGATGTAGGATGATTTTGAAATGACTTTTGAAGTTGAGGGAGAAAATACGGTCTGAGTTTTTCGACATACTCTAACTATCTTGAACCAGAATACACAGAGTTCAAGGAGAGCAAGGCAAGATGAGCATTTGAGATTAAAAAGTATTTAAATTGTACTTTTTTAAATTAAAATATCCAATTGTTATGCTAGATAAGACCCTTCTTCCTCAGCTGGGATCGTTTACAACCGCATTTGGGATTTGAAGCCGCATTTAAACTGCATTTTGGAAGTTCAAACTCGGGGCACCATATCGGTCCATTATATGGAGAAAAATGCTGATATGTTTTCCTCAAAAAACATTTCTTTACGACTGAAGACAGACAGACATACTTTTTACTCTTACTTGTCATATGTGAATCTTTGTTGGACTTCTCCTTTTAGCAATGTTCTGAAGGTCTTTATTCTTTCTTGATCTTAATGCTGACATTTCTTTCTCACAATCTTTCTTCAAAGGTTGACAATGTGTCCCGTTTCCTCCGGTACTTGCAGCCCACTGGGAGTGAGCCATCTTTGGACTTCCTATCAAAAAGCACAGAGACCCGGGACTTTGTGAAGGCCCTGCAGCGCGCTGACATGTCTGCATCCACCGTCCTCAATTACATCAAAAGCATGAATGGGTTCTTGGAATACTTAACGTTAAGGCTGGATATTCAAAAGAGAGACCCACAGCTGCGCACCAACTGCCAGATTTATACTAACATGCTGAATACTCTGCGGAAGACTGTATCCAAGACCCATGAAGACAAGACGTTTGATACGAGGTTAATGTTTTAAATGTTCATTTTGCATTGTCCTCTTTTGCTAATGTTATTGTTGTTTCCTCACATTAACACAAGGGTGGTGTCTTTAATACCCTGTCTTGATTGTTGTGTTCAATCCAAACAGATTCGATGATCCCTGCATTAAAGACTGCCAGAAGATTTTAAGAGCGGTAAAGCCAGACTTTCTCAGGATCCATGAGAATCTGCTTACGGGGAAAGAGGTCTCAAAGATGGATAAAACACTGTACCGCTATTATTGCGAGGCACTCTTGGTCTTCCGCCACATGCAGCGTCCAGGAGCTGTGGAAGGCTTCACGGTAAGATCTATTTCAGTGAGTTTGTACTCATGATATGCTGTAATATTTGAACGCGTATGCAACAGTAAATTCAACCTTTTCAACGATGCAGGATGCAGACTGGGTGGAGAGGATTGCACAAGGTGGCAGGGTGGTGATTGGCGTAAGGAAGGAGAAAACTGCAACTATGCGAATTGCCTTGACGCAAGATGAGGAAGCTGTAAGTTTTAGCATGATTCAAAGAATACACTGCATACCCAACAGTGTTTTACATACAGTAACTCTTTGGTCTTTTTCCATAGTGCTTTCAGCTGTACTACAAGCAGATCAGGCCGAAGAACATTGGGCTCAAAAAATTCTGCCAAAGTTTCTTTACTTCGACGTCCGGCGAGGCTGTTTACAGTGTCTCACAAGACATGAATCGCCTCCATGAAATGTACGTACTTATACAGATCCATGTGCATATGAGTAAATGGATATGGGTTATTCTATAACTGTGGGGGTATCATGGATATTTGTAATATATTTTCATAAATGTAAAGCTCAGATGCTTAATTTTCTAGTACACAATCGTATGTTTCCCCAATCACACTACTATATGTTGAAAAAGCCATATCTTTTGTTCAAAAATGATGTTTATATCACATACGGCTCTGGTATTCTGGTGTCCAGTTTAGTAAAGTTGCTCATTCTACTCTGCATTTAAGCATGAAAATGAACTCAAATATAAATTAATTTTCAATTTTGCCTTCAATTAGATTAGGTTATTAAGACATTTAGGTGTGCGCTTAAGTGTTTTATTTTTGTCCGAAAAACCATTGTCAACTATACTGTGTGCATAATTATTAGGCACGCTAATATTCTGGTCATATTTTTTTTCCAAGCACATTTTACCAATTCTAAACCGCATCAATCTTAATAACTACTATTAATTTTGTATTTAATCATTTATACGTGATATATATTTGTCCATGAAGGCTGGAAGTGAAAAACCTGGAGTCTTCAGAAGTTCAATGTGTCAGGTTCTCAGAGACTTTTCTTGGGTGAAAAATCCTAAAAAATGACCCTCATTTAAAGAGAATAACATGCTGAAGTGTTGTGAAATACATAAAGACTGTTTTCTATAGGCTTTATAGACAGATAAGTTGAGATAAGTTGAAGGACCAGCACCACATCCTCTTGTACTTCTGATTCAAGAATTTATCTTCCAAAATCTGGCAGTAAGTTTTGGGAGTTCATTTTAGTCCATCTCTGCAAGTCAGACTTTTCAGGATAGGAGATAGACTAAACATGAAATGTACTGCTAGATTTTAGAAGATAAATTCTTGAATCAGAAGTACAAGAGGATGTGGTGCTGGTCCTTCAAGAGTCACTCTCAACTTATCTGTCTATAAAGCCTATAAAAAAACTGTCTTCATGTATTTCTTAACACTTCAGAATGTTATTCTTATTAAGTGAGGGTCATTTTTTAGGTTTTTTTCTCAAGCAAAGTCTTTGAGAACCTGACACATTGAACTTCTGAAGACTCCAGGTAGGTTGCAGCTCTGGAAAATGGTGGCGCTGGAGACTAAATGGTTCCTGATGGTTTCACAGCTAATTCTTCACTTTAATTCTTAATTCTTTTGCAGTTAACGTGTCTTTTCTTCTCCACTGTTTTTTTTTTTCTCACCGTGCTGACCCAACAAGCATTTCTCTGTCCAGTGGTCATGCCTTAACTTTGCAAATTCTAGTATTGTATTGGTTTTGCATCCTTCTCATGGGCATTTAATAATTTTTGACTTTTCAGTCTGGGTTAAATCTCTTTTTTGGCTTATTTATATGTAAAAGAAAACGTGCCTAATAATTATGCACACCTGAATATAAGGAGTTTTTCACTTCCAGCCTTCATGGACAAATATATATCATGTATAAATGATTAAATACAAAATTAATAGTAGTTATTAAGATTGATGCGGTTTGGAATTGATAAAATGTGCTTGGAAAAAAAATATGACCAGAATATCAACGTGCCTAATAATTATGCACACAGTGTAAGTTACCCACTAGAAAACCCTCCCCTTCAAAAAGGAATGGTTTGTCCCATTCTCACATAATTTGCACAGTATGATGATATTTCCTCTAGAAGCACATGGATGAAACACTAGAAGTTATGTTCTCTCTCTTTTTCCTAATATGGGTTAAACTAGCAAACCTGTGTCAAGAGTGGATTAATTGACTGTGAACTCAAGTTTTGTTGCTGCAAATTTTAACAAGACAATTGAAATAAAATGCATGTTTTGTTTATGAAAATATATTTCTAAACATACCATGTGCTCAGTAGCTCTAGGCTTCCATGTTGAGTATAGCCCCAAAACACTGAAAATGTCAACTAAGTTACCTGTCAACTGTGTTACCCAGTAAAGGTAACAGGGTGGACAGTAGCAAATGGTATTTTGCTCACATATTCCTATAGTTCACCTTTATTTATATAGCAATTTATACAATATAGATTAGGTTTCAAAATAGCTATGTAAGGTCATGTTTGGGTTTTTGGTAAACAGGAAAACTTTTTTTCTTCACATTGTCAAATTCTAAATGCCTTGTCAGTCACAGTCGGATCAGAGTTAACATTTCATGTCACGTTGTCTTACTGCAGGTATAAGATGGCCCCGTTCAGGAGTCTGGATGTTCGGAGGGCCGTTGAGACCGCTGCACGAAAGCTCCCAGCACACCAACATGAGGCCGTGAATCTTTACCTGGCCCATAGCACTGGTACGGGCAGAAAGCCACAGCCTCAGTATATTGTGGACGCAGCTATGCTGCTGGACTCCTTGGAGGGGTAAGTCTCTTCATCCAACAAGCATGTCATATCACCAGCAATTTCTACAGCAGATAAGCAAGTTGTCCTCATTTCTCTTATTTAAAACATTGTTTTCCTCACTTACACAGCACTTCTTCGGATGACGTCTCCTTGGCTGTACTGAGTACCGGCCAGGAGCAACGCACTTCACAGAAAGACTTCTCTGCCTTCCTGGCCACATTTCCTGTTTCACTGGAGGGCCAGCCACCGTCCAAAAAGCGACGGGTCAATTCAGGTTTTCCCGAAGACAGAGTCTTTTACGACAAGTGGAGAGCTACCCAGTATACCCAGAGAGAGGAATATCTGCTATGTGAGTCTCCAATGCATTAATCCAACACTGACACTCATTAGCTCAACACAAACTAGGCCATTAATTCATTGTGACAAGTGACTTGTATGAGTGAAGTTATTTCATTCTTTCTTCCAGCTCACTTCACACACCGCAAGCCGTCTACCTCAAAGGTGGCAAGGCTGATTGCGCAGGAGGGGTGGAAGGCCAACTATCCAAAGCCAGAAGAAATCGAATGGGTTTGGAAACCAGCTCCCACAGGCACAATTGAGGCAGATGAGGTTATAATAAAATGTGTGTCTGAGCAGGGCTGGACAGGCCTGGCCATAAAGGACTTTGGAGCTGAGGAAGGTCTAGGTAAGATACCCTTTCATTTTCATTGTAAGGGAAGAAAATACCATACATTTCAGAACTACAGTACAGTACATTATTCAGTTGTCTTTTTGATCTTCTGTTCTCTTGATTATAGGAGTGGTTGCAACCCGACCGTTTTCAAAAGGCGACATTGTGTGCGATTACCATGGAAAGGTAATCAGAGCAGCTGAAGGAATGGCCAAGTTGGAAGGACTCAACGACAAGGCCAGGTACCTGTTCTTCTTCTTCAAAGCTGGAGAGAGAGACCTGTGTATTGATGCTCAGACTGGCTGCGATTGCCACCCCAACACAGACACGGTTGGCAGAAGAATTAAATGTTGTTTTAAGAGGCCCAACCTGGAGCCCCTTCACTGTGTGATGAAGGTAAATGGAGAGGACAAGGATGTCATCCTCTTCAAGGCATTGCTGGACATCAGCATTGACACACAATTAAAATTTTACTCTGGAGTAATAAGAAAGTCTTTCCTTGGCCTTGACTTGGACTGGTTGGATGATTAGGCTGGGTGCAAAAGCCCAATAGCTGCTTCTCCACTGGCTGGCCAGTGTGAGCCAATACTTTCAACGGGACAGCGGGGCAAATGGCCTTAAACCAGTTGCATCAAGCCCAAAATCAGGCTGCGTTTCCACTGTTGGACTGCACTTCCTCCACACGTCTCTCTGGAACCGGCGTGCAACCTCATCTCACCAACACTGAAAACTAGCAAGATTGCAAAACAAATGTGATAAAACATGTTTGCTTTTTTTAGTTAAATAATTAAAATCCAAGCATCAATGTTTTACCAGAGATACAGTGATAATAATTCTTTGTCCCAGGACTGCTCATTAATCGTGCAGAAATAAAGTGGAATTTACTGTTACTTCTCAAAAGGAAGAGGACACACATAGCTATTAAGTTGTTTGAAGAGTTTATTAAAGAGTTAACAGTTGTATATTTTGTTTGTGTTTTTGAATAAACTGTATGAAACATATTCCATCATTGTCAGATACCTCACTCATCCATCATGAATCTGTGTGCTGAGGTCAAGCCAGCTGCGTGTTGAAAATACACGGTCACGCCAGCCGCACTTTTTCCTTCAAAAAAGGATTTAAAGACACTGTCAGAACTGCGTTTTCTTTATGCTTTAGCTGATATTTTCAATAGATTGCTGTTCACGAATATTACTGCATAAAATCTAATTTAACCATGAAAAGACCATAAAGCGACACCAGAATAGTTACTTACTGCTATTTTAATGATTCTGAATACATTATATATACATAATTTGTTTCTGTATCAAAGCTGATTGTTTTAGCATCATTAGTCCAGTCAAATGATCATTCAGAAATAATTCTACTATTCTAATTTGCTGCTCAGAAAACATTTATTAATATTATTATGTTGAAAACAGCAGAGTAGAATGCTTCAGGCTTCTTTGATGAATAGAATAATTTAATAAATGAATAATTTTAATAAATCCAAACTAATAAATTTCATTTTGAAACTTATTCAAATAGAAATCAGTCATTTTAAATAGTAAAAATATTTCACAATATTACTGCTTTTGCTGTATGTTGGACTCTTAAAAACATTACCTTTATAGGTTTGCTCATTCTTTCGATTGATTCCTGTTCAAGGTCTCCGACTATTACTGTATTCATTCTTAAGTAATTTTACTGTATAGTTTAGGAAAAAATTTAAGGCAAATTCACCCCAAGCATCCGAGCATAAAAGTGCATCCTTGCACTTTTTTAAAGGGCTCATCGGATGCCCATTTTCCACAAGTTGATATGATTCTTTAGGGTCTTAATAAAGTCTCTAATATATTTTGATTAAAAATTCTCAAAGGTTTTGTAAAACAACACACTTTTTACCTTGCCAAAATCAGCTCTGCAAAAATCATCTCATTCTAAGGGGTTGTTCCTTTAAATGCAAATGAGCTCTGCTCATCCCGCCCCTCTCTTCTCTCTGTGGAGTGACGAGCCTGTTTACTTTAGCCTCGTTTAGCCGCTAAACTTCCTAACTACCACGTTATGAGGAAAGGCGATTGCAAAGATTCATAAAAAACACTTATACTCACTTCTGCTGTAAGTGAAGCTGAATCACGAATAATTCGCGCGAATATAAATGGATATATGTAGATCGGGAGGCACATTCCATTCACAAACAAACGTAATCCACTGCATCTTCAGCGGCTCAGATGTCGGGAGTAAATGACGACCACTGTGTTCATTATTACATCCAGCAACACAACACCTCAATCGCTCCATCGGAGATATTCTTGTCTAACTTACATCCCTGCTTTAGCATCAAAACAAGGAAAGTTACTGGACTGTGACAGCTGATCTGAGGTAAGAGCTCATGTCAATCAACTATTGTGGGAGCGGCCTCTGTGGGTGTGACGGCACACCGACAGGCATCTGAGAACGACTCGATTTGAAAAAGGGGATATTATTTTTACAGATTAATTAAAAACCACTGCATGGATTTTTATCATTATAGGGTAAATCTGTACATACACTGCCAACACACATTAATGTTCAAACAACATGAAAAAGTGAAGTTTGCATCCGATGACCCCTTTAAATCATGTCCCATTTTCAAATACTCATAAAATTCTTCCAAGCATGTGTGCTTTCTAGGACTTTACGTCATGTTCCAATTTCACTCTATACAGTACTGTGTAAAAGTCTTGGGCTACTAGTATTTTCACCAGCTCAAAAAATGGTTTAAAGTCAGTTATTTCTATGTTTTGCTGCAGTGTGTGAGTAGGAAATATCAGTTTACATTTCCAAACATTCATTTTGCCTTTAATTGTAATAATAATTCAGTCAGATTTTTGTTTGCACAAGGAGTCTGACAACAGCCAGTGCTCCACACAGAGATCTGTCATCTTATCATTATCCAGTCGGTCTGGAATGGCATGAGGAAACAGAACAAACTAAGACTAAATCCAGAAACCGTTGCAACATTTCCTTTTGCCCTAGGTACATTTGCATTGCAGATTGCCTGAAAAATTGCATTTTTCAGGTAGCTTTGCATGTAGGTTTCTTGAAGAATCTTGGAGATGTTTCCACAGTTCTTCTGGATTTAGTCTGTCTCAGTTTGTTCTGTGTCTTCATGTTATTCCAGACAGACTGGATGATGGTGAGATCAGATCTCTGTGTGGAGCACTGGCTGTTGTCAGACTCCTTGTGCAAACAAAAATCTCACTGGATTATTACAATTAATGGCAAAATGAATGTTTAGAAATGTAAACTGATATTTCCTACTGACACACTACAGCAAAAGATAGAAATAACTGACTTAAAACCATTTTTTTGTAGGTGAAAATACTAGTGGCCTAAGACTTTTTCACAGTACTGTATATTCACAGTCATTGTGGCTATTACTGTATTAATTGTCAAGTCATTGACAACTGCACAGTTCTGTAAAAAAATAAATAAATAAATAAAGGGAATATCAACCCAAATATTTAAGTATATTCTTGAACTTTTTTTTGTATTCATTCACAAAATACTACTACCACTACTACTACTAATAATAATAATATGCATTATTAAATGTATTCATGAAAAGTGACAATTTACATAATGTTGCACTGTAATAGAAATGTTGCACTGTTTTCACTTAAATACTTAGAGATCATAATAAATATAAATACATAGGGATCTGGATATTCACTTTTTTTTAACACAAAACGTCAAAGAAAAATAAATATAAAAATAAAATATAAAGAATGCTCTTTAATTTTCTCCAAAATTATAATTAAAATGACTTATAAAATAAATATATAAATAATAATAATTAAATAATTAATACAGTAATAGTCAGAGTGACTGTGAACAGGAATCGATCGAAAGAATGAGCGAACCTATAAAGGAAATAGTTTTAAGAGTCCAACATACTGCAAAAGCAGTAATATTGTGAAATATTTTTGCTATTTAAAATAACTGTTTTCTATTTGAATATATTTTAAAATGTAATTTATTAGTCTGGTCAAAGCTGAATTTTCAGCATCATTACTCCAGTCTTCAGTGTCACATGATCCTTCAGAAATCATTCTAATATGCTGATTTACTGCTCAAGTAACAATGTATTATAATTATTGTTGTTGTTGTTGCTATTATTTAAAACAGTTGAGTACATTTTTTCAGGATTCTTTGATAAATAGAAATATGCAAAGATCAGCATTTATTAAAAATCGTCTTTTTTTTTTTTGGAAAGACATTATGGAAATTAATACTTTTATTTAACAAGGATGCTTTAAATTTATCAAAAGTGATGATAAAGACATTTATAATGTTACAAAAGATTTCTGTTTTAGATAAATGCTGTTCTTCTGAACTTTCTGTTCATCAAAGAAACCCGAAAAATCCTACTCCACTGTTTTCAACATAATAATATTAATAAATGTTTTCTGAGCAGCAAATTAGAATAGTAAAATTATTTCTGATTGATCATTTGACTGGACTAATGATGCTAAAACAATCAGCTTTGATACAGAAGCAAATTATATATGGACGTTTCTTCAACTAGGTGCACTTTTAGCCTTGTCAAGTTTGTAACAGTCAGTGTCTGTCACAGGTTTTGTCAGTACACTTTTGTTTGTGTTCATACTAGCCACTAGAGGGACACGTGTAGCTCACTCTGTACTAGATAAAACAGGAAGTAGTAGAATAAGTGATAGGTTCTTACAGCAAAGAAGAAGACGAAGTAGAAGAAGTAGAAGTAGAAGTAGAAGTGATAGGTTCTGTTTAAAGTTACCTCATGGTTGCCTTTGGCCTGCTCTTGTTTGAGAAACCTTTTGTTTTCTGCTCGAACGTAAGTTTCATGTTTATTTAATGTTTATTCATTATATCCATTACTTTGAGTTTGTATGGAGTTTTAGTTTGCTTGATGTTAGGTTAGGTTCTGTTTGATGCTGCCTCTTGGTTGCTTATGGCTTACATCTGAATCCTGTTTGAGAAACCTTGGTTTCCTGCTCAAACGTAAGTTTATTGATTATGGTACCCATTACTTTGGTTAAGCTAAATTGAGTTTAATTAGTTTATTTGGTATTTTCCCTTGTAGAGGACTGTTTGTGATATAGTTCTTGCTCAAGTACTGTGACTACCACTTATGGATAATTGTATTGTTGAAGCCACTTGTTTGGTGTATATTGGAGCGGGTCCTTGGTGCGGACTGGACATTCGAGTTTACGACATCATCTTTAGCCTGCATAAATCTGCTCATCTACAGATAGGACTGATTACTGTTTATGATCTCAACCTGTTGTGGACTTTGCGGGCCATATCAATTCTTTACACACGTACTCATACGCACTGTAAACTTATCGAATTGTATGCATGTATGTATATATTTGTATTAAGTTTTATATTATATATTGTATTGTTTTAAGGTCTGTAAGAGGACAAACTTAGATTACAAGAGCAATTTTTCATATTTTACTTTTTTTTTTTTTTTTTTTTTTTCCGACCTGCAATGAACAAATTGCACTTCCACCACATCTCAATATACAGCTGTTATTTAAATTAGAATAACTTATGCTACTCAAGAATTGTCTAATATCATTTTTGTAACTAGCTTTACCAGTTTTTCCACAATGTACAATAATTATACATTTGTCAATGAGATAAATTAACTGGTGAACTGTGCACCTATCACTCTGTGAAATTAAATACTGGTTTGGGTAAGAGCTTATTAGATAATAAATAACTTGATTTTTTTATATATTAAGTAGAGCATGATATCATAAATTGTGGATATGTTTTTAATGTGTGATGAGAACTTTTTAAATATTTTTTAAAAATGGTGATGGAAATGAGGGTCGTGGTGGAAATGACAATGAATTAACGTAAATGTAGGGAAACAGTGAGTTTGATGTATAAAACTGATTTGTGTCACAGATGAACATTACAGTGCATACTGTAAATAGCTGACACGACTGATGGCAAGGCAAAAATGTAAGAAATAAATTATGCATCAAAATTTCAACATTGTGAGATAATTATGAGGCTATATAATTGTGAGAGGTCAAGTTCAGCTTTTATTTTGTTCCCAAAGGCCTGTGACCTATCTTTTGTTGTCTTAGGTGGCATCTTAAAAAAAGATAAAAATAAAATCAATTATTATAAAAGTAACATTTAGAAATAAAAACATTATAACATAAATATAAATATAAAAAGTATTGGAATATATTATAATGTAAAAAGTATTACTGTACTGTACTTTGTAACCATTAATGTGATTTCGACCACATTCTGTGGTGGAAATGACATTTCAGTAGTTTTTTTTTTTTTGTGAATGAATGAATGAATACTCTGCATTTCATGTATACCAAATACTCTTATTTAACTTAAAATTTTTATCTTTTTAAAAACACCCTTGAAGGTACAGGATGTTTGGAAATGGCGTAGAATAATTATATTAACTGATCAACCAATATTTACTTAGATTTTTCTTCATTTGTTGTTGATGAAAATTTAAATTCCCTCCATGTCCAACATCTGCTCTGATGTCACTGAATATTTCCATAGAAACCACCTAAACAATCTTTCACACAAACTTTTTAAAGGGACATTACAGTGTTGTGGTGGAAATGACAGCTATATTTTGTATAAAAAGTAATATTGATAGTGGTCTCGCATTAAATACTATAATGTATTTTAATTCTTTTACTAGTGCTTAATACGTACATTAATAGTTACCAAATAAGTCAGATTTTTAAACTGTATTTTCATTGTTAAAGTTTAAAAGTCTGGGTGTGCGACAAGGAGTAAACAGTGATTTTGACACCTATAAGGAGGTTGGAAAGTATGAAAAAATCATGATAGAAAGGTAGTAAATAGTTTTTAAGGTGGTTTTATTATTAGTTTGACAAAGAAAGAGGAATTTGTCCAAAATTATATGTATTTTTTTTTTTTATATATATATGACAAAAGAACATAAAAGTGCCTATAGTCTAAGATGGCTTTATGGTCTTCTCAGGGTTAAATCACATTTTAGGCAGTAATATTCATGAACAGCAATCTACTGAAAATATCAGCTAAAGCATAAAGAAAACGCTGTTCTGACAGCGTCTTTAAATCCTGTTTTGACTGCTTCCAGCACCCATACCATAAGTACGCGATTAGATGTGCAATGCATTACTGCGGGCGCCACTTTCTGGATTGAGGGTGAATACGAGGCTGAATCCAGCTTCTTATTCGCAGCTTCTTATTGACGCTATCTGTTCCACCTCCAAAACGTGACGCTTCCGCCTTTCTTAGCTTCTTGTTCACGCTCGACTTAGGGACCATCTGTATTTGTGTTTTTTTTTTATTTTTTTTTATTTTTTTTTTTCTCTTTCAGAAATCTAGCCTCTTATGAAGACTTCAATTTACTCAGCACCTGTGAATAGATGACGCCTACCACAGCAAGGAAGATACAAAATTATATTTTCACTTAGGGCTGCACGATTAATCAAATGCGTTTATGAGGCGCGCTTAGTCAGTAAAGCCGGTACTTTGATTAGTAGTAAAGCTCCATCAGGTGCGTTCAGCTGGAGCGGCAATTAATACACAGAGCCGTAAATCACTGACAAGCTACGCCAAAAAGCTGCTTTGAATATGTGCTATGAGAAGTGTTGTACAAATAAATTGCAAATTAAATAGAATGAGCCAATCCACTGTTGGTTAGCCTACTGTACCATGTTATATTTATGTGTATATATATATATATATATGACATGTTTACTGTACTATTTAGAACATAGACATATAAATATGACATTGAAATTTCACAAGGGTATATATATTGTCAATAAATAAACACAAACACACACATAAATGAATAAACTGATTCATGGTGCCACTATATCTCAGCTGACTTTAAGGATGCATTATAAATTCCACTGGAGGCTTATTCTTAGGGCACTTGACTGTTGCCATACAAAAATTCTATCATTTTTACAGTAGCATTTTGAAATTATGGACCCATGAATTTGACCAGACAATTCAGTAACAGGTCAAATTGCATTATTGGCCCAATTGGTGGCGCTATATCTCAGCTTCCTTTGAGTGTGCATTAGAAATTCTACTGGGGCCTCATTCCCAAGCCACTTGACTGTCAGCACACAAAAAATCTATAATTTTTACGGTAGCATTTTGAAGTTATGAACCTATGAATGTGACAGATATAGCAATTCAGTAAGTCAAATTGCATTATTGGCTCAATTAGTGATGCTATATCTCAGCTTCCTTTGAGGATGCTTTAGAAATTCCAGTGGGGCCTAATTTCCAAGCCACCTGGCTATCACCATAGCAAATTACAATTATTTTTATGATAGCATTTTGAAGTTATGGACCCATGAATTTGACATGACAATTCAGGAACACGTCAAATTGCATTATTGGCCCAATTTGTGGTGTTATATGTCAGCTGTCCTTGAGGGTGTGCTGAAAGTTTCACTGTGGTCTTATAACCAACGTGCTTGTCCACACTGGGTATAAGCACCTTCTGAAAGTTTCAGCACACCCTCAAGGACAGCTGAGATCAAGCCCCTCCATTTGGGCCATGAATGCTTGTCTATATCGTCACACGTCAAATTCATGGGTCCATAACTTCAAAATGCTATGGTAGAAATGATTGTAATTTTGTATGGTGACAGTCAAGTGGCTTAGGAATAAGCCCCCACTGTAATTTCTAATGCACCCTCAAAGGCAGCTGAGATATAGTGCCACCAATTGGGCCGATAATGCAATTTGACCCGTTACTGAATTGTCATAACTGTCAAATTCATGGGTCCATAATTTCAAAAACACTACCGTAAATATGATTGTAACTTTGTATGGTGATAGCCAAGTGGCCTGGGAATAAGCCCCCAGTGGAATTTCTAACGCACCCTCAAAGGCAGTTGAGATATAGCGTCACCAATTGGACCAATGATGGAGTTTGACCTGTTACTGAACTGTCATATTTGTCAAATTCATGGGTCCATAACTTCAGAATTTTGGTCATTATATTTTACAACACTGTTTCATCTTGCGTTACGATACTGTAAAAGTTAGCGCTTTGTCTGGGGCGGCTTTGATCGAAACAAAAACATATGGATTTAGGTCCTTTTTCACTGCAAAACATTTTCTGATCTAATAAAAAGACTAATGCTTTTAATATTTTTTTCTGAAATGAGATATGTGTTGAGGGGTGTTTGGGTTAACATATTTGCACAATACATACATACATAGCCCTTACTAGTGTACAGCAGTGAACAGTGGGGATAACTGACTAGGCCTAATTAAAGTCAATACAGACTAATTTTATCCCCTTTATCATTACCCATGAACAATGATAAGTAGTGTGTTTATGATACTAAGCATTAATGACAAATGTATGTTTTTTTTTTTAATTGTAAAAACTGATGTGATCTGAAAACAGCTGGAAAATTTATATAACAATATCACATATTATATATATATTGTATGTATATACTGTCCTTGATAAATGGATAGACGAAAAAATGAACAACTTTTCTATTCATTTTTTATTTATTTGCACAGATGTGTTTTTTTTTTCTCTACCGTTGCTTCAACAAGTGAAGAACTTTCTGGCACAGGTGATTTCTCTGCGGTGATGACAGGCAGACGTGTTCTGTGCGTCAAGGAGGCTTGATGCTTATGCAGTCGGTACTTCTTCGTGGATAAGATGGGTATAGATATTACCAGGGTGAACAACTTGGGCATGGGTGCTCCATGTGGCCCTTCCTCTGGGACATTTGCAACCACAGGTTCTTCCTGTGGGTTCTCAGCTGGTGTTCCCTGAGAGAAACGTTCAAGCATAGGTGCGCTCTCTGAGGAACACTCCTGTGGGAAATCCTCAGACACAGGAGACCTTTGAGGGAGCTTAACAGGCTCAGGTTCTCTTTGACTCAAGGAGGCTTGAGGCTTATAGCCCCGGCGCTCCTGAAACAGACATGAGCGCTGTGATCGCCCTTTCTGGACCCGAAAGTTCCTTGTGGAAAAGGCGGGTATAGTTAATCCCAGAGTGAACAATCTGGGCACGGGAGCTCCCTGTGGGGAACACTCAATCACAGGAGGTGCCTGTGGGGAACACTTGGGCATTGGTGCTCCCTCTGGAGAACACTCAGACACAGGATCTCCCTGTGATATGGGAGCTGCCTGTGGGGAACACTTAGACATGAGTGCTTCCTGTGAGTAATACTCAAGGACAGGTGATGTCTGTGGAGACTTAACAGACTTCGGTGCTCTCTGTCTCAAGCGGGCCTGAGGCTTATACTCCCGGCGCTCCTGAAACAGACAAGCCTGTGAGCGCCCCTTCTGTACCTGCCTCTTCCTCATGGAAGAAGCAGGTACAGATAATCCCAAAGTGAACAATTTGTCCATGGATGCTTCCTGCTGGAAACAGTCGTCAGACATGGATGCTATTGTTGTTGTTCCTTGTCAGAAATAGGCAGACATGGATTGGCTGCTTCAAAGGATGTAAGATGGTCAATCTATAAAATCTTGGAATTGTGCTAGTCTGCTTGTGTCTGCAACTATCTGTGAAACACTGTGAGAGGAAAAAAAAGAAGAGCTAAGTTGAGTAAAAACACAAAATCCCACAACAGGTTGCATTAGGGGCCTTCTGTGAACTTGACATGGTATTTTAAAAATGTGGCACTCAGGCATAAGACATATTAAAAGCAAGGTGAAGCAGTGCAGTGATAAAATATATTCATATACCATATGTTAACAGAAAAAAAAGAGCATTGACTTTGAGTTATAAAAAAGTAGAGTTTGGCCTGAGATCCTTATAATTATTTTGTATGCAATTTAATGTTGCTTTTAATGTCATGACTTACTGATTATATAGTCTGATCATATGATTATAGGATGATGGGTAAGTACTTTGAGATGATTATTTATTTATTTATTTACCAGGGGACATGGACAGTCAATGACCATCCCAGAATTAGCTACAAAGCTGAATTTCTTATATAGTCCCTGACACCATCTTTTAAAAAACATGTGAGAGAAATCTTATGAAAAATAAGTAACATTTTTATGAGAAGTCATCACTGGTGTTATCATCTCTGTTCATAAACCATAGACGGGACAAAATGTATCTAAATTGAATTCAAATCACGCTTGAACCAGCCCTTAAAGTGCAGTCATTTTAAAGAAATTTCAGCCAAATTTTGCATGCAAGAACAGTGATTCATTGTCAGTAGTGTAGAAATGTGTAAAACACAGCTAATACAGAAACATTCAAACCAAGCAGCTTTCGCTTGTTCAGTGTGACAAATTTGTATGACCGACTAAAAGCATTCTCAGTTGTTCAACTTTTTATGTTAATACAAATATGTACAAGTTAAGACATTTGCTGCTAATAAAAGCAGTTTAATGTGAGAGCACGTTTCTTTTTGCTGATTTTATTTATCTTTAGTTTCATTATACAGTGTATTTTAGGCTAAATGTACACTAAGAAAAATTTTCATTTTCAAATTCATGAAAAATTAGGATAAACTGTAGATGGAAACCATACTTACAATCACTCGCTGATAACACGGTACAAATGCGAAACAGAATTTTAGAGTATTGGTATGAACCGAACATTCTAATAGGATTAGTGACTGTGACGTAACACGTGAGCGCGTTCCCGAGTGAGGGGTGAGCCGCCATATTGCTATTCCCTAGTATTCCCATTCATTTAATTGAATTAATACAGGAAAATGAAGGATTTTAATGAAAAAAAAAAAAACAAAAAAAAAAAACATTACCCAACGAGTCAGTGTTTTTATATATTTAGTTTCTCTGTACATTCTTGGAACATAATTGCCTAGAGCATGTAAATGGTTATTTCTTAATATCCCGAAATTAAATAAATTTATAGTTCATACTTGTACATTTAAATTAAAAATTCATTCAACAACATATACACTTCTCCTAAACATTAACTGTAATTCTAGTAAAACGCCTTAGAATTTGGGTGGTCTTTAAGAATCTAAAATAGCCAGGAAATATACTGCAAACATTGTTTTAGGATTCTTTGATGAATAGAAAGAACATGTTTTATTTGAAATAGATTCTTATTTTTATTTTTATTCTTATTTTTTTTTTAATTATAAATGTTTTTACTTTTATCAGTTTAATGCCTATTGCTAAATAGAAACAGTAATTGCCATTAAATAACACACACCAAACATTTGAATGATTGTATATCATGGTTTCCGCATATATTAGGAGCGCAACTGTATTTTTAACAGTGATAATAATCAAAAATGTCTCTTGAACAGCATATCAGCATATTAGAATGATTTCTTAAGCATGATGAGACACTGAAGACTGGAGTAATGATGCTAACAATTTAGCTTTGATCAAAGCAATAAATTATATTTTAAAGTATATTGATATAGAAAACCATTATTTAACATTTTAATACTTAACAATATTACATTTTCTTTCTGTACATTTGATCAAATAAAAGCTGGCTTGAGGATCATAAAAGACTTATTTCAAAAACATTAAAAATAGTAATGTGTCCAAACTTTTGACCAGTCCAGTCCCCTTGAATAAGCAGGCAAAACGCTTTCAGGCGCATCCTGAATGATAAAAACAGAGAGGGGCACTGAGGAGGCAGACATATATTACATTATATTGTTTGGTATGGTTTCTTATTTATAAAATCTTTGCTAAAAGATGCTTTTATTTCTGTTAACGATGTGTTCCATGTTGATTTAGTAAATGAATTGAGAAATTGTGCAGCAACACTATATAACAGTCTGTTTCAATTTCAGGTTCCACCCGGGATCCGAGACTGTTAAATAGTAAGGTGAAGTCCCTATTATTTATTTATTTATTTTTTTGGTGTGTTTTGTGGAGTGGAGTTTGAGCTATTCAAGCTATTTTGAATGCCACAGTGTATAATTGTGCAGTGATATTGCTGAGTGCCTGAAAATGTTACAACTAGTGCTGTTCAAAACGCTGATTGTTAGGGCCGATTGTGGCTCACAGCTTTTCTGGAGAAATGCTCCTTCAAACAACTTCACACTCAGCATCCTGAACAATATACCTGTCATGACAGTCACAGTCTTCTAGCAATGCTTTAGTCTTCGTGTCATTTGGGCACAAACAATTGTTCATCTCCAGTCAGTGATTAAAAGAAGTGTGTGTGACACTTATGTCATGTGCACTAATTAATCTGGCTCTTAAAGGATTACTCCACTTCCAGAATGAAAATTTCCTGATAATTTACTCACCCCATGTCATCCAAGATGTTCATGTCTTTCTTTCTTCAGTTGAAAAGAAATTATTTTTTTTTTTGAGGAAAACATTCCAGGATTTTTGCAAACTTCTTTTATGTGAGAGATGGAAATAACCACTTTTAATCTTTTTTTTTTAGAGACAACAAAAAGGAGGGAACTGTCTTTAAGCTGTGGAGTCAGACGGAGGGCTTGCATTTATCTAAAAAAAAAAAAAAAAAAGACACTGCACAAGACTATTACAACTAGAACCAACTCAAGCACACGATGGTGACTCACATTTACAGTATATGAACTTTTACTGTGGTATAAAATTTGCAAAAAATGTGCAAAAATCAAAATGAAAGAAAAGATGCACAGTGGCACGTCTTTTGCCTTGTTTTGTGTAATAATTCAGTTGTTTTAATATGAATACACTGCAAGAAAAAAGATTGTCTTAGTATTTTAGTCTTGTTTTATAGTATAAATATCTAAACATTCTTGAATCAAGTTGCATTTACTTGACAAGTAAATTCACTTAAGATATTAAGTCTTGTTTTCTTAAAAAAAAAAAAAAAAAAAAAGATAAAATTTTGTAAAACAAGTAAAAATATCTGCCAATGGGGTAATTCAAAGGCTAAACGATATTTTTTCTTGCTATGTTGACACATATTTTGGCTTTTTTAGGCAAAACGAGAAAAAACATTTTTTAGAAAACAAGACATAATATCTTAAGTTGTTTTACTTGTAAAGTAAATTCATCTTGATTCAAGAATTTGTAGATATATGCTAGAAAACACAGAAATACTAAGAATTTTTTTTTTTTTTTTGCGGTGTATTGTTTTAATAAAGCGTTCAGTACAGTAATTGTCTATACATCTAATTCAGTACTTTAAACTTTTTGTTGTCTAAGACCTTTGTATTACAACTTACAAAAAAAAAAAAGTGGCATAAAACAGTGAGATAATTATGTATTATTTAAGATGCTTGTAGTCATTGCTTTAATGGAATTAATCATTTCTGCCTAAATACAGTCATTATCTATTTGTATGATTTTTATTATCCAGGAACTGTACAAATACTGTGGCATGTGGACATTACTTTTGACACAGTCATCTTCGATTACTTTTTAATTGTAACAAAGAAACATGCAATTTCTGTAAAGCTGCATTGAAATATGTATTGTGAAAAGCACTATACAAATAAATGAATTGTATTTGAATTCTAGCTGTGTATACAACTTGTGTGTGTGTGTGTGTGTGTGTGTGTGTGTGTGTGTATGTAGGTCTATTTATAAACAAAATGCTGGATCAGATCCGGCTCACATTCGGGCCAAATCACCATAAAAGAATCCGCATCTGGCCCGGAGCTGGCCCAGTTTTGGTCTGGATGTGGAAAAACTGATCCATGGCGGTACTGGCCTGATGTACCAAAGGAAGCTGGTCCGAGTCTATTGCATGGGTCTGGGCCAGATGATTTTTGCTATCTGGGTAATTACATACATCAAGAAATATATTTTGTTAGGTCAGTTGTCTCGTCAGAATGCAGCAGGCACACCTACCTCAACGATTTCAATATAGCT
Organism: Cirrhinus mrigala; assembly: GCA_036247105.1. Lineage (NCBI taxonomy): Eukaryota > Metazoa > Chordata > Actinopteri > Cypriniformes > Cyprinidae > Cirrhinus > Cirrhinus mrigala. The sequence goes on along the minus strand of JAMKFB010000189.1, from coordinate 612,875 downwards.
CTATTAGCTCGAAAATATTTGCTTCCTTTGAACATTGTAAAATGTTACATTGTAAAAGGTAATTTAATCATGTGAACTAAATTCTCAGCATAATTACCCCAGTATTCAGTGTCACATGATCCTTCAGAAATCATTTTAATATGATTTGCTGCTCAAGAAACATTTCTGATTATCAATGTGGTAAACAGTTGTGCTGCCCAACATTTTTGTGGAGACCATGATATTTTTTTAGTATTCTTCCAAAGTATTCTTTCAAAAGAGCAGTATTTATTTGAAACAAATTTTTCAAAACAATAATAATTAAAATACTGAATGTTCATAAAACAGAACAATGGCCAATTATAACCAAATTAGAACATATTTCACTAAAAAATGTAAATTCTTTCATTAATTACTTACCCTCATGACGCGCCAAAGACCCTTTTGTGCTGAATGCAAATAAAGATATTTTTAACAGATGCCTTGTGTATGCAAAAAAAACAGCAACAACAATGAAATTACATCTTCATTCACAAATAATGTATCTTAAATACATTTTCACAAAGCACCATGAGATGGCCAGCTCTCACGCCAACACAACACTGATACGGCATGGTGCTCTAGTGAACGTGTTATTTTGTGAATAAAAATGCAATGTTTTTTGTGCACACAAAACATTCACATCACTTTAAAAATTGAGGTTAATCAACTGGAGTCACATGGATTACTTTAATGATGTCTTTACCAACTTTCTGAGGCTCAAAGGTGGTGGTGGTGGTATAAACTGTGAAATGGAGGCACATACATTTTTCTGATTTCATTAAAAATGTCTACATTTATGTTTTAAAGATGAACAAAAGTCCTACAGGTCTGGAACAACATGAAGGTGAGTGATGATCATTTTTTGTTTAGCTAACACATTAGGGGCATCAGTAGATCTCTGCCTGATCCCTGACCTTCTGGTTCTTCTGTTCCTTCCACCATCCTAATCCTGGATTATTGAGCCATGAAAGAAGTTTGCACTTTGAATACTTTAGCCAGGCTTTTTTTTTTCTCCAGCATCTAAACTGAGAAAGAAAACAACCAAAATGTAAATGCAAAAACAACAACAACAAAAATGGTTGTCAACAATGGTTGTCCAAAATGTAAAGTATACACTTGAGTTTTCCCTACTGTTAGGGCATTTCCACCTCAGGACACAAAACAGTGGGAAGTGACCTACAGCATGAGAACAATTTTCTAGAATTTTCAACAGTTTCATGTCACTTGTATACAATATGCATCACAAATGTGGTACAATTTACACAATTACTAAACAAGTACTAAAAAAAAATCAGCTGCTGAAATGTTAAAAGAATAGTACATAAGAAAGATTCACATACATGTACTCACCCCCTTGTCCTCCATGATGTTCATGTTTTTCTTTCTTCAGTCGGAAAGAAATTGTTTTTTTGTTTTTTTTTGAGGGAAACATTTCAGCATTTTTCTCCATATAATGGACTGATATGGTGCCCCGATTTTGATTTTCCAAAATGCAGTTTAAATGCGGCTTTAAATTATCCCAAATGCAGTTGGAGCTAAACTCTGAAAACAGAAAGACAACCAATATTATGATGTTAAAAATTTAAACAAAGTTAAACTTAAAAATTTTGTTTCATAAATCTGCACAACAGATAAGACCTTTCAATCCACTGAAAAATAACAAGCAATAATAAGTCACAGATGCATTTTAATTTATTACACTGTGTGCAGAATTATTAGGCATGTTGATATTCTGGTCATATTTTTTTTCCAAACACATTTTACCAATTCCAAACCACATCAGTCTTAATAACTACTATTAATTTTGTATTTAATCATTTGTAAGTGATATATAATTGTCCGTGAAGGCTGGAAGTGAAAAACTCCTTATATTCAGGTGTGCAGAATTATTAGGCATGTTTTCGTTTACAGCTAAAATGAGCCAAAAAAGAGATTTAACCCAGACTGAAAAGTCCAAATTATTAAATGCCCATGAGAAGAATGCAATACTAATGCATTACAAGAATTTGCAAAGTTAAGGCTTGACCATTGGACAGTGAAATGCTTGTTGAGTCTGCATGGTCAGAAAAAACAGGTGGAGAAGAAAAGATGCATGTTAACTGCAAAAGAATTAGGAATTAAGGTGAAGAATTAGGTGTGACACCATCAGGAGCCGTTTCCAGTTCTCCAGCGCCACCATTTTCCAGAACTGCAACCTACCTGGAGTCTTCAGAAGTGCAATGTGTCAGGTTCTCAGAGACTTTGCTTGGTAAAAAATCCTAAAAAATGCCCCTGACTTAATAAGAATAACAAGCTGACGTCTTGTGAAATACATGAAGACAGTTTTTTTATATGCTTTAGAGACAGATAAGTTGAGAGTGACTCTTGAAGGACAAGCATCACATCCTCTTGTGCCTCTGATTCAAAAATTTATCTTCCAAAATCTGGCAGTAAGTTTTGGGAGTTCATGTTTAGTCTCCTATCCTGAAAAGTCTGACTTGCAGAGATGGACTAAAATGAACTCCCAAAACTTATTGCCAGATTTTAGAAGATAAATTCTTGAATCAGAGGCACAAGAGGATGTGATGCTTGTCCTTCAAGAGTCACTCTCAACTTATCTGTCTCTAAAGCATATAAAAAAACTGTCTTCATGTATTTCACAAGACGTCAGCTTGTTATTCTTATTAAGTCAGGGGCATTTTTTAGGATTTTTTACCAAGCAAAGTCTCTGAGAACCTGACACATTGCACTTCTGAAGACTCCAGGTAGGTTGCAGTTCTGGAAAATGGTGGCGCTGGAGAACTGGAAACGGTTCCTGATGGTGTCACACCTAATTCTTCACCTTAATTCCTAATTCTTTTGCAGTTAACATGCATCTTTTCTTCTCCACCTGTTTTTTCTGACCATGCAGACTCAACAAGCATTTCACTGTCCAATGGTCAAGCCTTAACTTTGCAAATTCTTGTAATGCATTAGTATTGCATTCTTCTCATGGGCATTTAATAATTTGGACTTTTCAGTCTGGGTTAAATCTCTTTTTTGGCTCATTTTAGCTGTAAACGAAAACATGCCTAATAATTCTGCACACCTGAATATAAGGAGTTTTTCACTTCCAGCCTTCACGGACAATTATATATCACTTACAAATGATTAAATACAAAATTAATAGTAGTTATTAAGACTGATGTGGTTTGGAATTGGTAAAATGTGTTTGGAAAAAAAATATGACCAGAATATCAACATGCCTAATAATTCTGCACACAGTGTATTGTTATTCTTATTATGCTTGAAATAAGTTATGTTATGTGGTCTATCCTTGTACTTTTCAGTTTCTGAAATAGAAATGTTTTATTAATTATGAATGGCATTATACATACATCATATGTAACAAAATTTAATAGGAGTTCTAACATGGTGTCTACGTCAGACACTACGCGTTCTATCTATGATGTACTGACACAAAGATCAAATGATCTTCAACGGTCCTATCCTGCATAGACAAAATGGTAATTTCATAATATTATTGTTTTACTGTATTTTAATCAAATAAATGCAGCAGTGGTGGCCATAAAAGACTTCTTTCAATGTCTAGAGATGTTCTTCAACAGGAGACACGCTCCAACTCTAGTGCACGGCCAATAGCATTGAAGAACCTAGGAACATAAACAGTCTGTCACTGAGCCAACAATAGAAAGGAAAGGAAAGGAAAGGATATGTGACATGTGGCCAAGTATGGTGACCCATACTTGGAATTTGTGCTCTGCATTTAACCCATCGAAGTAGACACACACACAGTAGTGAGAAGTGATCAAACACACACACAGTAGTTAACAAACACCTGGAGCAGTGGGCAGCCATATTGCTATCGCTGCGGCGGGGAGCAGTTGGGGGTTCAGTGCCTTGCTCAAGGGACTCACCTCAGTTGTGGTATTGAGGGTGGAAAGAGCACCGGTTATTCACTCCCCCTATCTTCAATCCCTGCCAGATCTGGGACTTGAACCCGCAACCTTTCGGTTACAAGCCCAAGTCCCTAATGTATGTTCTGTATATTATTCTTTTTTCTTTTGTGCATTTCACCAAATAAAGAAAGAAAGGAAGAAATAATTATTAGGTGAATGCACAAAAGAAAAAGAATAATATACAAAACATACAAAAAAAAAAAAAAAAATGGTTTACAGTTTTTAGGTTGTATACAGTCACGTGAAAAAGTAAGGACACCCTTTTGAATTTCCATGGTTTTCCATATCAGGACATCATTAAAAATAACTGGTCCTTGGTGAACAAAATGAACAACAAAACATGACAAATTGCACTGTGTCATTATTTACTGAACAAAAATAAAGCCAAAATGGAAAAGCCATGTGTGACAAAGTTAGGACACCCTTACTGTTAACAGTGGAATTAAGAGGGTAAATAACAGTCAAATACCTTTGATTAACTGATCATCAGCAAGTCTGAGCGCCTCTATAAAAGCATAAGCTTTGGCAGTTCGCTGGTCTGGAAACTTCAGGTGTGTGTTAACACAATGCCAAGGAGGTAAGACATCAGCAATCATCTTAGAGAAGCAATTGTTGTTGCCATCAATCTGAGAAGAGTAATACGGCCATTTCCAAACAATTTGAAGTTTATTCACAAGTGGAAGACATTTAAAACAGACACCTCTCCTTCCAAGAGTGGACATCCCAGAAAATTCACCCCAAGTTCAGACCGTGCAAAGCTCAGAGAAATGGCAGACAACTCAAGAACTACACCTCAGACTCTACAGGCCTCAGTTAACATGTTAAATGATAAAGTTCGTGACAATACCATTAGAAAAATATGGGACAAAAATGACTTGTTTGGAAGGCTTGGCAGAAGAAAGCCTCTTCTATCTAAAAAAAAAACATTGCAGCACAGTTTAGGTCTGCAAAGTTGCATCTGAACAAAACACAAGTCTTCTAGAATAATGTCCTTTGAACAGACGAGACTGAAGTGTTTGGCCATAAATCACAGCGCCAAGTTTGGTGAAAACCTAAAGAGCATATCAGCACAAACACCTCATACAAAAAAAGATGCTGGAGGAGGGCTGATAATTTTGGGCTTGTTTTGTAGCCACAGGACCTGGGGACCTCACAGTCATTGAGTTGGCCATGAACTCCTCTGGATATCAAAGTACTCTAGAGTCAAATATGAGGGCATCTGTCCGACATCTAAAGTTGGGCCAAAATTGGGTCATGCAACAGGACTATGATCCCAAGCACACCAGCAAATCTACAACAGAATGGCTGAAAAGAAAGGAATCAAGGTGTTGCAATAGCCCAGTCCAAGTCCAGAGCTCATCCTGACTCAAATGCTGTGGTGAGAGCTGTGCATAAACAAATGCCCACAAACCTCAATAAACTGGAGCAACGTTGGAAAGAAGAGTGGTCCAAATTCCTCCAGAATGATGTGAGAGACTGATGAAGTCACACAGAAAATGAATGCTTCAAGTTATTGCCGCTAAAAGTGGATCTACAGGCAGTTGACTCATAGGGTGTCCTAACTTTGTCACACATGGTCTTTCCCTCTTGGCTGTATTTTTCTTAAATAAATATTGACACTGTGTGATATGTCATGTGATGATGTTTATGTGAGGATTTACTTTCCAAATTTTAAGACCTGCCAAGGACCAGATAATTTTTTATTATGTCCTGATACAGAAAACCATGAAATTCAATAGGGTGTCCTAACTTTTTCACATGACAGTATATATATATATATATATATATATATATATACTTTATATGTTTATATTTATATATTTATATAATTTTAAAATTGAATTTGCAAAAGAAAATTACCGATGCATGGTGATATAGGTGAAATATATTGTGAAATATGCATATAAAGTTATTTAATATGCTTTCTCAGACCACCTGTGTTTTCTATATTGACTCAGTCATCAGCTCCTTTCAGAAATTTTTAAATCAGGAACTTGTTTTTTTCTGACACTTATGAAATCACAGAATAAGTGGTATCAATATTTGTTTACCATGAAAGGTCAAAACGTGTTTGAAGTAACAGTTACTTTCAGCCTATTTGTGATGTATCTTATTAACAGTGCTTGTATATTGCATAACATACTTTTATAAAAGAAATGAAAACCACTCATCTATACTTAAGATGACACTAAAAGCCCAAACTTGCATAAGCAAGAGCTCAAGTCTATAGTTAATCTGTGTGCATTGTGTACTTGATGTACGCGTGCGTCCTCTGCAGAGATGGGAAGTACAAATACTTCATTACTGTACATTACTGATTCGGCTTAAAAGAGATACAAATACTTTGGCTTATAAGGGATCGTTCATAATATGTTTAGAGGGAGCTAGAGCAGATAATAACACAACCCTTACGAAATGCAAGAAGGTGGAGACGGTTCTGTTCATAACAGTAGATGGCTGATGGGGAAAAAGGGGAAAGGTACAAGAAAATTAGTGGGGGAAAAAGTAAACACACTAAGTGATATGCAGAGAGATATTATGGAAAATAAAGAGACTGAAAAGGAAAATGGAAATGAAGGCGCGGTTCCAAAGAGAACCTTTAATTATTTTGTTTAAATTATTAGGTTTTTTAAACATGATGGCCATACAAAAAATAGGTGGTTTCAGAATTTTGTTGTGGGTGAATGGGATGGCCTGGATGAGTGTGAGATTTCACCAGTCTGAAATTTTGTCCCAGTCCTGCCCTGTTCATGGTAGTTGTTCAGCTAGTCAGTCAGGTTTAACTTTGATAAACCTGTGTAGATTCATCATGCTCAAGGCTGGTGGTGTCTCTGCACATGCACGGTAGGAATAGTGCAGATGAGGAGGAGGGGGAGAGGGATTGTGATATGAATGTGAAGCCGTCATGGGATCAAACAGTCTGTTCATAGTTTGCAGGAACATCATGTTTGTTTCTTGGCATTCCTCCCTCTGTATGGGGGGCGGATCATGCCACTGATTAACAACCAAAGGAAACAGTCGCGTACTTTTTACGTGTGAGAAGGAGTACGTCGCAACACAGACGTGTGACACAAACGCCGGAGAAGGAGTATGTTGCTGCCACACTAAATTAATATCTTACTCTCATGTTTTTCCCCTAGGTTTTTTTATATTTTCTTTATCAATCATTAACTTTTTTCTTTTACTTTCCTGTGTTCTGATGACACTGGCACAAATCGTGTTGACACAAATTGTGTATACAAAGTTTTATGTAATGTCATCTCTGTACTGTTTATAAACATAATAATAATAAAAAATAAAGAATTTATTCACTTTCTCTTGGAGATTAATGACCGTGCAAACTGTACACCACCAAGTCGCAATTTTATGCTACGTTCACGATTATTACCAACTTCAAATATAAGAACATAAAATTGATAATTATAATCTATAAATATAATATTCTGGGATAGGCCTATGTCATTCTGAGCTTTTATTTTTGATGCTTGTAAGATTTTATTTTTAATTCAGCTGACTATACAATGTGTCACTAGATTAGCTCACAATATCAGACTATATGCGATATTGTTTTCAGGAGATGAAGTCATTTTAAAAGCCTATTATTTTCAATAAATCAACAATAACAATATATAGGAAAATACTATTCTAATCACACATTTAAAAACAATGCAGGATCATTTTCAAATGTTTTAACTTGTGCTGTCAGTAATGATTATTTTGTTAATCATATGCTAAAGATTTTATTTATTTATGTATGTTTTGTAATTAAGATAAGTGAACAATAGCTTTTAGTACAAATTAAACAGGCTACATGTAATGATGAGGCAATAATAATTGCTTGAAATTAAGTATCAAAAGTAAGTAGTCATACTGTTTTACTGATAAACACTATTAAAATACATTAAGACATGTATAAACAATAAAATTGCGCGTTATAGCCTAAGAAATGCCAGCAGACGGCGCCAGCGGCCTGACGATTGTTGTTAAACTTTGCATTACGAGCAAACCATTGTTTCTCTATAGTTTAATTCCATTTAATCTGTATGTTTGGCCACATGCTTATGATAGAAATACTACACCCAACATTTGAAAGTTGTATTTTGAAACCCAAAAATTTATTTATAAATATATTGATGCGTTCATGTGTTGCTGGCGTATGTTTTTAAGTTGCTACAAACAATTTCAACAGCACAATTTTTGTCCACATTCCCAAATGCAAGTTATTGTGGAAAATAAATTACCAAGCATAGAATAAAGTAAGGCAGTGGCTATATGCACTAAGTGCAAATAGCAATAGAGGCTATTTACACTATGTTAAAATAGGATTTTTTGCTATTTATACCACTTATTGCAATTATCTGCACCTCAGTATTTAAGTACATTCTAAAACAGTATGCAACTTACTGAGTGTAAATTCTAATTCAAATTATTAAATAGATGCCATGGTTGACACCTTATTAGGACAATAAAGCCCTGCATACACCTACCCTACTCTCTTAAAACAGATGTGTTAAAAACAACACAACCTGTGTTATATCTTAACACACCCGTGTGTCTAGTTAAGGACAACACATTTTGTGTTACTTTTAACTCAACCAGTGTGTTATTCTTCTTTACACATTCAGTGTGTTAAAATATTTAACACACTAATGTGTCATTAATAACACAATTTGTGTCATAGATGTGCTATTTTTTTTACCAGTTATAATGAATGCAATACAAAAACAACTTTTTTCTTTCAAATATATACATATTTATTAAAACTTCACTTCTGAATTTTCACAAAGGCAATATTCACATTTGAATTTCATAAAGACATTTTTAAACAATTTTATATCTTGGATTTACAAAAAGGTTTTCTTTGTTAGAAATCATGTGAAGTGGTTTTACATCAGCAGCATTGCTTAAATTAATGACTTTATATTCATTTGTTCTTTGGACAGCATATGCATACAAGTGTGGGTGAAAATACACTTGAGATAGAACTCTAAGAAAAACTAAAACCATTTCTTTTTCACATTGTGGAACTATGTGTAAAACTTCACCAAAGAGACGCTCTTCTCTTAAGTCACGGTTTAAAGCAATTACACAACCAGTTTGAAAAGTTTGACCGAACGCATTAACAGAGTGAGAAACGAGAACAGTGCTACATGTGTCAAGTTCATAGCCAAAGTCTAAGAACATGCCTAAGATGACTTATAAGTTTCCGGATGTCTTTTGAAGTTGATTTTTTACACCTTGGACATATGTACATGGTGGTACAATTTAGGATAGTGCTTGAAGCTTCGAAATAAGCTCCACAACTTTGGATCTCTTCCCACCGGAGAAAGGAATGTCATATACATTTTCAAGGAAATTAAAGACAGATATAGATGGACAGGATATTGTACATTGCAAACCCAATACATTTTGAACAGCACACGTCAGACTGTTATCGTCGAGTGAAATGGTGACTCCGTCATTCTCGGCCACAATGATGTATTGCGCTGTAGAACTGGGGGCTCCTAAACAGACAATGTGGGGTTGATGGTTTTCCACCATTGTCTGGGAATGATCCAGGAGGCTGGAGATGCTGGTTCCAGCCTGTAAAAAAAAAGTACATTTTTTAAAAGCTATTATTAAAACAATTCAAGTGACTGAAGGTTTTCTTAAAGGGATAGTTCACCCAAAAATTTGAATTCTGTCAGTAATTACTCACCCTCGTGTCGTTCCAAAACCGTAAGACCTTCTATTATCTTCGGAACACAAATTAAGATATTTTTGATGAAATCTGAGAACTGTCTGACTCTTCATAAACAGCAACACAAAACCGAAAGAGTTGTTGAATAAAGTTGTTATTTTTGTTTTCTTTGAGCACAAAAAGTATCATAGCTTCATATCAGCATGATGATGTCACATGGACTATTTTACCTATATCCTACATTTCTGTACTTGGGAACATTTCAGTTATGTTGCTGTTTATGGAGGGTCAGAAAGCTCTCGAATTTCATCAAAAATATCTTAATTTGTGTTTGCAAAGTTGAATGAAGGTCTTTGGAACAACATGAGGGTGAGTAATTAATGACTAAGTAATGAAACTTTTTTGGATGAACTATCTCTTTAATTCATTTGCATTCACTGAACTGAAGGCCAGGGATACTTACTTATTTATGTTCAAAAGAAAATAGGAATGCACAATATCATTACTTCACTGTTTTGTATCACTGCATTTCATTTGAGAATGCACATACAGAATGATGTGTTCGGTGTGATAGCGTGCAGTGACAACAGCAGCAACAGCCTCCCTTTGGTACTAATGTCCATTCAGTAAGGCGTTTTTTTTGTTTAGTGGCCGCTGTTGGTCTATTTATAACAAAATAAAAAGTAAAATACACAAATAACCTTAAGATACTTAGCCAAGGTGAGCTAAAAAAAATACTGACAAAAATCTAATATTGTGTATCCCTAAAAGAAAACAAAATGAAAACAGTATAGTTTTATGTAAATTAGAGAGTCATGTAATTAAGTAACATCACAAAGTGCTTGCACAGAAAACTAACAAACTAAAACATAAACATATTAGGGCAATCAAGCTGCTTACCGGCTTAATGTCCAAGAGGTAAGAAAGGGCTGACTTTGTACTACATTTGGCCCAACCTTTGCTCCTTCCAGACGCAGTGGGGGGGCAGCAGTGTAGTAAGAATTTGAAGAGCTCTGTAACATGACTCTGTAGTATAATAGAAAAACACAAAATATAATGGCATTTTTCAAATGGCTGAAATAATGGCTGACTTTGATTTCCAACTTTGCCTTCAGAGAACTAGTAAAACTAATGGTGTCCACTGAAAGAAAAACAACGGTTTGACAGAACAAGCAAAGTAGCCTACCTTCACTCTCATTATCAGTTTGCATGACCAGAGGATCTTTCACTGTGGACATCTTTTGCAACTTCGGAACAATATTTCCTTCCCATTTTCGAAGAAAGAGGTCAGCCTTCCCAGGAAACATTTTTCCAAACTCAGTGTCAAGCTACAACACAGGATAGAATACACAATTACAACACTACTGTGTTTTCTCAGTATGTTCACAAATGATCAAATCTAAGTTTATGCAATCATAACAGTAAAAAAAACTACTATACGTTTTATGATTTGAATTAAACTGATTGAAGAAAAATAAATGGTGGAGCTTGATTTCAGTGCACCTTACAATCTCTAGCTTGCAGCAGACTGATGGTTGGAGGGGAGTGGTTAAAGGATGTTTAAAGGACTTTATTTTATTTTAAACTTTATTTTAATTAAATTGCATAGAATTTTTCACCACAAGATTAATAATGTTCACTAACAAATTATAAAAAAAACATTCTGAATTCATTTGGACTTTAAATGTTAATATTTAGCAGCCATGTCCCTGTACTGACAAGTCTATTTATACCTAACTAGAAGAAAAAAACATGCAAAACACAAGATGTCCTTACCAAGTATGGCATGTCTACAAATCGAGGATATTGTTCAAAAATCTCTTGCACTGTTGGGGACGTGTTTGCAATCCATAACCAAGATGCAAGCATCAATTATTTCTGCACTCTTGAGATGCTGATTTTTTTTGCATATCTCCTTTTCATCTAGAAGAACTGCAACTAGTGTTTTTGGAGAGTCCTCCATTTGAAGCTGCAAAAAAACAAAGAAAAACACCAATCTGTTATATACATAAACTGATTACACATACATTCATAATGTAAAATGTAGTTAACAAGCAGTGTTACAATGAATATTTATTACAAAAACAGCGATCTACCAAAAGCTAGATAAACCTCCAAGATATAAACCTAAAGCAATATTCCGATCTCCAAAAAAACGGTCTTCTATTTCATTAAGAGACGGTTCCGAATTCAGAATCGATTTGTATCATATTACAATAATGCTCTCTCAAAATGTTCCATTACAATAACGCTAAAAACTGCCTCAAATAACTACAAAGAGAATAAAGTCGCAAAAGCTACTATTCATTTCTTATTGATTGAAATTAATGGTGACTATCTCATATTTTCCACCGGAATCAGCGATACTCTTAAAGGATGTCATGAAAACAACACAGCCTGTGTTGTTCCTTAATACACCCGTGTGTCTAGTTAAGGACAACACATTTTGTGTCAATTATGTACACAAAATGACACAAAACGTGTGAAAATAGTCAACATAACACATCCTTTTTGAGATAAAGACATATGCGAATGTCGAAGTCAATCAAATTTTAAACGTTACAGTAATAAATCATATTATTATTTAAAGACATTTAACAAGACAGCAATACATTATGTTGTTTAATGAAAGAAAGGCGACGGATAGCAGTGAAAGTGATAAGAGTTACCGCTTTGTCAAAGTCATTAACGACAATCCCGCCATGGCCGTAGCGTTTTATCGGACGTCATATAATTGGCAACAAATCAAGCAAAGAAAAACATAAAACTCGTTAAAAAATAAGTTCTCTCCAGAAAGTGAGGAACAAACTTACCAAAATGTAAAGAAATAATAAGTTGTGAAGCATTAACTATCTGATGCCGTTTTCGCCCTGTTCAACACCGCCTCTTGTGGCTACCGAAAATACCCGTACGCACGACTGGAGGGCGCTAACTAAACGCACATTTGACCGTCTAAAAAATTCACATTGAAAATATATATGACAGTTTCTAATAATTAAAAATAATAAATCCACATACCTGACATATGTGCAATCCAAGTCACCCACCGATGGAGTAAGAGGCGCGAACTTGCTTAACGGCTTGCGGAATGACGTAGCAGCAATGTGATTGGATGATAGTTAACACATGTTGTGTTGGACACACTGTGTTGTTTCTCTCTTTCTCTCTCTCTCTCTCTCTTTTACACATGATCAACTTAAAATTACACAAAATGTGTTAAAATAGCCATAACACAAAAAAATGTGTTATTAATTAACACATCCTTTTTGAGAGTGTAACCCTACCCAGTTTTATTTTCAACTTTTTGATTATTTCCTTCATTTTATCGAAAATAAATGCTTTTCTGATGTGATCTGAAATTTAAAAAGGGAGAAAAAAAGTTTGCCAAAGGCAGATTCGAACCTGGGTTGATCGCGTCAGAATATGTACAACACACAATTTACTCTCTGTGCCATTGAAGTTGATAAGTCAGGCTGAGTGTATTTGTAATCATGACTAGCCCATTCACACGTTGGTGGGTGGAGTTAGTGCAAATAGACATTCCCATAAAGACATACAAGGACCGTAAATGGTTCTGCCACAAACTCAACTCTGTTGAACAGAACAGTGCCAGAGGGTTAAAGGGATACAGATGTTTATGTTGTCCCAAGCACATATTTCTTTTTCTTTCTTCTCTGGAAATAAAAAATTAAAAGACTTATTGAAGACCACCTTTGTACTTAAATGCAACACATAAACTTTTGGAGTTTTAGGTTCTCACAGAGTGGGAAATATAAAATTATAAATATATAAAAAGAAATATAAAATTACAGTATACTGGATACCAGATCTAAGATACAGTTATTCAGGTGAAGGAGATTCTAGGTGATGACAAATGCTAAGTATTATAAAAGTCTTCCTTCATACTTTTTTTTTTTTTTTTTTTTTTTTTTTTGTGAAAATTACAAATTAATTTAGAAAGAAGTTTGTGGGGTAGTGGATCAAGTAGTTTGATAGTCTTTTATTAATAGTATTAATAGTAAATTAATTGATTATACTTATTTTGAATTTGATGATTTCAGAGCTAATATTTTTTCACAGAACAAATTCATCACACTCAAGCAAAGAGAAAAATAAATTATATGACACTGAACAGAAAAAATAAATGCCAAACGCAACAGTAATGTGGCACAATGAGCCGAAACTCACCAAATCCGCTTCTCATTCATATAATTTTTTGTTTAGGACCACAAACAGGTAAATATAATCTTTATCTTGCAGGGTTTTAAAATTAAGTAATTACGTTTTACGTAATCTATGTAATCTTTCCACTTGTTTATTACATTATGCCGTTGTTCTCTGGTTTGAAGTGTGCTAGTTATCCTTAGGAACATATTTTTAATTTATTTGATATTATTTATGTATATTTTTATTCACATTTTCCATAGGCACCTAATAAATTAAATCTATTTATCTGTAAACTGAAGTATTATTTTTATTGTGTTATATTTATTATGTATTTTATTGTGGGTTACAGACATTTACTATTTAGACATTAAAAAAATGCAAAATAGACACTTAATGTTGTTAAACATTATTTAATATTTCTAACAAAAAATTTATATTTCAACAAAAATACAAAATCAAGAATGAAAGAAGAAAAAGAAAGTAATCAACATGAACAATACTGGGGTACTTCAAAATTTGGGGACTGAACAATGTCTAAAATCATACTCATTAAAGATTTTATACGAGGCATGCAGTGGAAGCCTCAGAACTAAAGTGCATGTGTTAGCCTCTGGATAAATTTGTAGTGATCCATTTACTGGAATCATCATGAATAATACTAGGCTAGCCCAAAATGTGGGGACTGAACAATGCCTAAAATCATACTTTCATTAAAGCTTTCGTACGAGGCATGCAGTGGAAGCCTCAGAACTAAACCGCATGTGTTAGCCTCTGGATAAATTCGTAGTGATCCATTTACTGGAATGTGTAGAAATTCAAGTGTCGGTTCGGGATCAAATCCCAGAGCTGGAGTCTGGTCTGTGTCAGTGGCAAACATTAAAAGATTGTTGAATGTCACTTTGATGTCCGTGTCTTCCACTGTCAGGACAGCATCTCCGCCTGAAATGTAAAAGGAAGGGGCAATTAAGAAATGTAAATATATAGTCTGCATAAATGAAAGCTATCTTTTCTTTTTAAAGAACTGTGTTGAGTCTTCACTCCAGGGGTGAGGATTGAAGTGTGTTCTCCTTTTATTCACCGCTTTTATAATTTAAATTTTATTCCTCTTTGTCATGCCTCCTCGGTTCCTCTAGACTTCTAAGGAGGACGTAACACAGCCAATACACACAAAGACACACGCACACTCATAATACATGGAATAAATTTAGAATTCTTATGCACTGTTGGCAATTGTTAGTTATCTAATTACTGTAAAATTAATAGTCTATAGCAAATAGCCTACATCTACTAATGGAAACTTTTAAATGCGTTTTAAGGCGGCAGAAACGGCGTGTGTATGAGGCGTCATGAAATGCAACGTACATAAAAGACGACATTTGTATCAGACGTCATGGAATGCGATGACGTCATGAATTGCGATGTACATTGTTCAGACGTACCTATCACACGTCATTTTTTATGTAAATTTGTCACGTACGCCACCGTCACGTCGCCGCCTAGGATTGGTTCTACAGTGACGTCGCCGTAACGTCGTCGCGAGTCTATCGTCTGCCCTCCCCATTCAAAATTTGACACAGTCTGACGGCGACGTAAGGGTAGACTGCGCCTTATCCTTAGCCTGCTTAGCCTTAAAACTGGCACGATCCGCCCCTCATACCTCTGTAGCTGTTTTTGTGACGCTCCTCCATTACCACTTGAGCCTTCATCCAGCTGTCAAGCGTTTCTTTTTCTTGCTGGTAACGCTGCTGCTCCCCTTGCGTGAATTCTTCATGATGTTGTTTCTGCAGGTTTATAAAGGCTGCCATCATGTGACTCAAATCTGTCTTTCTTTTCCTCTTCCTGCCTTGTTCTGAGGGTGCTTTATCAGGTACATTATTATCAGATCTCCTGTGTCTCATCACCTGTGTTTGAAGTGAGTGATGTGACTGTCAAAATAAAAGCAAAATAAACACTGTAAACACCAATATAAACATAAAAATTTCAATAATAACAGACAATGACTATATGCAGATATTGAAGCGTCAGCATAGTGGTCAAATAAGAGCAATTATATGCTAACGTTACTGCTCTGTGATCTCGCCAGTCACATGTCCTCTGTATCGCTGACAGTTGGCAATAGGGTCTGGCTGCAGACATGCGCCTGCACTTCAGCAAGTCACGTAATTTGCAGTCCATTTTATTTTTTACTTTATTTTATATATTTGTTATTTTTTTATCGAAGCTCTCACCATTTTACAACAGTAGCCAGGTGGTGAAGTCAAGAAAAAAGAAACTAAATTGCAATGTCACTCGCAATCCACACAAATCGTGCATGTTGCGAGTGGAGACAAGAAGTTGTGTTGGTTAAACGATTAAAACTAATTTAGCAGAACATACAGGGTCCTGCAAGTCATCTGTAGGAGATAAAAACAAGACCCGCAAATCCGTGGCCACAGAACAGCTGAATATGAACGAATATGAATATGAAGCAGAATATATGAACGAGAGAATATTTAGTCTCTCGTTAAGCATTTTCCTCCTGTAGAAAACCATTAACACTTAATATGGCTCAACATATTAAGATGCAATTAAAAGATCAAATTCGATATACAGTTTATTAATATAATGTATATGTAGGCTATATAGTGTTTTCCTTTGCAAAATGTGTCATAATGTGGCATAACGGATTAAGATGTTAAAGACTAAACTCAATATGCTCCTATTCATTATTAAAACAACTACACACAAGCAGGTGAGCCCAGAATAAACGCAACGCCGCGTACATTCGCGTTTTCCCATAAAGAATCATTTGTACAGCTGTTTTATATCATTGTCTTTTGTTTATATGTTTTCTACGGGAGGAAAACGTCTATTTAACGCATTGCGTTCTGGGCTCATCTGCTTGCATATACAGAGTCGGTCCTTTCAATATCACCTAATGCCTTTCTTATGGCGCGTTGGTATCTGCTGGTATATCGTTTGACAACAGTAAGGTTTATATTGAATAAACCTTGAATTAGGTCTTTATCATCTTAGTCCGTTTTACCACATTAAGCGTTTGTTGGGCAAGTGTAAAAGCGAAAGTTTGCGCATTCATGGCCATATGCTTGCCTTGAAGTACATTAAATTAATAAACGATATTACAAATTTGATAGTTTAATGGCACTTAATGTATCTTTATACAATAAGCCATATCAAGTGTTAATGGTTTTCTACAGGAGGAAAAAGCTTAACGAGAGACTTTGTGCATTGCGTTCATATTCTGCTGTTCCGTGGCCACGGATTTGCGGGTCTTGTTTTTATCGCCTACAGATGACTTGCAGGACCCTGTACGTTATGCTAATAAATTAGTTTTAATCGTTTAACCACCACAGCGTCTTGTCTCTTTTGGCAACACGCACCATTTGTGTGGATTGCAAGTGAAGTCGCAGGTAGCAGAGAGTGCAGGTGGCGATTGCGAGTGGCATTGTAATTTAGTTTATTTTTTCTTGTCTTCACCAACCTGGCTACTGTTGTTAAATATTGAGAGATTCAATTAAAAAAAATAGTAATAATAAAATGAAGAAAAAAATTAAAAATAAAATCGACTGCAAGTGACGTCACTTCCGGAAGTGCAGTTGTCTGAGAGTGCAGGTGCACGTCTGCAGCCAGACTCTTCTCACAGTTGGCCTAGAATCAGATGATCTTCGCGAATAGGTAAAAACTAGGGCTTATCTGTCTAACTTTCAGTCAACGAGAAGAGGGTTGGTCGACCATTGTTTTATTAGTGGCTTAGTCACAGAAAAAAGTAAATAAATAAAAATCCACAGGAAGTGGCGACGTAGCGCAGTCCCTGCCGGACAGATAGTTAACGGCTGGTCTATGTGATAATACAGTACATTGGGCAGGACATCCAAATGCTCACCTATTTTCATCAACCTCAAATATGGCTTGTTATCTGAAATACTGTATGTAAGTAGTAGTAACTTCACATGGCTATGTGAACACATACACATGGCACATGTTAACCTAGAAAAATGTTCTGTATCATACTGGGTGTATCATAACTTTATGTGATATCACAAGTTCTCACAAAAACAAGCATGTAGAAGGCAAGATAAATTCATTCTCTAACAAAATCCTGCATTGTAACCATATCTGATGTTTTGTTATGGAAATATGACCGTCAGAATATGCCCACCCAAGCAACTGTATGTGCCGACAAAGCATTAGCGGGTGTGTCATAATTGTATTATTTCAAAAGTTCTCAAAAAAATCAGGCATGTAGAGGGCAAGACAAATTCATTATGTAACAAAATCTTGCATTACAACATTTTCTGATATTTTGTTATGGAAACATGACCCACAGAAGATGCCCTTCCAGACAGCTGTACTGTTGTAACGGGGTTGTTTGGGGTTTGTTTCATGTTCATGTTTTAATGTCTTTTATTTTGTATTTAATTCATGCTGTTTGTGTCTTGCTCATGGGCGTAAATTTCCCTTTTGATGACGATCCTGTGGACGTGGAGGCACAAATTATACAAGGTTTTTTCCGCCGGGAGAGAGTTATAAGACCGCGTATTGATGTCTTTTCATTCCCTAATGATTATTTGAAAGAGCGTTATCGGTTTTCAAAAGAATCGTTAATTTATTTAACACATCTCTTGAAACCGCATATTGCAAATGTCACAAACCGCGGGTCTGCGCTTAGCACAGAAAACATTCTGTGCATAGCACTTCGGTTTTTTGCGTCAGGGCATTTTTTGTACAATGTGGGCGATGGGAAAGGCAACTGTGTGTAGAGCCGTTCGCACAGTATGTCTGGCACTTAAACGATTCTTACACACGTTTGTACAGTTCCCTGGCCATAAACCTCTGCGTGTTATTAAAGAGGAATTCCACAGAGTGGCAGGTTTGTCCTTTGTAGTAAAATCTATGACGCATATTTAATATGTAGTCATACTATTTATATCTATACATGTATTCATCCTGCACACACACACACTTGATACTTCCATATATGACTTTCTATTTCAGGGTTTCCAAATGTAATTGGGTGCATTGATGGCACCCACATTCCTATTAAAGCTCCTTCAATAAATGAAGGAGACTATGTTAATAGGAAATCTATTCATAGCATCAATGTGCAGGTAACAACTTAATTTTGTGTCCTTAATTTTTTGCCTTAAAAATCATTAAACGCATTACTTTTTTCCACTAACTATAGGTAATATGCGAGGCAACCCATATCATTACTAATGTTGAGGCAAAATGGCCAGGATCTGTGCATGATGCCAGAATTTTCCGCGAGTCATCATTATGCCAGACATTTCAGCAGGGTATGTTTTGCTTTATACAATGTTTTTTTTTTTTTTTTTCCTTTTTACTATATTTGTATTGTACACTTGAATCAATACAGGACAGTACAATGGTTACTTGCTGGGGGACAGAGGATACCCTTGTCTGCCCTATTTAATGACACCCTACCCTGAACCTGATCCTGGACCACAGACACGCTTTAACCTGGCTCACAGCCGAACACGGGCCAAGGTGGAGATGACCATAGGGATCCTCAAGTCTAGGTTTCAGTGTCTGCGTGGGCTCCGGGTCAGTCCAGAGAGGGCATGCGACATCATAGTGGCTTGTGTTGTACTTCACAACATTGCCACTATAAGAGGAGAGAGCCACCCTCCTTGTATTGAAGAAGATGGCCCAGAGGAACCCCTACAGATTTTTGCACACAACAGAGATGGAAGACTTTTGAGAGACAGGATTTGTCAAAATTACTTTTATTAAATTGTTTGCACTGGTCTGCTGTGCAGTTCATTCTTTATTTCCTGAAAAACAATGAAAGTAAAATTATCATTTTTTTTTTTTATTACATTGCTTTATATAGACAACACTTTTAACGTGCAGATTAATATTCACACAAGTTCTCACCTTAAGGCGATGCTCCAGTAATTCAATTTCTAGCGTTGCTTTTTTAATGGATAGCCTTTTCTCCTCCATTTGAAGCTGTATAAGGTCCATCTCCATGTCACTTTTTCTTATTTGTTTTTGAAGATGGACCTTATACAGCTCCTTTGCTGGCAACTAGGAAGGCAAAAAAATAAATAAATAAATAAATGAGATTCTGTCAGACAATAAAATTAAAATATGGACAGCTGCACACAAATTCTTACACTGCTTAGATTGTGCATTGAGGTTGAAGGACCTTCATCTGTGGGCAAATCCCCAGGTATGTACTGTGAAAGGACAATGACAGTTTGTTACTCTAATGTAACAAGGGGGCATGCATTATAATGGTATGCATCATATACCTCAGTGGATCTACCAGCATTGTCCACTTCTGTCACAGCAGATGTGGTCTCTTCATCGTCATCTTCATCATCTTCATCCTTCAGTGGAAATATGCAAGTATACATTATCTGGCAAAAAGAAAAAAACACAAAATATCTAAAAGCAACTAAAGGCACCTGACAACAAAACACTTACAACTGTGACAGACTGTGTTCTTTCTGTAGGGTCCAATAATACAATCCCTCTATCAGTATCTATAAGAAAATACAACCCATACAATTCTCAATATTAATCAAAGAAAAACCAATAATGCAGGAAAAAAACATGTCAAAGTAATACAACTAAGATCACAGTAGCCTATACATCATATGCAGTTAAATAAAGTAAGCCTGCATAGAAACGTTAAGCATGTTCAAAAAGCCTTTAAGTGACAGAGATTTATTAAGTCATATAATGAAAACAAATCATAGTGGTAAACTTACATTTCACCATGTTACTTGTGGTGCATGGTGTGTGTGATGAAGTGCCCCCTGGAATGCCATCAACCACTGGTCGCCCTTTATTAAGGGACAAAGCCAGCTCCTCAGATGGGGTGAGGGGTGGTGGTGGTGGGCCCCCGCCAGTTAGACGGGCTTCAGCCTTCTTTCTATTAGCTACATGACAGAAATAATATACTAAATCGTGTTTAATAAATAGTTTAGTAATTGTGTAATCAAATATTACCTTTTTGCAGAATGTTTTTGTGTTTCATTTTGACTTGGCTCAAAGTTCTTCTGGCTCCAGAAGGATTACACCTTATTAAATAAGAAACCATATATCCCTAGTCAATATACATTGTTATTTTAACCTAAAGAAATGAATGGCAGGAAAAGTAAATGCTTTCATGGTGATTTAACAGTCAGAAGGATGTGGAAGGGGTGTTTAATTATTTTGCATTATGATAAAAGGGGAGGCGATATCAAATTTGCAATTTAATACACTTACGCGTTTACTCTGTCCGTTATTTTTTGCCAAGCCAACTCTCTTTCTTTAGCCGATGCAGCCGTATTGCTTTTTTTCATTATTATTGGCTTGAATTCTTCATATGCGTGCATTAAAACCTCCAACTCTGCCTCTGTGAAGTATGCCGCTCTCTTTTTTTCAATTTGATTTTCCATTTTAACTCGTGAAATCGGCGATCCATTGAAAACGTCTTTATGTATGCACCGTGCACACGCATTAACTCTGGGTAACCAATAGGAGGTTGATTAAACTTACTCTTCTCAGGTGTTTTGGAACCGACATACTCATGGTATGCGGGTTTGGGGTAAATCAACCCAGAGGTTATGATTTACCAAATGGTAAGTTAACCAAGCTTTCTGGAATACCCCCCAGAACAAGTAAAACAACAACAAATAGGCAATGTTGTCAAACATTTTATAACATTTCAACATGACAGAAAAAAACATGAACATGAATAACCTTTCAGGCTAGGCCAAAATATGGGGACTGCACAATGCCCAAAATCACATATGTCTGCTAAAGCTGTCATACAAGGCATGTTGTGGGAGCCTTAGAATCAGTGCACACATGTTGCCTCTGGATAAATTCTCTTTACTCCTACTGGGTCATGTAAAAATGCCAGTGTTGGCACTGAATCAAACCCAAGTGGAGGAATTCTTTTTGTGCCTGTGGCAAACATCAACAGATCGCTGAATGTCACTCTGACTACTACTTCTAGAAGTCAACATAGCCTCTCTACCTGAAATTAAAAAAAATGAGGGGAATAAATAAAATAAAAGCAGGGCTAGCCTTTTCTTCTCTATTGTGATGAATATCTGAGTTAAATGGTTGATGTTAGCCAGACTCTGTGGTATTACACCTGCTGCCACCAGGTAATTTTTGGGAGTCACTCTATTACAGGTGGTTTAGAGGATGAATTGTCATTGTATTAATGTCGAAATTACCTGGTTTGTGTCCACAGCAGCCCTGGACAGAGGAAAGATTTCGGCAGTGGCAGCAGTGGGGTAAACATGTTTGAGGAGTGCAGAAAACTGCTTCTTCCCCACAACGACATCCCTTCACACCAGACCCATCCTGAAAGCCATGGTTGAGAAAGCGGTCTTCAGTGGGTTAAAGACTGTGTGTGGTGTGGGCAGGTAGGCAGAGAATTCAATCTTGTTTTCCCAGCAGTACATGATGACATCTTTTGAGACGTGTCTCATGTTGATCCACGATTAAAAGAAGTGATCTCTCCTCAGGAGCTTATCTGATGAAATGGCGGAGCCATTTAAGGAAGAGCTCTGAGTCCATATAGCCCTTTTCCTGGATGCCATAGAGAGTGTTGGGAGGCCCATCCAGCCTATAGGCGTTTCTTTGGACGTAGCTGGGGTAAATGGTGAAGGGTTGAATGCTGTCCCTGGCTACATTCACACAGCAGTGGACTGTGATGTGTTCCCTTGTCATCTGCTGCTGCTGATAGACATGTTTCCTCCCAGTCTTGCACAGGACCTTCTCTCTGGACCGAGGCTTGTCTCCAAAGCCAGTCTCATCACAATTGTAGATGAGATGTGGCTTGTCCTCTAAGTTATGCTTCACATAAAGGGCCTCGTACAATTTGAAGAACGCTTCAATGGCCTCGGGTGTAGCACCATGGACTCTGGCTCTGTCCAGGGAATCCGCTGTCCGTGAGGTCAATTCTGGATGGTGGGCCTTAAACCTGGACCACCACACATCACTTGGCCCCTTTTCCAAATTCACAGTGGTGGTCTCGGTGCGGCCCTTAATAATCCCAGTAGCCAGCACTTTGACAAGGGATCTTGTCACTGGGAAGCCATGGTCTGCCATCCAAAAAATAAAAGAAATGAGAGCCTCTTCCTCTCCAGGTGTCAGGGATGAGGATTGTTGGCCTCATCCAATTAGGATGAGGATTGTTGGCTTTTTTTCTTTTTTTTTTTTTTTTTTTTTTTTTTTTGTAGTCCTGAGGAGTGGTATGGGGAATACCATATTTTTTTGCTGTCTCCCTCAAACTTGCCCCTGCCTTTACTTCCTCAACTGCCTCCTCTAAAGTTTCCTTTGAGTATTGTTTTTTTCTTTCCTGATATCTTTCTTTCCCTTTTGCTTTACTGACTTTCCTTAGAACAAACAAGTTATATATTAATTGTGACCTTTTTAATTTTAAATGATTTTTTTGTTGTTTAGGAAAGGAAAGGACGTGACGTGTGGCCGAGTATGGTGACCCATACTCGGGTATGGGCTGCCCCCTAATATTCAAAGTTTGATGATATTGTATATGTTATTATGAAACTGATTGTATCTATCTTATTTATGAAATTGTAACGTTATACATCTTATTTATGAAATTGTATATATCTTATGAAAATTGTATGAAATCTTATTAAATACATAATTTCTGAATACTCTATCATTGTGTTTAACTTTGTTAATGCTGAGTTATTTTTTATGAAAAATTACCAATGAAATACAATCGAGTTTTAGTTTTTATTTAATATAAAACATGACAATGTTAATGTTTAAAATGTTAAAACATTAAATTCATGCAAGTTAATGCTAACTTAATTGACCCTTTATGAATATAAACAACATCACTGCGCGCAGGATGATGGGCAAACAGCATTTGCTGCTTGTTTCAGGTGGAGAGTGGCGCCAAGTGGTTATTGCCCACAATTGACGTTTAAATATTCCCATTTCAAAGCATTTATTCAACAAAAGGTAATTTATTTAACAATTTGTGATAACATAATATTCATTTCATAAAGCCTGTGATACTCTGCATAAATTAAATTGAAATGCACATTTTTGCTGCTCTAGTTGTCTCCCCTTCCAAGCGACAGTCTCACGTTTAGCTTGCCCACCGTCCATTTTCAAGCGCAGAGTACGCACCTAGCAAACTTATTGAAATAGCACTGGAACAAATGGTGGGAGGGTCTCAGTCGTGATCGGAGGTGAAAGGAGGAGAAATGAAGAAAACGCAGATATATAGTTTATGTATGATCCGGAAGTGTTTATGCAGCGATTGGCAGTAAAAGGTAACTCTACAGAACATCATTGTGTACGGAACATGGTTAGTCTACGTTACGTGTAATTAGATGTGTACTGATGTAATTGTGCAAAGGGAAAAAAACTTAATTCTCTAACATTGTGATTCTGATGAGTTTTGTTGTATTATAGGTTAAAAGATGTTTGTTATTTGATCAATTATGTGTATATGAGTTTGAAATGTTCATGTTATATGATAATGACCATGAATAACTTGTTTAAATTGCGCAATGATGGCTGTGTGTCGAATTAACGTTACAGTGGAAATGTCGCTGTTTGCAGGCTGACGAATGCTAATTGTTTTGCTATTGAGCTAGAAACAGTGAATTTTATATATTTGACCCTGAAACTGATTATTTTCTGTATATATGCAGGTCAGGGTCTTTTTTTCACCTGCTGGAAAACCATTCCTTTCAATTAGACTATGTTGCAAGATGCCGAGCCAACCCTTGCGAGACAAATGCTGACTAAAGCCACGGTCACACTACGAAATTCCTTCGGATGCCGCAACGGTCGCGATATGACGTCATGCTCTGCAGCGTCTTTTTAAGAAGTTAAATTCAACACATGACAAATAATAAAACATCTAAAATGTAAAAACATACAATCTACTACACTTTCCCGCAATGCTGCAGTTTTAAATGAATGTTCTTTTCATTCAGCTAGAGGGAGTCGAACCATACCCAACTTTCCCATGTCAGCCACAGAACACACCACAATGATTTGATAACAGCGCCATTTTCTGCAATTTTCACTAAAATCATCTTAAAATCATCTTAAAATGTCTTCCTTTACTCATTGCTGCAGTTGGTCTGATGGTTCCTTGCCTAGTGCTTGGCCCCGCAATTGCTGCTTGCAGCATCCAATTTCTTCAGGAATTTAAATTTCGGCAGTTTGTACATCCAGAGGCTGCAGTGTTGTGGCATCTTGAAAGTCATTCGTTGTTATTGTGAGTGATGACTGTTTCAAGAAGGTGGACCGGTCGATGTGTCTGAAGCAGTCGAATGTGGCATCTACCTATACATATCTATGGTTTAAAGCATTTAATGTTCAGAAACAGAAAGTAGAAAGTAACAGTTGCTTTGTTTAGAGGGCTACCGGGGTAATGGCTGTATTTCTGCAGTTTCATCTACGCCATCTGCCGTCGGAGAGTGAATGTACATTTTCATGCAGCGCATCTCCTTCATTTGTTTCGCAGTGTACTTCTCATCTGTGTTGGGCTTGTTTACATTAGTGCACATGCACTTGGCTATATTGTTGTGTCATTTAATTTGAAAAAGCAATCAGTTTATCCAAAGACAAGCTGCAATTTTGCACAGCTGTCAGAGGCTTGCTATCCATTTTTTTTTTTTTTTTAAAAAGTACACATTTCTATGTTATTTTCATGTTTTCTCCTCCAAGTGTTAGCTGCATATGCATTTTATATTGAAGTTTATCAAGTTAACTTGCATCTGGCCTGTAATGCACAGACACTCCCATACGTTTTATTATCTTGTCTGACTAATTTCTACACAACAAACAGGCAAGAATGTGGTTATTTGTGTTGTTTATTCCAGTGCTTGTCTATACCCTGCTGAAAAAATCAGCTAAAACCAGCTTAGGCTGGTTAGCTGGTTTTAGCTGGTCTCCCAGCCTGGCTGCTTACAGTGGGAAGTAGCTGGTTTTAGCTGGTCTCCTAGCCTGGCCAGGCTGGTTTTAGCTGGAAGTAGCTGGTCTCCTAGCCTGGCTAGGCTGGTTTTAGCTGGTTTTAGCTTGTTAAGCTGGAAGTAGCTGGAATTAGCTGGTTTTAGCTGGTCTCCCAGCCTGGCCAGGCTGGTTTTAGCTGGTTTAAGCTGGAAGTAGCTGGAATTAGCTGGTTTTAGCTGGTCTCCTAGCCTGGCCAGGCTGGTTTTAGCTGGAAGTAGCTGGTTTTAGCTGGTCTCCCAGCCTGGCCAGGCTGGTTTTAGTTGGTTTCCCAGTCTGACCAAGCTGGTGTCCATTTGAACTAATTACAAATTAATCAGTTCATTTCACTTACTGACAAGGTTCAGTTCAAGGTAAGTTTAGTATCATAATCAGGTAAGCTAGATGTTACAGTTTAAATTATTCTAGTTGTTAATGATAATATATCTGAGAAGAGTCTTAAATAAATTGTAGTATAAAGTATAGCATAAAACCAAGCTAGCACTCAAAAAATCAGCATAGAACTCAAATCAGATTAAATTATTGTCTGAAAAAATACATTCACCATAGTTGTATGACCAAATATAGTCAGCTGTTTTATTTTTAAGGAGTGTTTCGGTATTAGACAGACTTTTACACAAATATAAATGAAACAAACACAGTCTTTATATAATAAATAACAATCACCTGCAATTAAAAAAACACTAGGAGAAAAAAAAAACAATATCTTTAACAAGAAATGCTTAAAGCATAATCTGATCACGTGGATCACGTGGTGGTTTGACGCAAAAGTACAGCATATTGCTGTAAATTTTAAATCTACAGAGGCGGGATTTTCTTCAACGGTGGACATTCGGGAGCGGCAATAAGTACGATTCACAACTGCGGTAAGTGATTTATTTCACTTTTAATTTTTCATGCTTGGTAACTGCAGTAGTGTATTAAGGTGTCTACACTCGCGGTAACCGCAGATTAACGAATCCTCTGTCCGCGGGGCACGAGGGAGACTTGTGCCGGGTTTAAGGAGCGCGGTCGCGGGAGGATTTCACGGCCTCATAGCGGCTATAGGCGGAAAATCTCTGATTTCAAACGGTAATAATTACACGTTTCATTGACAACAGTTGTGATTCACGGGAGCGTCGTGTTATTCAGCACACTTTCTCGTGATTATTTTATGATGTAAATCAAATTTGCACAAGCAGTCATCTGTTAACAGGGGCGCCGAAATGAAACGCGTGACGTTACTTAAGTCTCGCAACTTGACTGGCATAAAGTTGGCTTGACGTTGGACGTTGGATATTCGCAAATTTAGGGACCGTCTCTAAAGTTATATACGACATTAGTATACACTTTTCTAACTTCAATAGCATTTACAGCGAATGACTTACAGTCACACAACCAACTACAAAATGTTCATGTAGGTGTCAACTATAATGCTCACCTTTTACATTTTTGATATCTATTAAAATAAACTGTAAAGCATATGTTAAAAATGCTATTTTTCACTACAGAATGGTCTCAAAAGCAACATTTTCCAAATTTAAAGCTCAGCAGTATTTGTATTTAATAGTATTAGTAAATAAATTACAGTAATTACCTGGCAACAATTCACAAGTAATTTACTGTAATTTTTTTTTTTTTATTTACTAAAAATATTGGATTTTATTTTACAGTGTAACTTATTGTAAAATTATTTACAGTTTAATATTGTTTAACTGTAAAATAATTTATTATTGTATTTTTTTTTATTATTTTTTTTTTTTTCGTCTTTTTTTGAGTAATAGATTTTAAAACATTACAAAATACTGTTATACTGTAAAATTTACTGTTTCGTTGGTTGACATTTTTTTGTTACTGTAACACAACTACACTGTGCGTCATTCATCATTCATTCTTTAATTTATTCATTCAATCAATCTTTCATTCATATATGTACAAATTGTAAAATTAATGTATTTCAGCAGTTCTATTAAACAACAATGAAAAGAACAACAACAATGATAACTGTGATATTTCAGAATTGTTTAATTAGGCTATTATCTTTTAAGTAAGAATTTCATTTATTCCCAGGACCACCCCCAACCACCCAACCACTACCAAAACTTTACCTTTTACATAAAAAACTATAATACATTATTTATACAGGAATTTCATACAGGAACTATTTACATAAAACACACTTCCAGTCAACATTCCGAGCCCTCTTGAACTGGACCTCTGTCATGCTAATGCAAGTCACGTGAAACCATCTTCTGCACTGATGGCATTCGATCTGAAAAAAAAAAAAAAAAAAAGAAAAAGAGACAAAATCTTATCAAATTGCTCATTAATGTGTAATATATTATTAATGAGTAATAGTAAAATAATCAATTCATGATTTCTCAAATCTTTGTTGTTTGTTGTCAACAGCACACATGTATGTGCTAAAGCACCGTTTCCCAACTCCAAGGATTTTCCCTTGCTCAGGGAATAGGGAGCAAAGAACACTGTGCAGGGATCATATCAATGGGAGCACAGTTCATGCACGTAGCGCTCTTCTAACGAGCTGGTGAAAATCAGGTGTGTTAACGAGACATGCAGAATGGGCGGGGGGTACGAGAACTGGAGTTGGGAAATGCTGTCCTAAAGTACTTAGTAAAGAGACACAGTTACTGGGGCTGATGCCCTATCATGGATAGCGATTGAATCTGCCTCATGCTTACCTTCCTCCCTAGCAGCTTTAGTTTACGCTCCTCTTTCCTTTCCTTGTGACAGATTTACTAAAAACCCACTTGTAAAATCTACACTTAAAATCTGGAAACAGATGAGACGCCATTTCGGATGGCAAACTATGTCCCCTAAATCTCCTATTCATTCTAATCATGTTTTCAATCCTTCAGTAATTGATAAGTATTATACATCTTGGCATGCTAAAGGCATTAGGGAAATTAATGACTTGTACCACGAGGGGGCCTTCTGTTCATTCCAGCGGATGTGCGAGCAGTTTAGTATTTCTAAGAACAATTTTTTCCGCTACCTCCAAATTCGTGACTTTGTGCGTAAAATGTTCCTTCAGTTTCCTGCTCTGCCTCCTTGCTCTCCATATGATCATTTATTGGGGGACCCTCTGAGGTGGAAGGGCATTATATCAACACTTTACTGTAAAATTTTGGCCCCACTATATACATCCCTCTCTCAAATAAAAGCTGTGTGGGAAGAAGACTTAGAAATGGCTATTTCTGATGAGGGCTGGGAATCAGTCTTATATAGAATACACAAGTCTTCAGTCTGTGCAAGACATGGACTCCTGCAGTGCAAAGTTGTACATCGTGTACATTGGACAAAGTTAAAACTATCTAAGCACTTTCAGGATATAGATCCTGCTTGCGACCGCTGTAGGTTTACCCCAGCCTCTCATGCACATATGTTTTGGTCCTGTATAAAGCTTAGGGGCTTCTGGTCCACTGTTTTTGAAACTGTCTCTGTTTTTTTAGAAAAATCAATCTCCCCTTGCCCACTGATAGCCATTTTTGGAATTACACCCATATCATATAATCTCACAAAGATACAATCTGATTGTATAGCTTTTGTCAAGCTGTTGGCCAAACGACTAATATTGCTGAAGTGGAAGGATCGGAAGCCTCCAACTCTAAAACAATGGATTTGTGATGTCCTCTTTTTTCTAAAGTTGGAGAAAATTAAATATTCTATAAGAGGCACTTCCGGCCAGTTTAATAAAGCTTGGGGCCCTTTCAAACAATATGTCAGGGAACATATTTCATTGTCGGACATAGACTGAATCTAATTTCTAGCGTTTTTTTTGTTTTTCTTTATCAGTTAAACATCATTGTATGATACTGATTGTGCATTTTCATTGTTTTCCTAAGCCACACCTCCATATTTTATTTTGTTTATTTATTTATTTATTTATTTTTATTTTATTTTATTTTATTTATTTTTTATTATAATAAAAAGTGTTTTTATTATAATTTATCTATTGTATTTTCAAGTTAAGTTGATCTTGTTTTTTTTTTCTGTTTTGTTTTCTTCATCTTTGTAACATTGTCAAAAACTCATAAATAAAGTTAAAAAAAAAAAAAAGAGACACAGTTACTGCCTTTAAATAAAGCAACATGTAGCAGTATAATGACGGCAAGGCTGTAATGTGATTAGTTATTAAGGGACACGTGATCGAAGTTAGCCATTACGTTTTCTCCAATAGTAAGTAATACAATTTGTAATATTAATTAATTAATTGATTACAATTAATTAATTGTAATATTAAATTAATAATTGAATTTGACGGTTTATTTTAATTAATATCAAAACTCTGAACGGTGTGCATCTGTCACACTTCCAGAAGAAGGTGACACTCAGGTAATGTGTATAACCAGGTTTTTATTAGTATAAATGTAACAAACAGGTAAGTGAAATAGATCAATGAAAGACTGAAAACACTTAGCTGAGAGAATACCAGTCTTTGTCTTGCAGTTACTGGGTGATACAGAGAATGGCTAGACACTGAAAATACTTACCAGTATACCAGGTAAGTAATCCAGTGTGAGTAGTGACAAAAACAAAATGTTCAGGTAAAATAGCAAGCATAAAACAATAGTTCTTATTTAACAATGATGTGTGTGTGTGTGTTTGTGTGTGTTGGTTTAAATAGAGTTGCAGATAAGGGTGATGGCAGACAGGTCTGTTGATTGTGAAGGTGTGCAGGTGATGACCAGACAGGATTATGGGTGCTGTTGAGGTGACGGACATAGTGACTGGAGAATGTGATTGTGACAGCATCAGACCTGACACCTACATGAAAACAGTTGTTTTATGACTGTAAGTCATTCTCCTCAAATGCTATTAAGCTTTAAATTATTATATATTTTGCATTTAAGCCCATTTAGTAATGCAAATATAGCAATAGTAATGTAGTTACATATTTATTTTTCATCAACATCCAAAATCTAAAAGGTGTGCATTGTAGTTAACACGTACATGAACGCTTTACAGTTTGTAAGTCATTCTCCTCAAATGCTATTAAGCTTTAAATCATTATATATTTTGCATTTGAGCCCATTCAGTAAAATGTAATATTTACATATAATTTGACAGTTAATGAAGAATTGTAAGAATGCAAGGTGCCATGCTATAAGAATGGCATCTACACTAATATTAGTCTGTTTCATTCTTAGTCCAAGGTCATCGTAGCCACTTGGATCCGGAGTGTATCCTGACCAGATGGTCACTGCAGTCATCTGGATCCAGTCAGTATCCAGTCCAGATGATGGATCAGGACCTAGAGACAACCTCTATTGCCCTGATTGTCAGTAGACACCAGAAAAACTAGATGATCCCCAGAAACAGATCCCTTCCAAAGACCTTGTCACCTAGAATGGTCATCGGAACAAGTCCACAGGGACCAGATGAGTTCTCTGCACAATCCGACTCGGCTGAAGCCTGGAATTTAACAGCTGGTTTCATCTGGCCAGAGGAAATCCCCCCCCCCCCCCCCCCCCCCGATTGACACTTAATTTTCAGCAATATAGTAGTGTTTTTTACATTATGATTTACAGTTTATTTCAATAAATATCAAAAATGTAAAAGGTGTGCATTATAGTTGACACCTACATGAACATTTTATAGTTGGTTTTGTGACTATAAGTCATTTTACTCAAATGCTATTGAGTTTTAAATTATGGAAAATGTTGCTTTTTAGCCGTCGGTAGTGAAAATTGCATTTTCAACATATGATTTACAGTTTATTTTAATAAATACCAAAAATGTAAAAGGTGAGCATTATAGTTGACACCTACATGAACATTTTATAGTTGGTTGTGTGACTGTAAGTCATTCGCTGTAAATGCTATTGAAGTTAGAAAAGTGTATATTAATGTCGTATGTAACTATAGAGACGGTCCCTAAATTTGCGAATATCCAACGTCAAGCCAACTTTATGCCAGTCGCAACTCGTGGTCATCCCGCTCACGGAGGATGTAAACTGTAAACTCTGAACGGTGCTGTTAAAGCGGTTAACGTAAACAGCGAGATGTGCTAACTTTGGTTTAAAGAATGAGTTAATCCAGCCCATCTTCCTGTCTGGCCTTTTCGCAGCATATATTCACTCCAGAGTAACCTTACCAGGAGGAGACAGACGGTGATTTGGAGTTCATTCAAAGGTAATGGTTGCATTCTAAGAATCTGAATACCCGAATTTTATATGTAGATATGTTAGAAGATGTTTCTCAACTCCAGAAGAGAGACCATTTTTAAGGGAGAATGATTCAGATATCTCAAAAGCTAAAACTAATGTGAATTGCATATTGTCTGTTTCCTGACTGATTTGTAGATATTTAAGAGGAACAAAGAAGTTGAAAGGAAAAGTGCCATCTGAAACAACAGGGCAAATGGTACAGAAGGAACCGGTTGAAGTGAGCCCAAGTTGCCACTCTTCTTTGCAAAGTGAAGGATTTTCAGTGGAATTTCTGAAATGTAAGACACACACACATACCAAGATCTCCTTTTTCCTCTTATTATATTCTTTTATTATCTACATTGCCGTTCAGCCCCACCCCCCCCTGGGCCTGCACTGCAGACAACTTAACTACAATCTCAAAAAAAAAAAAATATTGAAAAGGCTGTAATAAATTTATTTAAAAAAAAAAAAACCCTTAAAAGTTAACATGTTAATTTATATATATATATTTTTTCAGAACTACATAAGGCTGCACGTGTCACAGAACAGGCCAGAGACAAGAGATAATTGTTCAAACAGGTTTGCTTATTGAACAGTTATGTAGATGGATTGAGAATGGAAGGTATCAGTTCAGTATTGAGCAATATAAACAGTTCTTGAGTTCTTAGCTGGTCAGTCTGATGTTGGTTTGTATTGCAGGATGGCAAGGATACTTTAACGGTGGAGAACTGGCTCACTGGAGCGGTGGAGGAGCTGTAGGTAAGCATAGACAAATAAGTAGCAGGTAGATAGTCAGGTAGTCCACTTTCCATACATTTCATCCTAAAAGTGTACGTATGCACAAAAGCTAGATTTTGCATACACAAAAGTTTTCAGATTAATACAACTATTTATACGCCAGAACCTGTGCAAAAATCTCTTCATATATTCCAGTCAGGCAAAGATTGCACGTATCTCCACTGTCTCCTACCTGAAATCACCATAAATGGAGCTTACAACGCCTTGTTTTACTATGCATAACCTCATCTGCATATCATTTCCATGCATATTTCCATCTACGTGACATTTAATACCGTCAAAGGTAGGAAAATATGAGATACAGACTATAAATGCTATTTGCAATACACATTACTTTGCTAAAATCTTCCAGTATCCTTATGTTTTAGAAAAAATATTTCAAAATATCCTTAAAAACTAAAAAGTATAAACTACTTATTATAACTTTGTTTTTTTTTGTTTTTTTAAAGACTTGATTCATTCTTTTCCACTACCCAAATAGTAGGCTATTTTAATTGTTTTAAATAAAATTTATGCCGTATTGCTGATATGGTAAACATATATTTCAGGGAATTTATATATAGTTTGGCCTACTTATATTTTGCTGTGAAAATGCAGTTGTCCAACTCAGCACATCACTGACAAAATATTTACAAAAAGAAATGTGTAAATCTTAGTTTTCTTCAAAAGCTTATGAGTTAGTCCCGGAGGAATATAGACAGCGTTTTAGACATTATACAAAGCTTCCAAATTACCTTTCTTGCATAGTGGAACTGTGTTCATTCCCGGTTTGAATAAACCTGTGCTTGTTCGTATTCGGGATACTGGTGCTGGCCTTTCACTGATCTTAGAGGGAGCATTGCCATTGTCTGAAGAGACTGCCACTGGTAGTGCTGTTTTGGTCCAAGGTTTTGAAATGGGAGTTATGGATGTTCTGTTACATAGAATTGATTTATAGTCTGAACTGGTGATGGGTGACGTGGTAGTGGGTGTTTGTTCATCTCTTCCAATTTCTGATGTAACGTTCATTTTAGGAAATGATTTAGCTGGATGTAGTGCGTGGAGTGGTTTTAATGCTTTACCTGCGGTTGTCTCTGTACTGCGCGTTGCTGGTGATTGAGCACTACATGTGCAGTTATGGCCAGATCTGCTGATCGCTTTGTTTCAGATGAAGTGGATTTATGCGACACGTTCATTGCCAATCTTGATTTAACTGAATTGTTGTTTGTTCCTCCGCTGGAAAGAGTAGATCTGAGAAAGTGGGTGACCCCTAATTCTCCTGATGAATAGAATCCAGTATTCCAGGGGTTCTCAACCTTTGGCAAGCTGGGCCCCCCCAAAGCTGGTTCATTGCAGTTGGCCCCCCCCCCAAAACTAACCATAACACCTTGCATACATAGATAGATAGGTAGATAGATAGATAGATAGATAGCCCTAGGCTATTATTATTAGGCCCACATTATTATTATTATTGTTATTATTATTATCATCAGTAGCGGTTGGTAGGCCTATTATCATTACTAAGACTATTGTTATAATTGGCAGTAGCACCAGACTTCTAATGTGAGCTTGCAGACATTAATATTATTATGAGTAGTAGTAGGCCTATCCTCATTACTAGGCTATTGCTATATAATTATATGATGTTACATGCTTTATTGTTATTATTATTATTATTATTATTATCATCAATATAGGCCTATTATCATTACTAGGCTATTGCTATAATTTGGAATTGGCATTATTCTGATATTAATTTATGCTTTATTATTGTTATTATTACTAGGCCTAATAGTAGGCATCATCTGCATTTTTTACAGAAGCTTGCAGGTAGGTGATGTTAATGTGAGACCTGAGCCTGCTTTGCCTTGCAAAGATCCTCAATTCTTGGCTCAATGTTTGATAAACGATTGTGGTATTTCGTTTTGAGTGCAGTCATTTTTGAGAATCCTGCCTCACACAAATATGTCGACGCGAAAGGAAGGAGAATCTTAAAGGCGACGTCACAGAGTTCAGGATATTCCTGCATCAATGCTGCCCAGAATGACGAAAGTGGGCAGGAGCTAAAGAGTTCCTTCAGTCTACTGTCACTCTTCAGCTCAATAAGCTGTTCCTGCATATCAATTGATAGCTCGTTTGCTGTGCACACAAACGGATCTCGAACCCACGCAAAAGAGCTATAATCCTCTTTAAAGTACGTCGCAAATTGTTTTCTCATTGCTGACAGGTGCTCAGACGCTGATTGAAATAGAGAGGAGAAATCGTGTGACGTGCCTGCATCAGTGATAAAGTCTGCAAGGCTGGGGAACATGTCGCAATTCCCTCAACTGATGCGGCCATGCCAGAGGTCTAGTTTTTGTGTGAAGGCGTGCACTTTGTCTGCAAGGAGCAAAATATGTGTTTCGCGGCCTTGCAAAGACAGGTTGAGGCCGTTCAAGCGGTCAAATATATCGACCAAATAGGACAGAGACGCAAGCCACATAGTGTCATCCAGATGCTTTGCCAGATCTGATTTGATTTCTGTCAAAAACCACTTAACCTCCTCTCGCAGCTCATACAACCGCTGTAACACCCGCCCCCTGGAGAGCCAGCGAACTTCAGTGTGCAGAAGCAGCTGTTCATGCCCTGACCCCATCTCCTGGCAGAGGACCCCAAACAAGCGAGTGTTTAGCGGCCGTGATTTGATGAGATTGATCATTTTCACGGATTGGTTCAGTACGGAGTCAAAAAGAACCGGCATTTTTTTAGCAGCTAGTGCTTCGCGATGAACCATGCAATGTGTCCATTTCACAAGTGGAGCTACTTGCTGAACGCGAGCAGCTAGGCCACGCTCACGCCCCGTCATTGCCTGCGCACCATCCGTGCATAGGCCAACGCATCGGTCCCAAGCCAAACCATTTTCACGGATAAAAATATCAAGGACATTGAAAATGGCTTCTCCTGTAGTGTGCGACTGAAGAGGCCGGCAAAACAGGACATCCTCCTCAATCGCCTTGTCACGCAGATACCTGACATAGGTGAGGAGCTGTGCCTGCCCAGCAATATCAGTGGATTCGTCCAGCTGCAGCGCGTAGTAAGGACTCTTTTTTACGAACTCTATCAGTTGCTCTCTGATATCATTGGACATGTCTACAATTCTCCTAGCGACTGTGTCATTGGACAGCGGTACTGCACCGAGTTTGGCTGCTGCACTATCGCCTATCATTATTCTGCACATGTCTTGCGCTGCCGGCAAAATGAGAGTCTCGGCGATTGTATGCGGCTTACCCAGTTTACCGATTCTTTTGGCCACTACATACGATGCCTCCAAACACTGTTTAGACACAGTGCTGTGCACTGAAATGGTTGCCTGTTGCTGATGGAGGCCATCAAGCTTTCTTTTAAAATATTCAGCCGGTTTATTTTTAATGCCAGCATGCTTTGTTTCGAGGTGCCTTTTTAATTTGCAGGGCTTCATACTGTCGTTTGCCAGCACCTCGGCACACACGACACACTGAGGTCTCAGATCAGCCGTGGCTGTAAACCCAAACTGCAGGTATGCTTCATCGTACCTTCGAAGCTTTTTTGCAGCTGGTGGTGCGTCGGTTGGCTTGTTGGTCCTCACAAGAAATTTCTCCATTTTTTTTATGTGTTTTCAATAAAGTTTAGGCAATATGTAACTGTGTGTGTGGCTATGTTGAGAGACGTATCAGGGGCTAATCAGTAGGGACTTAGGCATGATCTTTAACTAAACCAACAAAATAATTATTTTGCAGACAATTCAGATTTTATTTTAATACTTAACGATTGTAGTGTGTGTGTGTTGGTTTTGGTGGATTACAAGGACATTCCACCAGTTTACATACCAACATTATAAGGACATTTGGGATTATGAGGACCAAGGACATGTCCTTATAATTCAAACAATGTAAATGCATATGTTTGAGCCTCAGGAACAATCTCCTGCTTTTTTTTGGAATGTCCTTTTAAACGGGTAAACCAGTTTTCTGGTGTTTTTGAGTGTATGCCATCACGCCTCCTAATGGCAGGATTTGTAACTGCTCATTTATACACATTACGACCTAAATGGGCGGAGACCGTTCGGAAAACGCGGGCTGCATTTTGATTGGTTAATCATGTTCCCGCGTAACGGAGGCGGAGTCTCTCCGGGAGCGCGCAATCTACCTATAGACGTCGTCGAGTGATGCAGCAGCAGCAGTGACAAATTAGGTAAGTAAATAAAGTATTAAGATTTATATTCATTCATAAAAATGGTATTGTCTGAATGGTTTATTTTTCTTAGCATTGTTTTCTGTTGGTAGTCGTTAAAATATATATTCATGCCGTCATAATCCATATGCGATTTATGAAGCTGAAGATAGGCTGCGTCTAAATAATTAACATTAAAATAAATTTTGGAAGTTTTGAAAGTGACATCAATGAGGAAATAGACTCTTTATTAAGCATCCAAATGCCTTAAATTTGCGTTGTGATTGGGATGATTAATCACGTTGTTCCCTGAAATGGCTGTATTGGTAAAGAAAACGATGACCGTAAAGAGAATAAAGCGTACATATGATTGAAATGTTAATTGGTATGAAAAGCTAATATGCTATTAGCATGATGCAACACTGGCCATGTGCGCGATTCATATGAATTGAAATGCGCAAAATGAGCATTTATTTGACAGAAATTACTTAAATCTAATAATATATTTAAAAATCTTTAAATGAAATTAAACTGCAGCGGAGTTTTATGGTGATAATGCAACTTTTCCCTGAGCTTTGGGGAATATATACTCTTTTTCTTAGCCTATACTTTAGGATGGGTAATATGTAGTTAATACTGTAAGCTTTTAAATTGTTTTTTTTTTTTTTACTTGATTTTTACTTCTTTATTTAATTTCAGTTAACTGTAACTGAGGTCAACTCAGCCTGTTTTAAGAATATACATTTGTAATTTAGAATTAATAATTCATTATTAATATTGTATTGACTGTTGCAGTGCAGTTAAGACTGTCTAATTTAGCATACTAATATAATATAATTAAATAATCTAAATAGCAGAATAACACAAAAAAGGACTAAAGGCATATATTTAGCATACTTTTTAATGAAAAATATAATTAGAAGTAACTTACAGACTTAATGCAAAGTTAGCTATGTAAACTATCATGAAATGAATTGAAATGAATACCTTAAATTAATGTGCTGCACCATATATGTGACCCTGGACCACAAAACCAGGCATAAGGGTAATTTTTAAAAAAAATTGAGATCTGAAAAGCTAAATAATAATAATAAAATATATACAAACTATCTTTATTGAACATGATCTGATCTTAATATCCTAACAATTTTTGCCATAAAAGAAAATTTTATAATTTAGACTTATACAATTTATTGTTGGCTATTACT
The DNA here is from genome assembly GCA_036247105.1 of Cirrhinus mrigala. Lineage (NCBI taxonomy): Eukaryota > Metazoa > Chordata > Actinopteri > Cypriniformes > Cyprinidae > Cirrhinus > Cirrhinus mrigala. The sequence continues at coordinate 574,766 of JAMKFB010000189.1, read as the reverse complement.
ACAAATATAGCCATGCTACTTATGACTGTTTTTGTGGTTCAGGGTCACATACAGATATACACACTGGAATGAAGCAATTCTGTGTATACCTGTATATATGGTGCAGCATATTACAGATTTTTGTATTTGCAAATGTTCTGCAAACCATACTGTGTTTTTAATGAACTATATCCTATTTCTGCAGGTAGAGGAAATGGAAATCACCTCAAGGCGACGCAGGCTTAACCCTGTACATGACGCAGAGAGCCACATTGCATCACTAGCCGATAAACCGTATCTTGAGCAGCGTTTTATTAACAAGTTCAAAGGTACGGTACTCCATACACTGGACTGACTACGTGTTTTACCGTTTTGTAATGTCTCAGAATTATGTGCACATTTAGTTACACTTGTCATCATCACTCTAGGCTGGTCCCTGGACCATACAATCACACTAATGTGATTTCAAAGTTATGTACTTGACATTATTAACTACTATTCAAATCTGCTTTCCTGCCTTTTTACTGGCACTCAGCCATAGACAGACTTGGAAAATACTTGCCATAAATCACTACTGTTCTATGCTAATGAAATAATGTTTGGTTCAGACATTTAAATAACCACATAGAGTAACAAAAACATTTGTACACAGTGATGAAAATGTAAAACATTAAAAGTGTGAATGTTAAAATACAGACAAAAAAAGACAATGAGGTGGCTCTTAAGGCCCATTCACACGAAGAATGATAACTATAAAGAAAGGACTTCTAAAAATCGTTCTCAGTATAAAAGAATAACAGAGTCCACACCACAGCTATAACGATAATGGCACAGAGAAACGATATCGTTAGAATCACTTTCAGAACAATTTTTTTTTCCAGCTGATGAATGATACAAACACTGACACCCAATCAGAATCAGTCCAGCTATAATGAGCTCGAGAATTTAAAGCAGACGAGGGTGCGCTTAGAAAAAACAGACAATATTGTTCACTGGTGTGGATACCAATATCTTTATAGTTACTTTTATAGTTATCACTCTTGGTGCAAACAGGGTTATTAATCGGATCTTTTATCCATTAGGACGAGGAGTATTTACAAAACAGTTAATTCGAAAAGGGGATTTCGTGCTGGAGTATCGTGGCAAACTCCTTACACGGGAACAGGGGGAGGAAATAGAAAAGCAGTATGAGGAATCCTCCAAAGTATTTCTTTTCAGTTTCCAATGGAGAGGACAAATGTGGTGGTAAGTATTCTTTATCAATGACTGTAAGACATAGATAATGCATTTTTGATATGTTAGTGGAGTAATAACATAATCCTCCAATATAGATAAAGAAATTTAGGCTAAATTTATTTCGTTTTTTTGTCCAGAGGATGACATTCATCTTCATATGTGCCGTTGGTCATGTTATTTCTTTGATTTATATAAAAATACACACTTTATTGCAGCATGGATGCATCTGAAGAGGACGGCAGCCTGGGCAGAATACTGAACGATGATCACAAAAAACCTAACTGCAAATTTAAAGTTATTGCAGTCAATAACCGCCCACACTTATGCCTTTTTGCAATTTCTGACATTTCTCCTGGTCAAGAATTAACCTACGACTATGGAAATTCAGACTGGCCGTGGAGAACCCAGGTAAAAAAAGATGTCCCCCTCCAATATGCAACCAAGCATGTACCTCAGACTGAATTTTCACAGTATTCCGACAGTCTTACAATAATGCACGTTGATGTTCTCTACTCTTCTACTCATTTCTTTGCAGAGTAAAATGGATACTGACACTGCTCAGATGTTGGGATCTTGTTTGCTTGAAAAAAGTTCAGAAGAGGTATTGTATATTTTTGAATATGACACACCACCAGTTTTGAAATGTAAGCAGTTCAGTGAATTGCAGAAAATAAATATCTTCCTCAGTATTTTTATTTTACTTTATGAATAAAATACAATTATTAAATCAAGATATACTTATTGTGAAATGCAACACGAAGAATAAAAAAATAAGTTTATGCTTAAAACAAGAACAAATATATCTAAATAGGGTACGAAAATCACTTTTAAGTAGATTTTTTAAAGCATGTTGGCAGATAATTGTTCTTGTTTTAATCATAAACTTGCTTTTCATCAATTTCACTAAAGGAAAACTTAAATCATTAACAAAAAAAATTTACTCTCACTTGTTTGATTGGGTTCTCTTTGTCTACTTTCAGGAAAATCTGATCATGTTTGGGTCATATTTATGCAGAAATATAGAAAATTTGAAAGGGTTCACAATCTTTCAAGCAGCACTGTATTTAAATAGCTAGAAACATAAGATACTGTGCTTAATGTTTACTAATAAACTTAAGCATTACCTAATAATTAAAGATTTATTATTTTATGCAAATTAAAATGCCTACCAAAGGCATTCATCTTTCAATTCATATGGTCATGCACGTTTTAAAAATCTACAAAGGATTTTAAAAGATGTTTTGGAAATATTAAACGCTTTTGTTAATGTACAACACTTTTGCTGCTATTGAGTTGTGAACAGGTTTAGTGTTACGGGTAGGTTAAAGGTTTGGTTGAGGAGTCAACAGTGTACAGGGTTCAGTTTGATTATTGTAGGGGGGACATAATAACATGATAGCATAGTACAACAGTAGTTTGTGAAGTGCTTAAATTAACTAATTAATCTTAGACTTAGTGTCAAGATTTGGTCTTGGATTTTCTTTAGGTTGAGCAAATTTGATATCAATATTTATGTACATTCATTCTCTATTTGACAGATGAATGCAAACATCATTACTGAGATGTCAAGACCCTTCCCAGAAGCAAGTTCAGAACAGGTATTGTGTCATTTTGGTTGAGTGTGCTTACTTTATATCTGCAAAATAGAAAGTTGACAGAGACTTGAGGTAGAGTTACACACTGTTTAACAGATAACACACTGCATTGTGAGGACAGAACAGTTTGCCAGGACATTGTAGTGAAACAATAGGCATTTTAGTTTCACCAAACATGAACCAGATAACACACTGCATTGTGAGGACTGAGTGGTTTGCCAGGACATTGTAGTGTGTAAATGATTAGTAAAAAGTAGGCATATAACTGTCATAATGTATATTTTGTTCCTATATTAACTTTCTGTGGTTGGGATATAAAATAAACATATGGCTGGACAGTCAAATATCAACTCACGTAAGCATGCACACTACATTAAAATGTAAAAATAACTTTTTTTGTTCAAAATTAACAATGTATTTAATGATTGAGTACATCAGTCCATCCAAACAGTTTTGTTTTTGTTTTTTTAGCCTTAATGTCCTCATGAAATCGAAATCACAATATTTATTTTGTTAGTGCACATTGCTAGTCTTAAGGTAAACAATTAATTCATGCAAGATAATCCACTGAAAAAAAAAATAGTTTGTCTTGGTAATCTAAAGCATTTCCTGTCTATTGTGTTTTGATTAGTGTGTGTGTGTGTGTATATATATATATATATATATATATATATATACACCCTTGTATTCAAAACTTTCTGCAACTTCCATTTGCATGAAAAACAGCTCTGATTTTCCCCCCTTCATGCCTGATGAGGTTTGCGAATATATGGCAAGTGATTTTAGACTATTTCTCCAGATCCTTCAAATGTTGGTGCTCACTCTTCTTCAGTTTATCCCACTCATTTACCATAGGATTCAGGTCAGGGAATTGGGATGGTTATGGCAGAATCTTGATTTTGTGTTCAGTGACCAGTTTTTGTGTTGATTTTGATTTTTGTTTTGAATCAGTGTGGTGATGGAAGATCTAACCATGACCCATTATAATATTTCTAACTGAGCAAGTCAGTTTTACCTTTTTTTATCTGTTGGTATTTGATATAAAACATGATGGCATGTATCTGAACAAGATGTCTAGGACATTTGGTGTAAAATTAGGTCCACAAAAAAGAACATCTGGTGATATATTTAAATGTGGACATGGGGCACTTTTTTATCCCTGTGTGCACCAAACCTTTAATGTGTTCTAGCTCCAAAAAAAATAATTCTCATTTCATATGGCAATAAAAGCCAGTCCTGGCTGAAGTTCCAGTATGGTAAATTAATATGGTGGAGTTTGTTTTAGCATGAGAGCAGATGATTTGTTTCTTGAACAGTGTCTGAAATGACTTGTTGTGATGGAGGTGCAGTTTTCCTTTATTTTTAATATTTTTTTCTGACACTAAAATTCAAATGATTTCTGCAATTTTCCATCTGTGATCTTTAAAGAGTATTTGGCCACTTAAATTGTTCTCTTTGCTGCACATTAAGACAATATTGACACACATCATGTTTCAAGCAGATTTTTAACATATCCAGTCTATTAAAACTTCCTAATTATTTCCCTGATGTTGGAAATGAGAATATTTAATGTTTTAAGTATTTTCTTAAAGCCACTTTGTATTGTGTAAAGATCAACAATCTTTTGCTGTTTTACCCGTTGTGATGAATGATTAGGTTGGTTTGGGCTTTGTGTTACTAATATTTATTCATCTGTGCACCAAGACGTCATGACTGGACAACATCATGTTTCCAATCACCTTGGTGTGCAAAGAAATTGAAAATTTCAATGGAAATATATTTAGGAGATAATTTACTCATAAGAATTTCTAAGGGTGCCAATAATTGTGGCCAGTGTGTATTTGAGAAAAACATTTTTTCATAAAGTTATATTCCACCTCACTTTAAATTGTTTAACTTTAATGAAATGTTTGAATTTTGCAGAATTTTTGACTAAAAGAGCTAAAGGAGAAACAATGCAGTTTTTTTTTTTACAGCCTTCTTTGCCCATATTTACCAAGGGTGCCAATAATTTTGTCCATGACTGTATGTGTGTATATATATATAATTCTCAAATGTACTCTGGAACATTGTAAATCTTAAGACTTTCACTTTCAAAGTGACACATATTAGGCTATAATAAAAATATAATTTGCTATTCCACATGCATTATTTTATTATTTTAAAATGTAATTTATTTCTGTGATTGAAGCTGAATTTTTAGCATCATTACGTCAGTCTTCAGTGTCACATAGCTCTTCAGAAGTTATTCTATTATGCTGTTTTGCTGCCTAATTATTATCAGTTATTAATTTATGTTCAGTTATTACTAATTGTTCTTAAGTATTATCATCAATACTACAAACTTTTTGTTTAATGTTTTTGTGGAAACTGTGATACTTTAACTTTTTCAGGATTATTTGATGAATGCAAAGTTAAAACCATTTATTTGAAATATAAATTATTTGTATTAAGTATAAATCTTTACTGTCACTTTAATCAATATTCAATATTACTCTAGACTAAATGGTACTGTATCACATTTTCCATAGAAATATGAACCGGCACAACTGTTTTCAACATGGATAATAATCAGAAATGTTTCTTGAGCAGCAAATCAGAATGATTTCTAAATAAAAGCACAATAAAACACCATAAAATAGTCCACATTCTGCACTACGTTTCAAGTCTTCTAGAGCAGAGCATTGTGTTATATGGACTAATATTAAGGTAGATATTTAACTTTAATGATATTAAACTGTCCCTCTAAAAGAGATGTGTACAAATTCTTCTAAATGATCTACTAATTGTTATATACACCAGGAAAGACAAATTCTAATTTAAAGAAGTATAGCAGAATTTCAATAAAAAAATAGCATTTTATTTCTGCATTGTGTTGTATTTTTATGTTAGTAAGTGGTAAAAATTGCTTTGTGCATGATGAGCTGGTGGGTTTATGGTGTGGTGTGTTGTGGACCAGGTGTGGTTCGCTGCTCTGTGGCAGAAAGCTCAGGGCCATTTTTAGCCCCAGTTTCTACAGTACATGGCTAACTCACATTAAACAAGTTTATTAATGAAACATGGAGAAAAATGAATAAGTAGATGAAGAGGACCTACAAAGTAATCCAGAGCAGGAAACATTTTGTTAAAGTGTTTACATATTTACTGTTAATGCCCTGTATGGGTCTTTGCTTAATGAGTGCAATATCACACAAAGGCTGTTTGCCCCAATTATCATAAGTGCAAACATGACTGATTTTATACAGCAGTTCAATAAATAACAAGTTAATAGTGTGACATATTTTGGACACTTATGATGCTTATGATTTGCTTATGATGGCATTAATCAAAACACAATAGACAGGAAATGTTTTGCAACATATGCCACAATTTGCAATTATTATTTTTTTTTTTTTGCAAAAAGTTATACAGATGCTGACATTCACAAATGAAAACAATAGAATAGGGTAATAAAACAATAACGATAATTATTACATTATTTTCCTCTATATAGTAATAATAAAAGTTTGGTAAATGTTCAATATAATGTGTATGCAAAAAAAAAACAGTGTGTCAATTCACTGGTTTTGAATTGTAACTGTATTGTAGCCATATCTATGTCTCTCTGTTTATGAATATAAAGTATCAGACAGGTACTGTTAAGCTGACGTCTTCAGAGAAGGAATGCCATTCCAGAGCGGAAGCAAATTATCCAATTTTATCAAAGATTACCAAGACAAACTATTTTTTTTTCAGTGGATTATCTTGCATGAATTAATTGTTTACCTTAAGACTAGCAATGTGCACTAACAAAATAAATATTGTGATTTCGATTTCATGAGAACATTAAGGCTAAAAAAACAAAAACAAAACTGTTTGGATGGACTGATGTACTCAATCATTAAATACATTTGTTAATTTTGAACAAAAAAAGTTGTTTTTACATTTTAATGTAGTGTGCATGCTTACGTGAGTTGATATTTGACTGTCCAGCCATATGTTTATTTTATATCCCAATCACAGAAAGTTAATATAGGAACAGTCAATGTCATGTTAAAGAAATAATTTCAGCTTGTGGCCACAAGCAGACTTGCAGGCCATTTCTCAATATGCGTTCTTATGTGATCTTGCGTCCTTATGTTCTCTTGCTTGACATTGTAGTGAAACCATAGGCATTTTAGTTTCACCAAACATGAACCAGATAACACACTGCATTGTGAGGACTGAGTGGTTTGCCAGAACATTGTAGTGTGTAAATGATTAGTAAAAAGTAGGCATATAACTGTCATAATGTACTGTTAAACCGCTCTGTCTTTTCAATGCAGTGTGTTGTCAGTGACATCAATAAGGCTTGGTCATTGTAGCTTTATATGGTTGAAAATTCTGTACCAGAAAAGGCATAAGCAGATGTTAGACATAAAACAACAATTTTCAAACACCCCTTTAATGCACTATTTTGTATTTTAACAGTAATGTAATAAAGAAGGGCTCAGTTAGTCCTGGGTGGTATAACCAAATATCTGGATCTTAGTACTTTTTTAAGAGTCAGCCTGTTTAACAGTATATTATAGTCCCCCCTTCTTTAACTTGTGCAAATATTTGACATAAATATTTATGTACATTCATTCTCTCTTTGACAGATGAACACAGAAACCGTTACTGAGATGTCAAGACCTTTCCTAGAAGCAAGTTCAGAACAGGTATTGTGTCATTTTGGTTGAGTGTGCTTACTTTATATCTGCAAAATAGAAAGTTGACAGAGACTTGAGGTAGAGTTACACACTGTTTAACAGATAACACACTGCATTGTGAGGACTGAGTGGTTTGCCAGGACATTGTAGTGAAACCATAGGCATTTTAGTTTCACCAAACATGAACCAGATAACACACTGCATTGTGAGGACTGAGTGGTTTGCCAGGACATTGAAGTGTGTAAATTATTAGTGAACAGTAGGCATATACAGTATCTCACAAAAGTGAGTACACACCTCACAATTTAGCAACCGCTTTAGTATATCTTCTAAGTTTATCTAATAGTCTCATCAGACCACAGGACATGGTTCCAGTAATTCATGCTCTTGTTGGTTGTCTTCAGCAAACTGTTTGCCGGTTTTCTTGTGAGCCAGCTTCAGAAGAAGCTTTTTTTCTGGGACGACTCCTATGCAAACCGACTTGTTGCAGTGTGCGGCGTATGGTCTGAGCACTGACAAGCTGACCTTCTACTTCTGTAACCTTTAAAGCAATGCTGGCAGCACTCACACATTTTTTTGAAGCCAGGTTCTACACCTGATGCACAGAACCTTATTGATCAACCCTTACAAAGCCAATTCCGAATGAAACCCATCGTCAACTCTGTTTCAGGGTGTTACTGAACCTCTAATAGCCTTGGCCATCTTGGAGAGCAACAATTCTAATTCTCAAATGCTCAGAGAGTTCTTTGCCATGAGATGCCATGTTGAACATCCAGTGGTCAGTATGAGAGTAACTGTACTCAAAGCATCTAATTTTAACTGCTCTAATACAAGATACACAAGTTTGTATCCCTAGTTTGTCCCTTGAGAAGATATACTAAAATGGTTGCTGGGTATACTCACTTTTTGTGAGATACTATAACTGTCATAATGTACTGTTAAACCGCTCTGTCTTTTCAATGCAGTGTGTTGTCAGTGACATCAATAAGGCTTGGTCATTGTGAGGACTGAGTGGTTTGCCAGGACATTGTAGTGAAACAATAGGCATTTTAGTTACACCAAACATGAACCAGATAACACACTGCATTGTGAGGACTGAGTGGTTTGCCAGAACATTGTAGTGAAACCATAGGCTATACCATAAGTGTAGCATATGCATGTGAGTGCTTGATGCTTTATATTAAAGATTTAAAAAGCTTAATAGTCCTTGAATCTGGTGTCCAAACAAGCAGCACTGCATTTAGTTTAGTTTTAAAAGAGGTCACGAACTGCCTTGTTCCTTTTGTACTGTTCTCTGAGGTCCACTTATAATATTATCAATATTTTTACATCAAAAAACATAATTTGGAAGTAATAAGCTATTTTCCGTCTTTTAGTTTCAATCTTTCTGAAAATCCTGCATCGAAGTGTACCTTGTTTGTAAACTAATCCGCAGTAAAGAATATATATGTGAAAAGATCAAAGGAATTTTTATTTCTTAGTTTATGACCCCCTTAATGTAAATTGAAATAAATAATTTTGAAAATTCATGTTTCATTTTACATATACAAAGTTGAAAGTTGATATGCTCTTAGTTGAACTGACAACGTAATATATTGTGGACAATTTTAATGCTTTAAAAAAAAGTTTGTATTTCCTTTTTCATACTTCAATTGAATTCAGTTGTTGAAAGTAAATTAACATTTTCTAACCCACTCTTCTTCCCTGCCACTGAATAGTGTCACAAACATGACTTTGTTCATACAAATGTATCATGCCTGGACAAGTGCAGAGTATGCATGGGATCGGGGGTGTCATCTTTCAAGTGGATTGGTGTCAAATGTAAAGGTCAGTTTGAGCTCATTTTGGAGGCTATGCTTGTAAGACTTGTCAAAATGTACATATCTAGCTATTGTTGTTTAAAAATAATAACACATTGATGTTAATGTATACCCTGTGTCGGTACCATTAGCGTTACCATTTTTGAGATTTGAGACACTTTGATTAGCCAATGGTAAATCTGAAAATAGTAAATCCCACCAATGAAACATGTTTGGAAAGGCATAAGCTTGTCTATGTTAGATCTCTCAGCTGACAATGCATATCAGAGAACAAGCTACATATGGAAGGTTCCCAAGATCACAGTTGCCTCCATAATTCTGAAATGGAAAAAACACTTTGAAGAGAGAGGGGTGTGTGGAGTTAATGTATTTAGGAAATGCTCTTCTATTCTAGGTCTTGCTCTAAATGAGATCCTAACTGAAATCACCATGGTCACTACACAGAGTTTTCAGGATTCTAGATTTATGGTGCTTCTGTAATGTGGCCCTTGGATGCCTGTCAATGTGACATTTTAGTTTATTTTATGTTTTTTTTTCCAGAATTTATAAAATCCTGTTTTTACTTTTTCTTATGTTGCATTGAGTATAGATTGATGGAATTAATTTGTAAATATGTGCTGCAATTTAACGACGTGAAACAGTTGATGAACGCACTGTACAGTGTACAGTATACAGTAGGTGTTTAATATCAGTGGCAAACAGGGTCCAGCTTAAACAAGATTCAAACCTCTATGGTAGCTGTCAATAGCACTACAATATACTCATCACTAGACACTGTTCAATGAGTATGTGGATGTGCTCTAAATTTTAAACAAGATCAATCCACTATTATGAGAAAAAAACCCTCCCTTATTTCTGATCTTAGTAGCAGTTTTGGCAAATTTTTATTTTAAAATTTTATGTCCTCTGTTTTGTTTTAAAAATTTGATTTCATTGTGGGTGAAAAAACCCCAATAGCATTTATGTGACTTTCTAAAAGAATTAAAAAAAAAAAATAAAAATTGATAACAGTGGTCATAAAGAGACAGCTGATAAAATGTTGTTGTATATGAAACACTGGCAGCAAGGTAATATAGCACAAAATATAGTTAATATAAATGCATTTTTGATGTTAGATTTATGTTAGTAACTGTAGAAATGTGTCATCACTGTGTATGGAAAGGATCTATAAACTAAAAACAAGCGACTATTATTGGTGGTCCATGAGCTTTCATCAAGGTACCATATTATGTCCAGAATTTGTTAGTCAACTTGCTGAGTCTGAGGCTAAAAGATTATGTGCAGTCAACCCAAGTTTTTCCATCTAATCCATTTTATCTCACTTTTTAAATTAAACGTAAATTGTTTAACAAAGAGTATTCAGTTTTATTCTGGTACTGTAAAAAAGGACAAAGTAATGATTTTGGTGCAGATATATTGATTTATTTTAACTGTCTTCTGTTTTGCAGTTTGTTCCGGTGTGTGGCATAAGTACTGTCTGAAGCAAGAGTTGCCTCATGTGCGTCAGCTTTACTTTTTTAAATACCATTTCTTTTTTTTATTATACAGAGTATTGTTTAAATATGTTTTATATTTTTAGGAGAAACATGATTTAATCTCAGAAGATGAAAATGGATCAGACGAAAACATGCAAGAAGAAGAAGATTATGTGCCAGACAGCGACTCTGAATCAGAGTCGGATACAAGTTCCACGGTTGTTCCTAGCCAGTCCCAGGGTCCTCTCTTGATGAATACTGAACGACTTCATTCTAGAACAAAAAGCACAGATGAAACCACTGATGAAACAACGGGTGAAGTAACAGAAGACAAAGCAGGTGATAATTGGAAAAATTACTGTTATGTATGCCTAAAACCTCAGTCCAAACTTGCCAGACATTTAGAGACACACAAAACGGAAGCTGAAGTGATGGAAGCTCTAAGTTACCCGAAAGGGTCAGTGAAAAGACGACGGCTTTTGGAGAAGTTGCGGAACCGTGGTAACTTTCAGCACAATGTTGAAGTTATGAAAAGTGGAACAGGGAAAATCAAATTAAAGCGAACTTCCAAGCAGTCAAAATTTATTCACTGTCTTTATTGCAAGGGAATGTTTTCGCGCAAAGAATTGTGGAGACACACTCGCAGATGCCATTTCATGCCAGAAAGAACTTCTGGTGAGTCAGTGAGGGCCAAAGGCTTGGGCTTGGCCACAGCGGCAGAGACTGTCTTCTCTGAAAGCATCAGTCAAGGAGTTTGGAAGCTTCTGGACCCTATGAGGCAGGACGATGTGACAACGGTTGTTCGTAATGACTTTGGCATTTTGCAGCTGGCACAAACCCTGTACAACAAGCACGGACATGACACTACAAAGTACGAGTATATTCGTCAGAAGTTACGCGAACTAGCTCGAGTCATGTTGATCTTGCGCACCGACTCCATACACACCATTGAGGAGGCAGTCATGCCTGGAAATTTTCTCAAAGTTGTGAAAGCTGTGAAAAAAGTGTCTGGTTTTGATGAAGAAAACCAAACTTACGCAGCACCAAGTCTTGCTCTAAAAATAGGGCATTCATTGCAGAAAATAGCCGATATAATTCATTGCCGGGCTCTAATGACGGAAAACGAAAACTTGATGAAATCCACAGAATCATTCAAGTCCCTGTACACCTCAAAGTGGTGCGAGCTTGTGTCACACACTGCGCTGAACACCCTTAGCGAGAAAAAATTCAACAAACCATTAACCTTGCCGTTCACGCAAGATGTACAGCTTCTTCACAATCACCTCCAACAGGCTGCAAAGGTTGCCTTCGACAGACTGAAGGAAGCAGCATCTCCCCAAAGTTACGCTGAGCTTGCAAAAGCCACTCTTGCTCAGGCAATCATTTTTAATCGAAGACGTGCTGGGGAAGTGTCCAAAATGCGTTTAAAAAACTTCACTGAAAGGGACACAAGCCCACTCCATGATGATGTGTCCTTGGGATTAACCAAGTTTGAAAAGAAGCTCTGTAAACACTTTAGCCGAGTGGAAATAAGAGGCAAGCGTGGACGGAAAGTTGCAGTTCTCTTAACGCCAGACATGGTGGAATCTTTGAATCTGCTCGTCAACAACAGAATGAAATGTGGTGTACAGGATACCAATGTCTTTCTCTTCGCTAGACCGCAATGTTCCAGTTACTACAGGGGTCAAGACAGCTTGAGACTCCATGCAGAAAAGTGTGGAGCCAAAAAAACGGAATATCTTCGCTCAACCCAACTTAGGAAACATGTTGCAACCCTTTCCCAAGTATTGAACCTCAAAGACAATGAACTCGATCAAGTAGCTGACTTCCTTGGACATGATATACGTGTCCACCGTGATCACTACAGACTTCCTGAGGCAACAATTCAGCTTGCAAAAATCTCCAAACTACTTTTGGTGATGGACAAAGGTTGTCTTGGCAGCATCCAGGGAAAGTCACTTGATGACATCCAAATCGAAGGTCTGCTAAAAAAAATTCCAATACCAGACCCAAAACTTTCATACAAGAGTATTGCATTCTGATTAAATTTATAAACTTGGTATGATTTCAGATGAGATCCAGTTAACTGATACTGAGGATGACGCGGATGGTGAATCTGCTTGTGCCAGTGCATTAAGCAAACCAGAAGAGATTTCAGCATCAACATCAGAAGCCTGTCTGGATGGAGGTAATTATAATGCATTTCCTTATCTGCCTTAAAAATAAGGTAGCGGTAGTAACCTTTAAAGTGCAACTTGACTTCTATAGAGAACACACACAGACTGTTAAGAACTGTTAATTAGCGATACTGCATATTCGTGGCAATATCAACACACAAATGTGATCTGTATTAAAATACTAATAAATTAATGAGTGAGTCTTAACCCTAAAAGTTTAAAAGTCTACACATCTGTGCATTAAGATAATTTAGATTATTAAGTTAAGTCTATATTTTGGTAATTTACTTTTTATTACTTAATAAAAAAAAAAAGAAATAACAATATATCTGGTGTTTGTTACAAGTTTTATTAATGACAAATGTAATGCAAATTTGTTTAAAAATTTTTAATGGCTTCCACTTTGGTGATAATCTGTAGTGTGTACTGTGAAGTTTCATCATAGTTTATTTTTAGCAATCAACATAATTTAACTTCATAGAAACTGCATTTAAAGTTATAATTTTTGGATGTTCACACTTTTGGACTTTTTCATACACATAGGCTTTTGTGTATGCCTTATTAATTAGTTTAGTTTCAGATGTTTAGCTTTTGTTGTGTTGTTATTTTTTTTTTAGCACAAATGTCACCCACACTGAACTTTTTTATAGTATTGTAGCATAGCAAAAAGTTAATATGCAAGGCATGTGGAGACCAAAAAAAGATGCATGAATGCAAGCCAGAATTTGTACACAGGTTGCTGTGAGTGTAGTTACATTTTATATAATATAATATTTCATAATATTAACTGTGAGGCTGTTGCCACCCATAAAAAGCCAATTCATTTGCGATTGCTATAAAATGTTGGTCAGTCTTTCTTATTGTAACGGTGGGAGTGAGACAAGAGACGAGCGGATCCATTTGCACACTTTTATTATATGGACGAGACATAGACATGGTCAAAGGCAGGCAGGGTCAAACAACAGCAGACAGGTGTATGGGCAGCGAGACAAGAGTAATCCGTGACAGGCGAGGGTCAATCCAACGGCGAACGTAATCCGTAAAGGGCTAGGCAGGAGAATGGTCAGACAGGCGAGAGATCAAAACGAGAGAAGACAAAACAAAAAGGAACTAGACACAGGATAAACAGAGAACGCTTTGAATGATAGCAAACACTAAACAATTCAATACTCGGCGAGGAGTGACAGGAAGACCGGGGTATTTATACTGTCTCTGATTGGACGGGGGGAAGTGCAATGGCTGATGGGGAGTGTAGTCCGGGGTGTAGTGTGGCAGTCCGTGCGTGACAAAAACGCGAGAGCGACGTCTGGTGGTGAGCGGTCCGCAGCTCACCGACCAGATCATAACATAGCCCCCCCCCCCCAAAGAGCGGCTTCCAGACGCTCCAAACAAACCACAGTCCAAGGGAGCGGTGGGGCGGGGGTTAGACAGAGCAAGGGCCGGAGGGCCAGGTCCCTGCGGAGGACCCGGTGATTGAGGCACGACCGGCAGGGCAGGAGCCCTCCAGGGCGGAGCCGGAGGCGGAGCAGGCAATGCAAGAGCCCTCCAGGGCGGAGCCGGAGGCAGAGCCAGCGACACTAGAGCCCTCCAGGGCGGAGCAGGAGGCTGAGCAGGAGGTGCAGCAGCCCTCTGGGGCGGAGTAGGAGGTGCAGCAGCCCTGCGGGGCGGAACAGGAATCCGCATCATGCTCTGGGACCTGGGGAGAGCAGGGACAGAGGAGGCAGACAGAATAGAGGGAGAAGGCGCAGCAGCCCTCCGGGGCGGAACAGGAGGAGCAGCAGCCCTCCGGGGTGGAACAGGAGGCGGAGCAGGAGGCAGAGCAGGAGGTGCCGCAGCCCTCCGGGGCGGAATAGGAGGCGCAGCAGACCTCCGGGGCGGAACAGGAGGCCGCGTCACAGTCTGGAACCTGGGGTAAGCAGAGACAGAGAAGCCAGACAGAACAAAGGGAGAAGCAGAGAGTTTAGTGGTTAACGCCCCCTCCATAAGAGGTTCTACAGCTGGCGCCGACACCTCTGGAGGCATTGGCGCAGCTTCTCTGACGGGGAAGGCCTCTGGAGCAGACTTGAGACCAGACGGGGCCTCTGGAGCAGGCTTGTAATCAGACGAGAGCTCAGAGGCTGACCTGTGAACAGGCGTGACCTCAGGAGCTGACTTGGGAGCAGGCATGACCTCAGGAGCACAGTGTGCAGCCCACACACACCACATGGCCACTGCCATTAAGGGAAGAGCAGCAGCGATAACATCACTTGGCTTGTGAAGATCTGCTGTAACGTGACTTGACTCAGGAACAACATGGCTTGACTCGTGGAGCACAGCGGTGACTGGGCTTGACTCGTGGAGCACAGCGGTGACTGGGCTTGACTCGTAGAAAACAGCTGTATCTTGGCTTGACTCGTAGAAAACAGCTGTATCTTGGCTTGACTCATGGGGAACAACAGCTGTATCTTGGCTTAATTCATGGAGAACAGTAGCTTTTGCTTGACATGACTCTGTAACAGTAGCTGTAATCTTAGCTGCCCTTACAGCCATTAGGGGTGAGTCCAGTACGTGGGCCATCATGAGACGTGGCTTGGAAACAGCAATTATTTTGTGGATTGGCTCTGGAATGGCGGCCATCTTGTGAACAGGTTTGGGGATGGCGGCCATCTTTGCGACAGGCTCTGGCGTGGCGGCCATCTTTGCGACAGGCTCTGGCGTGGCGGCCATCTTGTGCATTGGCTCTGGCTCAGGATTGATGGCTGTAATTTGACTTGAGACAGAAGCAACAGCTGTAATTTGACTTGACATAGTAACAACAGTTCTGACTTGACTTGACACAGGAAACACAGTTTTGACTTGACTTGCCTTAAGAAGAGCAGCTCTGACTTGACTTGGTGCAGGAAACACAGCTCCAGCTTGATTTGGCTCTGGTATGGCAGCTGTGACGTGACGGAGCTCTGTTTTCGCCGCCATCTTGTGAACGGGCTCCGCCGTCGCCGCCATTGTGTGAGCGAGCTCCGACACCGCTGCCATTTCTCGAGCGATCCAGGCGGCTAACGTGTTCGTGGCATCGCGCTCCGGCACGGCCGCCATTCTGTGAGTGGGGTGCGCGGCCGCCGTTACCGTGTTGTCGCGTTCCTCCTCCGTGACCCCCACAGTAAACGACGAGCCCATACACAACAATGCAAAGTCCATAAACTCCGCGAGTGATGATAGCGGACCCTCGCGTCTGAGTTTCGTCTTCAAAGGCACATTTATACCGTCACAAAAAATCTCACATAAAATACAGTCCGGGAGGGAGGAATGATTAGCTATGGCCAGAAACTCACGGGTATATTGCTCGAGTGTGTGTGGTCCTTGTTTGATTCTGAATAACATTCTGTCTGTGTCCATATCTGTCGATTGTCCGGGGTTGAAGTTGCTGGATCCTGTTGTGGCCGAGTATTCTGTAACGGTGGGAGTGAGACGAGAGACGAGCGGATCCATTTGCACACTTTTATTATATGGACGAGACATAGACATGGTCAAAGGCAGGCAGGGTCGAACAACAGCAGACAGGTGTATGGGCACCGAGACAAGAGTAATCCGTGACAGGCGAGGGTCAATCCAACGGCGAACGTAATCCGTAAAGGGCTAGGCAGGAGAATGGTCAGACAGGCGAGAGATCAAAACGAGAGAAGACAAAACAAAAAGGAACTAGACACAGGATAAACAGAGAACGCTTTGAATGATAGCAAACACTAAACAATTCAATACTCGGCGAGGAGTGACAGGAAGACCGGGGTATTTATACTGTCTCTGATTGGACGGGGGGAAGTGCAATGGCTGATGGGGAGTGTAGTCCGGGGTGTAGTGTGGCAGTCCGTGCGTGACAAAAACGCGAGAGCGACGTCTGGTGGTGAGCGATCCGCAGCTCACCGACCAGATCATAACACTTATATGTACATTTGAATGTAACAATGATGATTTTTATTAGTGACTATTTTATACAAATTTAATAAATGACAACAATAAAAGTAATAATTACATATTACATATTAAAGGGATAGTTCACCCAAACATTTAAATTCGGTGTTTATCTGCTTACCCCCAGGGCATTCAAGATGTAGGTGACTTTGTTTCTTCAGTGAAACACAAAGATTTTTAACTCAAACCGTTGCAGTCTGTCAGTCATATTGTGGTGCGGTCAGTGACTGATCGGGAGGCGTGGGATCCATTTGCGACATCTTTAATACAAATCTCGGAGTCGTACAGGCAGAGTAGCAATCACCAGCAAACAGTGCAATAGGGGTAGTCCAGAGAATAACGATAGTCCAGGCAGAAGGTCGGGGCAGGCAGCAAGGAGTCAAAACACGATATAAACAATCCAATCGGCAACAGAAAAACACCAGAAATGAAAACGCTCAGGATGATAGTCGAACTAACCAAACTTTGCGGTGAGCCCTGCCGGCCGGCGTCCTAAAATGCCCGACGGAGGGGAAGTGCCCCGAAGGGACCCGGAACCGGAAGTGGGGGAGTCCCAGGTACGAATTGTGGGAAATGTAGTGAGTCAGTACTCCGGTGAGGGTTCCCGCTGACGGCGGTTAGAGGGAGCCACAGAGACCGCTCCGGTGACACATATAATGGCAGTCAATGGGCAACAAATCTTTAACAGCAAAAAAAAACATAAACAGACAAAACCAAATTAAACCCTGTGGTTTGTGACAATACATTAAGGTCTTAAGACACAAAAGGAAAAGTTTGTGCAAGACACCGAACAGTATTTATATCATTATTTACCTCTGATCCACTGCAACGTTCAACTGTCCTGAGCACGTTCACTCAGCCGACGCACAACGCGTCAATGACCCGGAATGACAATAAAGTACTTGAACTTAAAGCGATCTTTTGCTCATATACGTCACTCATTGTTTACATGTTTTAGTTTATTTTAGTTTACACGATGACACATCACGCACAGGCTGTTGTGAACGTGCTTCATACAGCTGAACATTCCAGTGGATCTGAGGTACATAATGATATAAATACTGTTCAGTTTCTTGCACAAACCCATCGTTATGTGTCTTAACACATCAATGTATCGTCACAAGCTGCAGGGTTTAATTTGGTTTTGTCTGTGTATGTTTTCTTTTTTAACTCTCAAAGATTTGGTAAGCATTGACTGCCATTATATGGCTGACAGACTGCAATGGTTTGAGTTAAAAATATTTGTGTTTTACTGAAGAAACAAAGTAACCTACATCTTGGATGCCCTGGGGGTAAGCAGATAAACATCAAATTTCCTTTTTTTTGGTGAACTATCCCTTTAAACAGACAAATGCTTTATTAACACATATTCTTACTGTAGTTCATGATTAATTCAGGTAGTTATAAAACGTTTAGTAGTTGTCAGTTATCTATTTTTGTAAGCTTATCTAAAGTGAAGACCATCTATACCTCGTAAAACTTTTACAAAGCAGAGTTAAAGGCTCAAGATGCGAAAAACATAACTGTGCAACTGTTCACTTGTTATAAAATGAAAAATAAACCTCTGCAATGTCACAGAAAATTAAAAATTCTGTCAAAAATATAACTTAGCAGTAAATATATAAAAATATACAAAAATATAACTTAGCAGTAACATGAACCTAAGCCTCTGAAATCTAATTTAAAAAAATGTATAGTTTGTTATATATATATATATATATATATATATATACAGTATTTGATTTTCTGTTTCAGGTAATTGTGAGTCTTTGGTTTGAAATGTAGAATTTATTTGAAATTTACCACACTTGGCACATCTTTGTGACTCACTGTTTGCAATTAATTTTAACTCAGCCGTGAAACTGATACAAGAAAACTTTCTTACTACAGGAAAATATCTTGCTTATTTTTTTCATTTTTTGTTGCTCATTTTGTTGCAGAGGTTTGTTTTTCATTTTATAAAAAAGTTTACAGTTAAATTTTTTGCATCTTCATATATATATATTGTTTGTTCCCCTTCAGTCATTTCACTACGATGTTACATATGTGAACTCGCCTGAGAGACCAATCATCTCTGAGCCTTATTCAAAAGGCCAGTGAACATTGGCGAGTGGTATTTGCATGCCAAGCCACTCCCCCGTACATATGGGTATATAAGATGGCGGCACGCACCACTCATTCAGATTTTCTAGGTTACGTAGGTAACCCTCGTTCCCTGAAGGAGGGAACGGAGACGTTACATCCCCTGCCACGACCCTGAAGTTGTGCTGATGCCGGGCTACGGCTCGGCTCCTCAGCGAAAACCTGAATGACTGGCTGCATGTCGCCATCTTATATATTCGTATGTACGGGGGAGTGGCTTGGCATGCAAATACCACTCGCCAATGTTCATTGGCCTTTTGAATAAGGCTCAGAGATGATTGGTCTCTCAGGCGAGTTCACATATGTAACGTCTCCGTTCCCTCCTTCAGGGAACGAGGGTTTCCTACATAACCTAGACGTTTCCTTTTTCTCTTTATAAGATAACCAAGCCTTAAAATCTTTTTTGTAAAAGCTTTACAAGGTATAAATAGTCTTTACTTTAGATGAGCTCACAAAAACAGTTAACTGACAACTACTAAATGTTTTATAACTACCTGAATTAATCATGAATTGCATTAGGAATATGTGTAAATAAAGGATTTAACCCACTATTCCTATATTTCTAAATAATGTGTATAAATGTACATTTAAATAGTTGATTGGTAACACTTTATTTTAAGGGTCCAGAATAATGCATAGTTAAGCATTAATTAACGGTTAATTTGTTTACAGTTAAGCATTAGTTAAGCACAAACACACTAGTAATTAATGATTAATTTAACATTTTAAGGTTCCAAATTATGTATTAGTTAAGTATTAATAAACTAGTAATTCATAATTAACTTGTTCACAATTATGCATCAGATAAGCATAAACACATACATAAATAATGATTAACTGAACATATAGTAAGGGCATATTAGCCATTATTTACAAATTATTAAACTTTTAAAGACACATAAATAAGCAAAAATAAATAACAAAAATAAGCTAGTAATTAATAAATAACTGAATGTACAGTAAATACATGTTAGCCATTATTTACAACTTAATAAGCTATTATTATTTTTATATTTTTTGTAGTGATGTAAATATATCTGTGATTTACCATCTATTAATAAGCTAGTAATTATGTTTAATTACTGCTGGTTTGCAATTATATATGGCTAAAATAGTGTAATAAAGACTATTTGATGAATCAGGTTCTACAGTTCTAAAGTGAAAGTTATATCCACATTAATTATGGCACTTATTAAGTGATATTCAAGTTTATTTACCAGAATAAGCCAATAATTAAGGCTAAACTGCCATTAATACAGTACTAATAAAGCCAATTTGACCCCCTATTCTGAAGTGAAAGTTATATCCACATTAATTATGGCACTTATTAAGTGATATTTAAGTTTATTTACCAGAATAAGCCATAAATTCAACCTGGTCTCATTGTTTATATGTAGGTATTTATATGTAACATTTAGGGACATAACGTACATTTTTGTAAGTTTTTCTTGATGCTAAAACATACAATTTAGACGTATTTCAACGTTTAAAACGCACAGATAGCTACGTATTTTTATTTTTTTTTGTTAAAAAACGTAAAATATTTACGTATCTTTTATTTCATTAAAATAAAACGTAACTGACCAAAATATGCAGGGAAATTGCCATTTTAGTAAGAATTTTGAATGAAAATATATTTTTTATAGTCGCTAATCCCACTACTACCTCTAAACCTAGTGTTAACCATAACTCTCTCTGTACAGTAATAAAGAAAACAAAACATGACAGTGCAATCACAATCATTGATTTATTACAAAACTATCAACAGCCGTACCAAAAAGTAATCCAAATGACGATGCATTTGGAGCCGCAGTCCTCTCTGGCAGAATACAATAGGTTTGTTTGAGGTGCTGGGCAGATTTTAAAATGATAATCGCTGAAAATATTATCCAGATTATTGTCTTGATCCACTCCGTGAATGCGCCCGCGCATTATTCAAACACATCTCACCAGAAACACGTCATGTCGTAATCTGTGACGAAGGCAGGCGAGAGCCAATGAGCGTTCGTTTTTCCTGTCGTAAAACCTGTCGTTTCTTAATGCGGCAATATTTTTAATTTGGAAAATGCACTTCAGCGCGGGTTATAGCTGTTGCTGCTGGACTCGCTGTTCGGGATGGAGATGAAGGTCGCCGGATAAAAGCTTGAATTTGGGTCTGTTCCTCGCAATCGTATGGATTCTAAAGAGATCTGGATTACAGCGCAGAAATAAAATCTTTTCATTTTGTAATTATGATGCGTGTTCAGTATATTTTATGGTTCTATTGTTAGTCGCAGCATGTCAGAGAAAACGCCTTTTGTGTCCCACTAGGCATAAGAACGAAGTTAATATTACATGAATGCTTAAACGATTGAAGAAATGTATTTGGTTTAAAGTGTAGGCTCGCTTAACATTATATAGACATTCTTGGAAACAAGCTGGTAGCAGAAATCACACAGAACAGTATGAACAGTATGTTATAATTTCATATAAAGTAAACGATTCAACTAAGTTATTTAATAAAGCAATTGTTATGACAGTTAATAACAACAATAATAATGAAATTAATGCAGCGATTTCAGTATTCATAAGGATTTGTTTTTAGGTGTTGTCAAAATGTGCATATTGTACGTTAAAATGCCAACAATATGTATGTATTTGTACGTATAGATGCTGTAAATACGTCAGTATTGTACGTTTTAGTGCCTGGAAACGTAAGTTGATGTACGTTTTGTAGAACCACATTTTACGTAAAATACATACGAATTATCATGAGATCACGTATCATATCACGCAATTAAATCACTTATTGCACTTATTATTATTATGGCACATTAATTATGGCACCATTATTTAATGGCAGTTTAGCCTTAATTATTGGCTTATTCTGGTAAATAAACTTGAATATCACTTAAGTGCCATAATTAATGTGGATATAACTTTAACATTAGAACTGTAGAACCTGATGCATCAAATAGTCTTTATTACACTATTTTAGCCATATATAATTGCAAATCAGCAGTAATTAAACATAATTACTAGTTTATTATTTGGTTAACTTAATAGATGGTAAATCACAGAAATATATTTACATCACTACAAAAAATATAAAAATAATAATAGCTTATTAAGTTGTAAATAATGGCTAACATGTATTTACTGTACATTCAGTTATTTATTAATTACTAGCTTATTTTTGTTATTTATTTTTGCTTACTTATGTGTTTTTAAACTTTTAATAATTTGTAAATAATGGCTAATATGCCCTTACTATATGTTCAGTTAATCATTATTTATGAATGTGTTCATGCTTATCTGATGCATAATTGTGAACAAGTTAATTATGAATTACTAGTTTATTAATACTTAACTAATACATCATTTAAAATCATAAAATGATAAATTAATCATTAATTGCTAGTGTGTTTGTGCTTAACTAATGCTTAACTGTGAACAAATTAACCGTTTATTAATGCTTAACTAATGCATTATTCTGGACCCTTAAAATAAAGTGTTACCAGTTGGTTTAATAATTTACTTACACTTTCTCCCTGATCAGTAACACTTTATAATAACTACACACTATGAGTCATTAGTTAAGCATTGTTAAATAGTTAATTAATAATTTATAAAGCATTTTTCCTACATTAATAGACATTTGTAAGCAGTTTATAAATACAGCTATAAATGCTTTATTCTTGTTTTATAAGCATCTGAGCAATTCCAGCGTTACGGACGTGACATTTGCAGTCAAAACCTGAAATATAAATTCTTCTAAATTATGCTTATTACCAGTATATTGAACCATCTCTTTATATTTTTCTAAACCCCTTAAAAGAGAGTCCAGACATCAGAAAAGTATCGGTCTATAAACCTGTTTTATATTTGAAATGAGGGAAAAACACATGCGTTACGGACGTGACAAAAAAAGACACGAGTTTCTGGGAGACAATATATTTTGTAAACTTTCTGCAGTTTTGTAAAATTGCAATGCAAAAACTAGAAGCAACAATATCTGCCGAATGTAGAAGGGTTGGCTATTTACAAAGCATGAAATGTTAATTTGATTTATATTTTCGTTTTTGTGTTCCACACGAAAAATCACTGTTACGGACGTGACATCTCTCCGTTAAGGACGTGACCGATCTGAAAAGCGGAATTGATTCGACTATAAAAACGCCTATAAAAATACTTTCAAAACTATAATAGAGCTGTTTAGTGGGTATTTAATAGGGGTGCCCCACGCTAATGATTTTTCTAGTTAACTAGTCGTTCGTTTAGGCCATTAGGCTATTCAACTAATCGCGCATTTATATTAAATCAATAGGCCTACAAATAATTTATAATAACCTTTAATATATTTTGCGCTCAAGCACACGTATAAAGTTTGCCTCAACGCACAGGCAAAAGTAGCCTTATGATTATTAATGTATAGAAAAAGCAGATATTTTTATTATTAATAAACTAATGTTTTTCTGTCGGCTGAAGATAAAACTCACAGTGCTAACTCTCATCTCCACAGTATCCTACTCGTTGCGCCTTTAGAGAGAAATGCGATTCAGACATAATCAGGAAGTATTTAATTTTGCTTGTTTGTTTGTTTGTTTAAAAGCAGACATTTCGAGTTTTCTGTAGATATATTTTTGACACATGCTGAGTTTTGGTTCTTTTTGGAGACGCGCTCCAGTTCAGAGACGGCAGTAAGCACATCCTGTTTGTTTTCATTATTTTACAATAGCAGAACGTTTATTGTGAATTTACATACATAAAGTCAGTTTCGAATTGATTTTAAGTTGCTTCATTATCAGGAAAAAAATGCAAGTAATCGCGCAGGCGCCCCCTTTCATGCGCACTGATATTCCGCACAAACACGGGCCAAAAATATAGCGCATGTATAGCCTAAAGGTTAATGCTAAAGTTTGGAATACACATTAAAATAAATCCTCACCAGTCTACATCCCAGGCAGGTACAGTTATAACCTATACATTGAAGGCTGACGTTCATTTAACTGACCAATTGCGTTCAAAATCATAGATCATCAAGATCATGGTCGCTAGGCCATTTTTAGCCCCCCTAAAATGACTGCTCAGCCTCCCTAAAATTTTGCGATTAGCTCCATAAACTGTACACGAATTCGTGATCGTCTCAGTCCCTTTTATATTTCATAAGAAAGTTGCAGCAAACATTGATCGGCTCCTCCTGTCTTTCAGCGCGTTGTTCTTTTTCAGTCCGCAGACCGCGGCGGCGCAGAGTAAGGAAAAGAGGACAAGGTGTGTCCTACAACCCAAATAGGGTTGTACTAGAAATATATATAATACCCTCATTAACCCCCCCGCCCCCCCTCCCCAAAATTAAAAATTAAAATCCTAAAATCGCCTAACCCTGATCGAAATTAAACGATTGCCGCTGAAAAAAAAAATGCTTTTAATGTAATATATATAATTAATATATAACAGGCCTAGGAGAGCGCGGGGCACGACCTAACACTTCCTAAATTTGTCAGTTTGTGTAAATCCACGTGGGGTTCGGAGTATAATTTTTATCCACGTCGGGCACGGGCTCGATTTCAATTTTCCTTTTTGTGTTTTAGAGGAAAATAAAAAAAAATGAATAAAGCGAAATTTATAACACTATGGAAAAGTTTTCAGAGTCCTTGAGGTAGGTTAGTAGCCTATTTGATTTCGTTTTGAATTGGTTTGCTAAAAGTAGGCAAGCTTTCTTTAGATTTATTTCTTATGTATTTAAGGCACCCCAATTTTAAGTTTGTTTCATTATCGGAAAAAAATGCAAGTGATCACACGAGCGCCTCCCTGTCATGCTTAAGCATTAATTCGTTTCCGAACAAACATTTAAATATGGATAATAGCTTTGAGCACATTTATATTAGGTTAACACTAGAGTGTGGGATCCGCATTAGTATAACCTGCAAATTGAAGGCTGTATAATAATGGGCTGATGTCGATGCCGCTCCAATTCGTTGTTGTTGTTGAAACTTGTTTCAATGACTCTCATAAACCTGTTTTAATAAATCGCTAATGCATTAAATAATAAAGATATCAAACAGGATAAGTTACTGAATATTGTACACACATAAATATTTATAAAATGCTAGACTGCGAATAAGACAGTTTCACATTTTGCAACTGCATCTGCATAACATAGTGAATACAAAATAACACCAAACAAGATTTGTAATGAAGAAAAAATATTTAGACAAATAAGAATCATAGGCGGAGTTTAGGGGGAGCTGAGGTTATTTTGTATTCACTATGTTATGCAGATGCAGTTGCAAAATGTGAAACTGCCCCCCCCAGACCAGAGCCTGGTTTTCATGATTTTGTCTGAGCTATGAAAAGTTAAAGAATTAATATTTTCTCACATTCACATTTTATTTGTATTGTCTTATTATTTTTAGTGGATAGAATAAGTACGTTTTAGGGTAAATTAATTTCAATTTATGTCCCATATCCTCGCGAGTCGCGACTCATGAACTTGTGACAGAGAGGACTCTCTTTTCGTTATTTTCCGGCTTTAGCAAGTTAACTGTTCGGCTACATCAGAAACAAGTTTCTCAGTTATGAGAAGAATAGGACACTGACTCCGATCTTCAATGGCACAGGACAGATTCTCAAAACTTTCTCTACTTCACAAAGAGAATGATTTGACTGATTTTTTTTAGAACAGATAGTAGAAGAAATATATAGCTAATCTATGCAATTAGGTAAAAAAAAAGATCAGGCTTCTCTGCTAGGGATGTGATGGTGACAGTTGCATGATACTTTGTCTTTTAGTGGCGATTTGGCATCAAGCAATTATATCGTGCACATTTTACTTTCACTTTTAAATTAGCGGCAATTCGGCATCAACTGATTAAATGCAATTCAAGCAACAAGTTAATACAACGTTACACTAACTTAGCCTATAAATTAATCATATAACTTTTGTTAACAAAACAAATAAAAATAGCTTACACTATGCTATATGCGTTTTGTTTCTAAACTAAATCGTTCAGTTTTATTGGTAGTGTCTGTTCTCTAACTAAACTAAATGATTTTTATTACTATAAAAACTCCAAACGATGGTGGGGGTCGTTAAAATATATAATATATAATTACTCTTTGTACATCTCTTGCGCGTCACGTTCAGCAGCATGGGCGCCGTACATGCAAATCTTGCTCTCTACATAAATGAAGCACACAGCGACACAAGTTATGTGAAACACATAAAAGTTTTAAAGACGACATGATGACATAAACATTATGACATTTGAAATAGTTTTGGCGATTTGTCCTTCAGTCCGTCTGTGCATTTCTGACCCGCACAGCAGATGCAGTCTTAGCTAAAACACGGAGAATGAGAATGTTATCGCTGAGAATGCAATTTCTAAAATGTTAGAATTAATTAATTTCTAAAATGTTATAACACATAAAGCCTAAAACAGATCACAGCAGTCTAGACCTACACAGTATAGGCTATCAATCATCAGCAACTTCGTAAACATGCGTGCCGGTATAAGATTTATTATGAAGCCTCCGTGACTGTCACGTCCGTAACGCATTATATGACTGATAAGAGCAAAGAATAGAGATGAGCTGTTGGTCATAATTAGCATGGCCATAAGTTGGCTTTGTACAGAAAGTTTCAAGTTAATTGCATTAATAATTACTATATGATATAAACGTAATCTTTAAAATGTTACGGACGTGACACAGCGCTGAAGCGTCCAGACGTCATAAATCAAGCCCTTATAAATCCAAAACTCATCACTGTTTAGACAAAGTGAGTTTATTTACTTTTCAGACAGGCCTCCATCTTTATACAAAATACTTACTGTTGACATCAATTAAATAATGGGCAGTCTTTGATCTTTCATTTGAAAACATGAAATACCGTCGAATAAAAATGTAATTTTAGTTTTAGGCGCACCCCTTATATGTGGTGCACTCAAAAAAATATTTCAACATACAAAATTTCCATGCATTTAGATTACATAGTTTTAACTTAAACAAATCAAGTAAACTTAATGTGATTCAAATGCATCAGTCTTACGTAAATGAAACAGGTAAAGTTGATGTAACATTTCCCAGTGTTAAACAAACCCTGCTCAGTGTTCATGTGTTTCCACACTACAGAGTGTTCAAGTAGCATTGACACAGTGTTGGAGTTAAGGAGATCATTATGTCATGATTGACCAATAATGATGAACACCTGCTGTTTACAAGCAGAATCACAGAAGGAAAGAGAAACACAAGAATCAGACACAGCCAAAGAGAAAATGAACTTAAATAAATTTAATAGACATTAAATCTCTGATTAAACAACTTCACAAACAACATTACAGATTGACTTGATTTCTGTAATATATCCACTAATATTATTTGAGAACATCTAAACAGAGGTTTAGATGTTTTATTTTAAAAAAAAAAATGTTTCATTTGACCTCACCATCATGGCGAACAAGGTTTACTTTAGTTGGGCTCTGGACCCTTGACTTTCTTAGTTTAGTTTTTTTGTTCTTTGGTTGTTGTAATTGTGTTTGCCAAGCACATTTGTTACAGCGCAAAAAAAAAAAAAAACACTGTTGTTAAGTGTTTTTGGTTAACTATTTTTTTTTGTTGCAATCATCATCCAGTGGCCTGATTTGCTGATATTGTTCAGTGGTTTTCCTGTTAGTTTCATGATATTTACAGTAGTTGTGTGAGCTGTTACTATTACTACTTTAAGATCTCCAGTATTACTTACACACACACACACACATCAAGATTCAGCATATGAATCTCAACAATGGTGACATTCAACAGCTGCATGCTGGGAGTCATGGGTGAGTTTTATAATCTGCTGTTACCCAGCATGCAACTGTTGAATGTCACCATTGTTGAGATTCAAATGCTGATTCTTGATGTCTGTGTGTGTCAAACTGATGCTGTAGATTTCAAGGTTTAGTGTATAAAATGAACATCCATAATAGTTCATACACCTGTTGTAAACATTATGAAAATAATAGACTAACCGCTGCATGACATCAGTGCATCATGCCACTTGATGATAATGATTTAACAAACAACAAAAATTAACCAAAAACACCTAATCAGATTTCTTTTTGGCCTTTTAATTTTGCTATAATAAATGTGCTTCATACACATAATTACAGCAGCCAAAAAAAATGAACATAAAAAAATCAAAAGTCAAGAGCCCAACTAAAGTAAACCCTGTTCGCCATGATGGTGAGGTCAATTGAAACAAACAAAAATAAAAAAATAAAACATCTAAACCTCTGTTTAGACGTTCTGAAATAAAATTTGTGGATATATGACAGAAATCAAGTCAAACTGTAATGTTGTTTGTGGAGTTGTTTAATCAGAGATTTAATGTCTTTATTTATTTAAGTTAATTTTCTCTTTGGCTGTGTCTGATTCCTGTGTTTCTCTTTCCTTCTGTGATTCTGCTTGTAAACAGCAGGTGTTCATCATTATTGGTCAATCATGACATAATGATCTCCTTAACTCCAACACTGTGTCAATGCTACTTGAACACTCTGTAGTGTGGAAACACATGAACACTGAGCAGGGTTTGTTTAACACTGGGAAATATTACATCAACTTTACCTGATTCATTTACGTAAGACTGATGCATTTGAATCACATTAAGTTTAATTGATTTGTTTAAGTTAAAACTATGTAATCTAAATGCATGGAAATTTTGTATGTTGAAATATTTTTTTGAGTGTGGATAAACATAGCGATTTCCTTCAAATTTCTATTAAAGCACATCAGTACAGTAAAATACAGACCTAAATGCACAAGTTAAAAAGGTTTTTATTCTTTTGGTAAAAATTTAGTTTTTTGATGGTAAGGTTGACATGGTTGCATGGAATTGCTGATCTGTATAATATGCTTAATAATTGTATTTTCATACTTTATTAAGGATCAGTGAATCATTTCTAAATTAAGCATTACATTATTTACAAACCGGTTAGTTAGTAGTTGTAAGTTGTTCATGAGATCATTTAGAAAGTGTTAAAAAACATTTACTAGCTGTCAGTTAATGGTTTTTGTGAGCTCATCTGAAGTGAGGACTATTTATGCCTTGTAAAGTGTTTACAAATGAGATATAAAGGCTCATTTATCTTCTAAACAGAAAAAGGAAAACACAACACATGAAATGGACCATAGAAATATTTATTTCAAGATGCAAAAGAAATGAAACCGTATAACTGTACATATAAATGAATATAAAACAATTTGATATAATAGGATAAATAAACCTCTGCAAAAATGAAATGGTACAGCTGAACATATAAACGAAAATAAAAAGAATTGCTATAAAATTTAAAATCTCTGCAATGCCATAGAAAAATTATAATTCCTGCACACCTCCAGAAAACATAACTGTGCAGTAAAATGAAACTAGGCCTAAAAATATATAAATACATGTACAAATACATGTATAAAAATACATTCTGTAAAGTGCAAACATTGCTAAACACATTTTTTACCAGTACCAACACTGGATTATAAAATACAACAAATACATTTTTTTATAAAACAATAATGATAATATATAAAATAATATAAAAATATTTAAAAACTGACAAAACTGCTTCAGTATTAAAATATTAATATTAGAAGATATTTAACCAAAATTCATTTACAGTGCTACACTGATGTTTAAAAGTTAATAGTGAAGTAGTTTTCATATTTTTATCATAGGCCTAGTTTCATTTTACTGCACATTTATGTTTTCTGGAATAATTTTTCTATGGCATTGCAGATATTTATTTGTTATTTTATATCAATTCTTTTTATTTTCGTTTATATGTTCAGCTGTACCATTTCATTTTTGCAGAGGTTTATTTATCCTATTATATCCAATTGTTTTATATTCATTTATATGTACAGTTGTACGTTTTCATTTCTTTTGCATCTTGAAATAAATATTTCTATGGTCCATTTCCCTCTGTGTTGTGTTTTCCTTTTTCTGTTTAGAAGATAAATGAGCCTTTAAATCTCATTTGTAAACACTTTACAAGGCATAAATAGTCCTCACTTTAGATGAGCTTACAAAACCATTAACTGACAGCTAGTAAATGTTTTTTAACTGCCTAAATTAATTATGAGTTACAGTAGGAATATGTGTTATTAAAGCATTTACTAACACTTTCTAAATGATCTCCTGAACCACTTAAAACTACTAACTTACCGGTTTGTAAATAATGTAATGCTTAATTTAGAACTTCAAAGTACCGTGGGACCTATTAGAGAGCAGACGACTCTGCATGCTTTTGAATCACTCCCGCAGTACATACACTGATCGGTCTTTGCAGCGCAGTTCAAATCCAACGAGCCTAATGGTTCACCCAATTCATTCAAAATGTGGAATAAGATATTACATTTAGGTGTGTGTTGCTCAGAGACTATGGAGGACAAGAAATGACTTAAGTTAAAAATAAATGAATAAATACATAAATGAATAAATGTAGAAATACATGAATAATTGTTGAAATAAATAGTTAGATGTGGAAATAAATAAATGCAGATATAAATACATTTGTCAAAAGTACCATTTTTTTGTACCATTTGTGTTGTACTACATTTATTTATGCATTTCTACATTTATTTATTTCTGTATTTCTGTGTCCTTGTGTTAAGGTAGATAATAAGGTAGGCAGTCTCAATGCAGGATTGGTTAAACAGGATCGCTTTTGTTACGGCTGTACTACTGTGAATACTACTAGATATAGATCATGCACCAAGCAACTACCTTTCCGTTTTATTTGGAACGTGTAGTCGATGATTTAGTTGTATTGCTGATATGGATTTAGACCTTGAACCAGCTGTGTTTGCCAGTGTTACAGTTTAGCTGGTAGCCGTGTTATCCAGTGACCAAGTTCCTGCCTGGTCCTTCGCTCTAGATGTGATGGAATGACAGCAGCAAATTCGCTGATTCTGAAAGCAAAAACTGATGTAATATTAAGCTTTCTAATAACGGCAGACTTGCTCATTACATGATTTTTGGTATTCTTGTAAAGATTAAAAATGAAACTGATGGTAGTCCCTTGGTGCATGATCTATATCTAGTAGTATTCCCTGTAGTACAGCCGTAACGATAGCGATCCTGGTTTAACCAATCCTGCATTGAGACCGCCTACCTTATTAACATACAGAAATGCATAAATGTAAAAATAAATAAATGCATAAAATAAATGTAGTATAACACAAATGGTAAAAAAAAAATAGCACAATTAAAAATGACACTTTTGACTAATTTATGCATATCTGAATTTTATTTCTGCATGTATCGGTTTATTAATTTCTACATTTATTTATTCATTTATTTATTTTGGCATTAATTAATTAATTTATTAATGTGTTTTTACATTTATTTATGCATTTATGTATTTATTTATTTATTAATTTATACTAAAGTCATTTCTCATCCTCTATAGGAGACAAACAGTTTTACATTTTCGTTTTATCAAAATTTAGCCAAACAAACAACATTGTCTAAAATAACACTATTAACTTTAATTTATTAAACTGTTGTATAAGATCAGTATCACATTTGCACTCTAACTAGATATTCTAACTACTTTCTCTAGGCCTTATTACACAGTGAGTTGTTGCCCTGCCTGCCTCATATTTGTCATTAATCAACTGTAAGAAATTCAATTTAATTCAAGTTTTTTTGTATAGTGCTTCTCATAATGCAAATCGTTGCAAAGCAGCTGTACAGAAAATGTAGGTTTCTACAATATATTTAGTAGATTACTAGTGGTGATTACTTTGTCAAGTTGATGTACATATGGTATAGATGTATGTTAAAATCAGTAAATGATGTAATCAAACAGATGATGAACACTATTAATAGTAATTAATTAGGGCTGCACGATATTGGGAAAATACTGTATGCGATATGCAATATTGTTGTTGAATATTGCGATAACGATATTTCTTATTATTATTATCTATTTTTTAAATCATGATTATACTAAAATAAACAGGTAATAGATATTTGTCTGTCATCCGAATTAAATCTAATTCAGGCTAAAAAAACAATTTCAAGTAAGTTGCAAACACTTAGACATTAAAACACTATGAATTACTTAAAACCTCGGCAGATATTCTGATTTCTGGTTTGCTGTTACCATAGACCTGCAAACACAAAATGAATTGCTTTCAAACATTCCTTTTTATTTACATGTAACCATACACTCAAGAGCATCTTTTAAACAAAATATTTCCTTGCCTTGCCTGTTTTTTTTTTTTTTTTTAATAAAAATAAATATTATTAAACACAAATTACATAATAAAAAATACTATTAAACAAAAAGTTTACTGTTAAACTTCAAAATGTTAGGAGCATCAAAAAAATAAAATAATTAGTCGCACACAATTTCTTGTTAGTAATGGACCGATCTTGATTATTCATGGCCGATTCTGATTGCCGATATTTTACAAGCAAATGGGCTGATTCTGAAAGCCTTTTTTTATATATTTATTTTACAGCCTAAGCAAGGGACAAGAATGAATGAAAATATGAGTACATGAACAAGATGTTTATTTTCTCTATTATAGGTACAGCCATTTAAATTAGAGACAACCACTGCATTTTTAAACAATCTACAGTATAAATAACAAAAAAATAAATGACACAGTTCTTACTTACTCGTGTAGATAATAAATGCAGCCATAATCAAAGTAGGCTACGAATGATACAGAGCATGATACACAGTTATAGACAACTACAAAACTTAATATAGCCCACATATTAATAACAGCCTAGATATTTTATGTAGCCTAATTTGCAAGCATTGGGGAATTGCTCTGTAAACACGGGGTATTTAAATTGTATTTGAATGCGCGTGCATGTTTTATTTTTGGTTTCGTTTTAACGATCGTGTGAAACTCTCAGCAGCGCTGCATTCTACAATGCAAGAGATTACTTTAACAAAACCATTTGAAAGTGGGGGGACACAAACAGGATTTTGAAAAGTGTGTCTCGAGTGGAAATTATGCCCCTGCGTGAGTGCAACTCTGCCGCTGAGTTATCATTTGATGTGAATGTATGCCGCGTTGTACAGTAGCCTATATTGAGACTGAAGCCCCAAAATATTTGACAGAATGTGCGCACTGTAGCACGAAATATAGTATAGTATATAAGCCGACTGTGGAGACCTTTTAATTGTCCACAATAAAAAATCGTCATATCACACACCCCTAATTGCAATGCAGTTTGTGCAGATCCGGAACAGAGGTCAGTTCAGAGGGAAAAAAACGTCCAGTTCCTAGTTCAGCGGAGCACAGTGTCAGAGACAGAGTAATTGACGGCTAATATTTCAAATCTTCATTAAAGGTAATAATATAAAGATTAAGTTTAAATGGTTGTAATGTTGGAGAGAACAGCGAACCTGTCACTGTATCAGCTCACAGCAGTCTGTGAAAAGTTTTGTAAAGAAATGAAACCAATTAAATGTCATTTATCACAACCCTCTGCGATACCAATATCGCGTATACTGTTATTACGATAACGATAATTTTTCAATATATCGTGCAGCCCTATAATTAATAGTATTAATAGTAATGTGTTGCAATCACACTTACAGCAAAAATGTCATAGTGCTGAAACTATATTTTAATTGAGCTGTATTAATGCACATTCCCCGCCAGTTCTGTGTGAACTACGGCATGCAAAGTTTGAATTTATTTATTTATTAATATCCTGAGATAGGGATGCACCGATACCACTTTTTTCAGTACTCGCCCGATACCGATACTTTTATTTTTGGTACTTGCCGATTCCGAGTACCGATATTTTCAAATTTAAAGTAAATTTGTAAAATATTGGGTACAGAAACTAAAATAATATGTATAATGTTAGTTGGTTAACTTAATTTATCAAATATATACAGTCAAACCAAAATAGATACCTCAGATACCTTTTCTTATATTATCACATTATCATAAACTGTGTCCTGCACCCACTAGTAAAAATACATAAATAAAACAAAATCAAAAATTAGGTGGTGTATATCTGGTGTCTGAATAATTTTTGGTTTGACTATATATCCCTTACTTATCTTTATTTTTACACTTATTTATGCCCATTAAAATGTGTTTTGTTACTTTCACTGTTCAATTCATTTATGTATTCTTTTCTTTTTTTTTTTTTTTTGCTCTATGATACATCATCTTTAATTTAACAGCATTAAACTGCTCCATTGCAGCGGCTCAGTACTGTAATCACGCGCTTTGTTGTAATAATGCAGGGAACCGCTCGTCATAAATCTCCTAACTCTGATATTTTCAGAAATATAAGTCGCGTTTTTTTTCCATCTGAAACATGCTGCTATTTGGGCTATAATTTAAAGAGACTCAAATAATGCAGAAACACTCATGAAGCAAGCAAAACATGCGCAACGCGCTCAAGTACAGTACAGCCTAGTGCATTTCACACAGGCTTGCTGTTTTCTCTTTCTCTGTCGCGCATTCTCTCTCTCTCTCTCTCTCTCTCTCTCTCTCTCTCTCTCTCTCTCTCTGTCTCTCTCTCGTTAAATAACTTCTGCATTGCTTTCCTTACCTGTTTTCGACATATCTGACTGAACTACAAACTTTCCAGTGATGTCAAGGCGGGATCGTAACTCGACAAGCCTGCACATCTTCGCCGCCGCGCTCAATCCACTCTGCGTGCTTTGCCTATCAGCTTGTGCACACCAGCTATACAAGCACTAATACTGAATGTTTAACATTATATTACTTGCAGACATATACTTCGTAGACATTTTTAATCTCTAATGACTCCATTCTGCTGTCTGTTGTTCTGTTGTCTGTGTTTCTTTGCCTGAATAAGCACTTGTCACATGATGTGTGGTATAGGCGTTTGGTATCGGGGCATTTTTACGAGTACGAGTAGAGTACAGGAGCTCAGTATCGGGCCCGATACCAGATACCAGTATCGGTATTGGTGCATCCCTATCCTGAGATTGCGGCACACAAGAGAACAACACCGTCTGAAGTAGGCTACTGTAGCTGCTCACTTAAACAATCTTACTCGTTTCAATCTGCTCAACCTTGGTGATGTCAGTGCCCTAAATGATGTTATGATGGATGATTTCACATCCAGAGATGAGAGATTGAATAATGAAATTACTAAACAGGAGGAGTCCAATGAGAGTCTGTTGTATGAAAGGTGTGCAAAAAGTTGCGCTGCTCTCGCTATAAGGTAGTACTGTCACGGATGCATGTATGAAATGCACTGAGACGAGAATTTAATAAAAGTTCTTTAATAAAATCCACACAGGGTAATCCAGACAGGACGACAGGTGAACACACATCTAACTTAACATTAAGATTGCACAAAACACACGGAACTGAACTCAACTTAAATAAACAGGATAAAGATACATAGACAGTTGTGGGTAATTTGTAATTGGTGCAAAATATGGGCAACAAAGGAAAAACCAAACTCAACAGACCAACGGGGGTAAAACAATGGGCAAAACCATCACAGACAGTCCAAAAGGGTTTGTGTGCCATTACTCCCCCCTTCCGGTAGGCGCAACCTCGCACGTGTCTGATTCTTATTTCTTTGACCCTGGGAGTATGGGGTTTATACATATGGGGTTTAGAAAGTTCAGTGGCGTCTCAGTGTGGCTGGCACTGAGCCAGAGAGAGACGTGCTCTGCACTTGTTATGTTATCACAATTATGAAATCCTAATGCTTATTTCATGTTTCAGACATTTAAATGCACACAGGTACTATTAAAACAAAACAATTAAAGTTTGTAAAACACACACAAAAGTCTATGAAAGCAGAAATAACAATCCATTCAAATATAATTTGCTGATTTGTTTTATTTATATCAGATACACATAGTGTAAGTAACTATAAAGTTCACTCTATTCTTCTTCCATTTCAACAGCCAATTACTTGCATGTATTTCTGGAGAAAATTATGAATTTACATGCTGTAAATCCGGCTGACAGGACTCTCTGAACAGCAGAGCGAGTAAACATGGCGGTGCCCATCTCACATTATATTATATCACCATCAAGGACGTTTTTTTAAACAACAAAACGCACTCATTTACACGTATTTGTGAATTGGAATATCAGATAGTTGATGACATGGTAAGCAAGTGGGTGAATATTTTGAATAGATACGGAAAAACAAAAAAAAGTGATCCATATTTCATAGTGTTATTGTGGCTGCGGTGTGTCACATGACAATCAAGACGTGTCGCCATGGAAAAATTAAGGGGAAACATCCTAAAATAACGGTCGCTTAAAAAAACTCACTCTGCGGGGTCAGGTAGAATATTTTAAACTCACCAGTGAAAGGGTTTAAACCCAGATTTAAAAGGTCACATTTCACCATGTGTTGGGTTTTCCTAGATCACACACATATACATCTCATATACAGTATATATATATATATATATATATATATGATAGACGTGAGATATGGCTGTATATTAGCACAGCTGTGATTATTTTAAATATATTAAAGTATCAGACAATAATAAATACATCGTAATACTATTACACGGCAAAATAAAAAATATATATATACAGTACAGTAGAAATTACAGTAAAACTGTAAAATTGCAATACTAATATTTACATCTTGATTTTTACCATCAAGCTTTAATTTGAACAGTTTCCAGAGTGAAGTGTAGCACTGTTTATTGTGTTGTTTCATTAAAAGCAGCCAGCTCATAATCCTGTTTCTCTGTGTGACTTTTATTGTAAGCATTTTTTTAAAACCTCTAAACTGTGCGTGACTTATTACTTTACATGCACTTATTAACATTGTATAAAGCAAATTGTAAAAGTTAATGACAGCAGTTCACAGTACTTTGCTTTGTTGTTTTTAGTGACTGGAAAAGCTGGACATCCTGACACCACTAGGAAGAGAAGAATCCAGTGGTCAAAAGCAGAAGTTGCTGCGGTGCTAAAACATTTCAAGCACCATATCGCCAAAGGACATTTGGCTTCTAAATCTGAGTGCCTTCAGTGCAAAAATGCTGAAGAGCCTGTCCTGAAAAACCGGTCTGTACAAAACATCAGGGATTTCGTGAGAAACTGAGGTGTTACACTCAAAAGGAGAAGTCTGACAGTTAGTTCGTCTGAAAGTTAGTTAATCTGAAAGTTAGTTCATACTTGTAGTGCTGTTTGCAGCCTAGTTGTCAGAGATTGTTGCACTTAAAGGATTAGTTCACTTTCAGAACAAACATTTACAGATAATGTATTCACCCCCTTGTCATACAAGATGTTCATGTCTTTCTTTCAACAGTCTTAAAGAAATCATGTTTTTTGAGGAAAACATTTCAGGATTTCTCTCCATATAATGGACTGATATGGTGCCCCTGAGTTTGAACTTCCAAAATGCAGTTTAAATGCTCTAAATGATCCCAGCTGAGGAAGAAGGGTCTTATCTAGCGAAATAAAATAGTTATTTTCTAAAAACGTTCTACAATTTATATACTTTTTAATCTCTACACAGACTACACACTGTCACGAATCTGGTCGGTGTCCCGCTGTCCGCTCACCGCCAGATGTCACTCTCGCCCTTTCACACACAGACTGCTGCACCACACCCCGGACTACATTCCCCATCAGCCATCACGCTTCATCTGCGACCAATCAGCGGCGCTATAAAAGCCCCGGTCTGTCCCCTTGCAAGCACGGATTGTTAGATTGTAGTTTGTGTTGTTAGCTTCCTTGTTCCCTAAGTTCCTGAGTTTCTAGTTTCCGTGTTTTCATTCTATCGCCTGGTTCCATCGTTTACGTTTTGTCTACCGCCTGCCTACTGACCTTCGCTCGTTTTGACCATCCCCTCGGATCGCCCTTCTCGCACTGTGTTCGCCCCTGATTGGACTAACGCCTGCCTCACGGACTCCTCTTGTGTTTTCTGTTTATACACCCGTCTGCTCCCGTCTCGACCCTGCCTGTACGACCATGTCTTTGTCTCGTCCTAATAAAAGCTCGCTGGTAACAGATCTGTTACCAGGAGCGATTGACGAGAGGTGAGCGGATCCATCTGCTTTTATTAGGACGAGACAAAGACATGGTCGTACAGGCAGGGTCGAGACGGGAGCAGACGGGTGTATAAACAGAAAACACAAGAGGAGTCCGTGAGGCAGGCGTTAGTCCAATCAGGGGCGAACACAGTGCGAGAAAGGCGATCCGAGGGGATGGTCAAAACGAGCGAAGGTCAGTAGGCAGGCGGTAGACCAAACGTAAACGATGGAACCAGGCGATAGAATGAAAACACGGAAACTAGAAACTCAGGAACTTAGGGAACAAGGAAGCTAACAACACAAACTACAATCTAACAATCCGTGCTTGCAAGGGGACAGACCGGGGCTTTTATAGCGCCGCTGATTGGTCGCAGATGAAGCGTGATGGCTGATGGGGAATGTAGTCCGGGGTGTGGTGCAGCAGTCTGTGTGTGAAAGGGCGAGAGTGACATCTGGCGGTGAGCGGACAGCGGGACACTGACCAGATTCGTGACACACACAGAACTAGACAAGACGAGCATTTGAGGTTAAAAAGTATATATATTGTTTTTTTTGTTTTTTTTAATAACCGGTCATTTTGTTAGATAAGACCCTTCTTTCCTCGGCTGTGATTGTTTAGAGTCCTTTGAAGCTGCATTTTGGAAGTTCAAGTTTGGGGGCACCATAGAAGTCCATTATATGGAGAGAAATCCTGAAATATTTTCCTTAAAAAACAATTTCTTTAAGACTGTATAAAAAAAGACATGAACATCTTGGATGACAAGGGGATAAGTACATTATCTGTAATTTTTGTTCTGAAAGTGAACTATTCCTTTAATAATGAAGATTTTACGACTCTTTTGTAAATTATTTCATCTAGCTGTTTTAACTGGTTGCAAAATGTTGCAAAGTGTTGTTTCTTTCTTGCTGCTGTTGTAGCTTACATACACTACTATTCAAAACGTCTATTCAAAATCTTCTGCTCACCAAGCCTGCATTTATTTGATCCAAAATACAGAAAAAAAAACATAATATTGTGAAATATATTTACTATTTATTTTAAAATGTAGTTTATTTCTGTGATCAAAGCAAACTTTTCAGCATCATTACTTTAGTCTTCAGTGTCACATGATCCTTCAGAAATAATTTAAATATAATATTTAAAACAGGATTTTTTGTCTATTCATCAAAGAAACCTAAAAAAGTTTTTAACATGATGATTAATATTAATATTATTAATAATAATAATGTATCTTGAGCTGCAAATCAGTATATTAGAATGATTTCTAAAGGATCATGTGACACTGAAGACTAGAGAAATGATGCTGAAAATTCAGTTTTGATCACAGAAATAAATGACATTTTAAAATATATTCAAATAGAAAATGGTTATTTTAAATAGTAACAATATTTAAAAATGTTACTGTTGTTGCTGTACTTTGGATCAAATAAATGCAAGCTTGATGAGCAGAAGAGACTTTAAAAAACATTAAATATATTACTTTTCAAAAACTTTTCACTGTTAGTGTACACTTCTTTAAACTAGTTTTGAATGAAATTTTACATTTCCTGTACTTGACGAAGCTGCTTTCAAAGAGCAAACATACATTTTTAGTCATCAAATTGAAACAAACAGGTTTCTCTTTATTTGTGCTGTTTTAAAAATGTGTTCACATTGACTATTTTAAAACTGTTGTACTAAGTCCAAAATTAATGTTGCCATCAGAGGTGTGTCTGTGTCTGTGCTTCATTAAAAATCTGTCTTCAGCAGGATTCATTGTGTATGTGTTGTTTTATACTGCAGTCATCAAGTCTGAAGGAGGCACACATTGTATTTCTGTAGACATTCAGGAGGCAATCTTTAAGGCCCTTTCACTCTGAGTTTCACTCTTAAGCAACATGACTGTATGTTTAGATGACAATCTTGAATTGAAAGAATAGGTCCCTATGGACCCTATATATCAATCATAGCATGACAAAGCAAGATTTCTTTTTTTTTACTTTTTATTCTCAGATGTTTACTGTTTCATTAAACTGTCTGTGCAAGGGAATGCTCATTCAGTCTAGACCTTTCACTCATATGGTGATTATAACTCCCACTCATATGAATGACGTCCCATACACACCGTTAAGAGTTCCATACATAAATGAGAAAAATGTTTCTACATATGTAATGCTAAACAGGTGTAGCATTTAGTCCATTATGAAACACTACATATAATGCATGTTGTCCATTACATAATCAAAATTTATGATGTATTTGTTAAAAAAAAAATCCTGTAAGAATGCAATTTTTATGTAATCCGTATATTGGAATTACCAATTTCCAAAAATACTACTGCCAAAACTATAGATACTACAGAAAACTATTGCAAATTATCACAATATATTAATTTAGCAGCATAAGAAACTGCAGCTTGAAATTTGATTTAAAAAGAGATTATAGATTTAAAATAAGTTTCATTTTCATTTAAAAATTGTATATATATATATATATATATATATAGTTTATTGTTATGATTTCACAGTCCTAGTAAACCATACTGTCCTTGCAGTGCAGGGTGTTGTCATAGTTATGTGTACTGATTATATTATAATGAGCTGTGATGTCATCGTGACATCACACTGTCCTTGCAAACTCTTTGTCCCCATAATTCTGGATTTTGTCTTCTAGGACATGTGTCCTCGTAAATAGGCAAAAAATCAGGATGTTGTGTAACTTGTTTTATAAATTAAAAATAAAAAATAAACTTTGTGTTTTGATTCCCTGATTTTTTTAAAGAATTTCAGTTTTTATTTGAAAGCTCTAGCATAAAAGGAAAGCATAGTACCTATAAACCACCTTTTTTTCTGGTTTGAAGAAACTGTCCTTGTAATGTAGGCTTACCTGTATGTGTGTGTGTGTGTGTGTGTGTGTGTGTCTTAGTCGCGTGGGTAGTTTTAGCGAAGTGTAGCTACTGCCTAGCAGTTAAAAAAAAATACTTGCTAGGGCTGAGATTTGATCTAAACTTTAACAAGAATGTTTGTGGGTTTAGTCTTTAAAAAGACTGTTGGGGTTTTGTAGTAAATGCCTATGTAAATCGAGATCGATAACAGACTAGCGAGAGCTGGCACAAGCGAACTTGGCAAGAGACTAGACTGGAGTGAATGGAGAGCTATGTCGTGAGTCAATTTAAATGCAGTGATTTATTTTTGTGTGAGAGTGAGTGAACATTTACATTTACGGGAACGGCGGCGGCCATGCGCATGCGCGATTCATTTGCAGCCTGGACGCGGAGGGGTGTGTGTCTCCTCTCTGCTCTGACTGCTGCGCGAGGCTACTGAGAGACTGACCGCCTGTGAGTGCTTTTGGACGGGAGAGGGGCTCACGGCAGCACCCGCTGCTCGTTGAGCACAGTAGGCCTAACTATAGGGTGATTCGTGCTTCCGAGTCTCCAAACACCACAAAAGTCTCCAAAAACACCAGTAAAAATCACTGGATTTGTCGCTTTTGACAAAAAAAAATAAAAAATAAAAATAAAAGTCGCCAGGAGGATGATTTGTTTGTGTTATAATCAGTGCTTGAAGTGGGGGGAAAAGGTGGCGGTATTTGCATTGGAAAATCATTACATTTTTACAGTGAAAAACAAAACTTGGAGATATTGCTGTTACAACAATTTATTGTAATTTATTTATTAACAACATAAATGTATTTAAACATGTTTGTGTGTGCGTGGCTGTGTGCGTGCGTGTATTTCACAAAAACTAAAGGAAAGCTTTAAATGTAGCCTATATTCTGACTAGTTTATTCGTTTTATATCAGTGATGCGCGGGTCAATGTATAAACAACCCGAACCCGACCGAAGTTTTCAAATAACCCGCCCGCAACTCGGACCGCAAAAAAAGAAAAAGAAAATATTGTACCCGACCCGCTTCCTGAACCGCATGTTTAATATCTGCGACTGACAGCAGCGATTATATGCGGCTATGCGGTGGAGATGCGTTCACTGTCAAAAATCATTCGGCATTAATTAGGTTATTTTGTCAAAAAAAAATGTTCTTGATTACAAGAAAAATACAGATTGTTCTTGTTGTGATTTATTTTGTCTTTCCTTTATACAGATTTAAATAGTTTCGTTTTCGAAGTACTCTAAATTATATCAGTGATTCTCCGATGTTAAATATGATCAAGAATTATTTTATTTCGATCTACAGTGTAATAAAAGTTAAGAAAAATATTAGCCTATAGCCCTAAATATATAGATTACAAGCTAATTCCTTTTTTCTTAACTTTTAACTTCTTCTAAAAATTATCAAGAATATTAAATCAACTCAATAGGCTAAAGAATTTTCTTATACAAACTTAACGAATGCACTTCAAAACGAAGTTTTCATATATAAATTCAGGAATCACGAATATGACAAAATAATATTATTTTTTATATATTAGTTGTGTAGCTATAATAGTTGTATCAAATGAATAAGGAAATTATGCCTTGAATTTATTAAGTAATGTTTAATTTCGTTCGTTTCGCTCTCTGGAAATGTAAAGAAAAATACCGTTTTTACTTGGAATTCGTTTTTAATCCCTGGTTTTAAACAAGGATATACATGAGATAATTTATATATTATTGCTTGAATATTTCCTATAAATTACAAAGGTTTAATTGGAATCTTTATTTCAAACGACCCGACCGCCGCGACCCGAATATCATTAAAAATATTTTTGGATGACTCGTAACTGCGGGTAACCGCGGGTGACCGCAGGCACCCGCTCATT
Source organism: Cirrhinus mrigala (assembly GCA_036247105.1). NCBI lineage: Eukaryota > Metazoa > Chordata > Actinopteri > Cypriniformes > Cyprinidae > Cirrhinus > Cirrhinus mrigala. The sequence continues at coordinate 531,991 of JAMKFB010000189.1, read as the reverse complement.
TTGGATCAACCCGCGCATCACTGATCAAACAAATGAGCGCCGTTTTCTAAAGTCTATGAGCGCAGCACACACAAATAAACTAAATTGACATACTGCAGCTAAATTTCAAAATGTGGTGTTTTTATATTTATAACATTTGAATACAGTTCAGCAACATACATCACACGACCTGACGACCAAGAGAGCTGACAATTGACCATCACTTAATTTCACCTCACGATTGAAAATGTGACACTGATTTCATATGACAGTTCAACAAACAAGTTAATAATATTAAGTCACTTATATTTTTGATGAAATAATTACTGTTTTGGTCTATTTTAGCAGCGAAAATAGATCCGATGAATCCAAACAAAGATCACGAATTTGCATTTTTTTTTTTTTTTTTTTTTCTGTTTTTTTTGCTCCCATCCTGTAGCCTACTCGCGCCCCCCCGCAAGAGTGTCCGCGCCCCCCCGGGGGGGCGCGCCCCACCGGTTGAGAACCACTGCAGTATTCTATCGAGACGTGATTTTAAGTGTTGCACACTATGGCCCGGCAGGTT